>VZRI01013642.1:104594-150103 GCA_013397515.1 Upupa epops | reverse complement strand
AATGACAGAACCAGGAGCAATGGTGTGAAGTTGAGGCAGGGGAGGTTTAGATTAGATCTTAGGAAGAATTTCTTTACCAAAAGAGTGGTGAGGCACTGGAATGGCCTTCCCAGGGTGGTGCTTGAGTCCCCATCCCTAGAGGTATTTAAGAAGCATGTAGACACAGTGCTTCGTGCAGGCTATACTGGCAGGCAGGGAGGGGGTTATTTTGTGTTTTTCAATCTCTCAAGTATTTAGGTTTTTTTGTAGGTGTGGGGATGGTTGGACTCAGTGATGTAGGAGGTCCTTTCCAACCATTATTCTGTGATTCTATGAAAACAGGCTTTGACTTTCATCCAGTTTTCTCATAACGAAAAATAATAAATATCAGTAACCACACACACACATGCCTTATCTGGTACAGGCAATTTGGAATCTTGTAGCCTTATCCCTTAAAGTTAAAGGACTGAAAATAACTACAAAGTTTGCAACTTTTGTCCAGCAGACTATGGAGCTACAAGTTCTTTTAGACACAGACACCAGAGCTCATTTGCCATTGATTCACTCTCATCCCTTTCAGTGAACTGACCAATATTTTACGTAAATACGTAGAGCCATCACAGCAGCACCACTTTCTAAGTACAACAGGTATTTTCTGGAAGATCATATGAAAAACGGGACAGCCTCATTGCAAGCTATGGAAGTCATAACTTTCTATGTTTCCATCCCTGTGTATGCTCCAGGGAGAGACCTGCACTGCTTAGAGGTGATGAATCATGCATGTAGGTGGGATAGAGGGTAGATGGCAGAAAAGAGCCTGCGGGGCTTGTCATGGATGCTTAACAGTCAGCTTTAAGAAGTTGGCTTTAAGAGCCAGGACATCAGAGGAAATGAGGGGAGCAAGTTAGGAACAAGCAGAGAATTATTCCAGAAGGGGCATTTTGCTGTCTCTGAGTGGTCAGGGTTTTCAGCTTGCAGAACAATGGTCACGCTCTTAATTAGCTTTCCCCATTGCTCCTTACGACTTCTGTTGAGCAAGCTTCTTTGTTCTATTGGGACAAGAGATACAGTCACTTATGAGGTCAGGATGGGCAATGGACTCAAAGGTATCTTGGAGGAACATTTTGTGGAAGAGTCCAATAGACAGAGACAAGAAAGTTTCAAAGCAAATCAGTATTCTTTGTAAGAATGCCTCAAACCTCCTAAAGTTTGACTCCGCTACAGCCTTTGTCACCAGGTCTGTAGCAGGAGAGGACTCTGTAGAGCCAAACAGGAACAGAAACCCAGAACAAGAACAGAGCAGACTGGTTTCACGTTCTGGCAACAGACCACAACTGAGAAAGGTGGAGGAAACAAGTTACACCAGCCCCCAGAGACAGAGCCTGAAGAAGGTACTACTGGTTTCCAAGCATAAAAAGAACAGTTCGTCATGTCCCCACTCCCACATTATCATGCAGACACTTCTTCCTCCCCCCAACTCCTCTACCTGACTGAGATACAAAACACCTCATGACAACTTTGAGTGTTGCCAAGATGGACTGGTGATGAAAATCAGCCCGATGTGCACTGCTGCCCCATAAGGAGTGCCACTTTGCTTCAGAGGGGCTGCCACTATCCCCAGAAAGGCCAAAGCCATCACAGCCGTTGCTGTGCACAGGTCAGTGGTTTCCTCACTGCAGCTGCAACAGGCTATCTAGATCAACTGATCTAGGTTAGGTGACTCTGTCCAGATCACCACATAAATGTCATTCTTTGACCCAGCCAAATAGAAAGCCAAGGTCTCACAGCTTTGGAAGATGTAGTTCAGAAAAGACCTTTTAAAGTCTAACCTTTAGGACGCTGAGTATTACAAACCACTTCTGTATGGCAGGAAAAACGTCTGAGGGTAACATTTTCATGTATTTAGGAAGCTTTTGTGTTTTTTAACATATTTGGTGCTTCAAAACTTTAAGGGATTTTATTCTCTAGTCCAAATGCATTCAAAATTAGAGGAGCAGTAATAATTAGGTTTCTTAACAGAATAAATTCTATTGCAAAGATATGTCTTACAGGAGGAATTCTAAGATGAAGACAGCTTAAACTTTTGGAGCTAGTGAGCACTACTGTTGTCCCAGCACAGCTCTGGTCAGTATCACAGGTATTGAATAGGACAGCAGCCTACTAGAGTCAGTGAACAATCAAGGTCACTCAGTAGTCCTCCGGCACCACTGCAGATAGAATTGAGTTAGGCACTTCTGGCAGTCCCAGAGACAGGGAGGAGAATGTAAAACTCCTTGCAAAACCAGCAACAATGCTGCTCATGTACATGTGCAACTGGGACGCATCCCTCTACAAAGGGAGAGTTTACTAACAGCAAGATATTTTCTCTTTGTTCTTTGTTTTTCTGCCATGACACAACACAAAGAGCAATGTTGCACAGATGGTCAACAATGAGGCTGTGTAACAAAACAGAAAAGTGGTTGGCCTGAAACATCTGACAAGGATCCATCATGTTTAATCAAGGGCCAGAAGTAAGTGACCCCCACAGCATCAGTAGGGAGAGCAGAGAACCAGTTCTCCACGGTATCTAATATGCCATATCAAAAGGCTACCTGAAAAACCCTCACTGGAGTCAGCCAAATTATTCAGGGACCTCAGCCAACTCAAGTATCTTCTGCTTTATGAGCCTTGAGGACCCCAAGGCATGTGCAGTGCTGCTATTTGCTGCAATGGCTTCAGACCAGTTCTCTGCTATCTATATTTATCACAATCCCCTCAGGAAGTGCTTTGGCAGGATTTTGCAATGAAAACCTGCCCAGAGCACTCTTTGGCATGCAGCAAGCAGCCTTAAAATAGCACACTAACATACTGCAATAATTACTCATATTAACACTCTTCATTGTGCTGTGATGCTTTGTCCCCATCACCTGGCTCATCCCACTGCCCAGCACGTGGTGGGATGGCAGGGAACAGCTAGCCTTTCCTAAAAGACAAAGTTCAGCACCAGGCTCAGATGAGCCCCTGAAAACCACAGTGTCCCAACCACAGTCTTATCCATCTCAGCAGAAAGCCAGTGCCAGCAACTCCTTTTGCTTCCAGATTCAAAGTTCGCAGGTGTTCAGGCAGGATATTTTGGCTCCTCTCTAGCCCACTGGTGGTGTTTAAAAAGAATATTAGCACAAATTAAGCATAAAAGCTCAAATAGAGGATAACTTTGAACCCATATGAGCAGGCTGCTTACATGCTCTATACATGCTGGTTTCAAGTCCAGCCAAAATTTTCAGGGGTTTATGCCCTTTGAAGTAAAACTTTATGCATTGTGCTAACAGCATAACTCAATTTAAACAGTATGAAGAAAGCATTTTCAGTCAGAAGAGAGAGAGCGAAACGGGTACAGCTTTACTTGAAGTTCAGAGTGCCAGTAGTTTTACTCTGTTCAAAAGTTAAAGATCCCACGAACCCACTTGAATTGCTTGACTTGTACATCTTGAGCACCATCCTGTTGATTACAAGATGAGCTTTTGAGAAACAGCTTGTTACTCACATCCATTTATTGCTGGATTCTGAGAGCTTAATCTAAATCACACATCCAAGCCAACAGACTTCAGTGGGATTTTGTCCTCTTAAGCTTAAATCTTGGACCACTCAGACTTCTCCACTGTCATGGTCCATGTATTTCAAGTCAGTCCTATAATGACAAAGGCCAGGATCTCTAAACAGATTTTGATGTAACTGCTTAATTATGGCTTCTCAAGGAAAGATAACATTTCAGTCACTTCAATATACTCTGATGTATACTCCTTTCAACCTTTATTTTTAGTGTGTGTACTCCACTTTGGGGAAAACTGGCACCTGATAATACACATCACTTCACCTACTGGTACATGTTGTGATCCCTGTGGAAAGACACCACACACACACTATTTGTATAGGTTAGCTCTTTGTACACAGTGTTGTCTAAGGAGCTTCAAGTCCTTCTGAAACTTAGCCATGCCTGAGTAGGAAGCTGTGACCACGTTAACATCTCTCCTCTGACCCATCTTTTAGGCTTAATAAAGGCATAAAGAGTTATCAGAGCATTCACAATAGAAAACTGACTGAAGGAACAACAGCAAGTGGAATCAATGCATAAGGCATATTTTTTCATTAAGAAAACTCATTCAGGCCACATGAATTAATCAATGTGCATACAACCACTTCTGTAACTATGATGCCATGGAAAAACGCTATTCCAAGAAAGCATCTGGCTAAACACAACAGGCTCCAATTAAGAAATCCTACACTTTGTCAAATTGCAAAACATCTTTCACATTATAACAAAGAAGATTTTCCAAAGCTGCCTTTCTCTAGTGTGTCATCAAACCTACTCTGAAAGCACAGCTCAGCAATGAACTCACTATTTGAGTTTGTAACAGGATAGGTATTTGCCAAACGTATCATCATTGGCAAACAATGCACTAGTCATATGGGTTTTTTCCATGCACCAGCCTTCAGTAAAACTTTCTCAATTAATTCTGTGGTCTCCAGGATGTCTGTCAAGGTCACCATTCACATCTGAAAGGGCTGCTCACCGAGTAATGAACACTAATTTATCTGGGTTCTCTCTTAGAAGCCATAACCAAACACAATAATTTGCTAACTGCACACACATGCTTGGTGCATGAACAAGGGGAGTTGTAAATAAGTATAGATATATAGATACGTGTACTCAAACAACTGAGGAAGGCAGTTTAGGTATTAACAACACATGACGATTCTGTTGATGACTTCCCTATTAAAGCCAGATCCGATTTGTGACCTGTTGGAGTAGAACCTTTGCTTCATGAGACAGTATCTCAAATGTAGTGATGGATGGCTACTCTTGTTCGAACAGATGTCAACAATAGACTCCTGCCCTGCTTTAGAACTCACTGTCTGCTGAAAATTCACTCCTAAACATTCAATTTTGAACTAGACTAGGTTGGTTAGTCACAAAGACGTTAATATACAGCTCAAGGGCACAGCCTGCTTTATCAGACTCCAAAAGGTCCAATGTCTTACTGCCAGGAGCAAGCAGGACCTCACCAAATCAAGCCCAGTCACATGGCAACCTGCTCACCCATAACATTGGGTTATTGAAACTGGTGGAAATCCTGCTGATTAAAACAGATCAATCAGCTTGGCAATTGTCAGGAATGGCTCTCAGCTCTGTCTCACCACGGGCTCTGGCTGAAGAGAAGCTGACGGAATAGCTGACCAGCCTATTGCTGAGCTAATCCACAAGTGAAATCCATTTCCCAAAAAACTTTCTCAGCGTCACTTGTGATCCAGAGCACTGACATTTCCAGTCATCAGCAGAGCTCAGCAGGAACCCAGGAGGGGGTCAGTAGACAAGAGAACGCCTCCTAGTCTTAAATGCCCATGTTACATGAGGGAGCCTGCACAACTCTGAGACTTCCTCTGTTTCTATCAGTCTTCTGCTCTTAAGGGCACTTATTTTACTCATAAAAGAAGAGTAACTGGAAACATCATATTTTGGCAATGAAATGTCTCAGATGAGACTACAAGCCACCCTTCTTACACCAACTACACAAGACCAGTCAGCCTGAAGTGTCTTAGAACATGGTGTCTATATTTAGCTCATATCCAGGGCTAAACTAGAGCGCTAGTGCCCTAGCACTTAATGATCTCTCCTCAGCTAGGAATCAGGGCCAGGAAGAGAAAAGGAGACCTAGAGGCCAAAATGAAAACACAGCTAATGAAACAGCCAAACTAGCACTGATGCAAATATAAAATAAACAAAGTTATACTCAGCTCAACAAATGTACTGTGGTCACTCACAATAAGCAGGAAAGCAGTCCTCAGGAACAGAATGGTAAGAAAACCCCTCCAGAACCGAGGAAAAGAAAAGGCAGTCTAACCACACTTCCCCCTTTACACTGAGCATGACGCTTACGTTCTGGGACACACCTGTGAGCCAACGTGGGGCACCTGCCCAGGCTGACCTGGAACTGCTGACAGCCTGTAGACCATAACTGGGAGCCTGCCTCAGCAAGACCAGGACACATCAGTTATGAAATGTGCAGAAAGGCAGCCCCTGGTCCACAGGAGGAAAATCAGAGGGTGCAGCAATGAAGAACTAGTAGACTTTACTAAGGAGTTGGATGTTTCCCTGATTTCACTTTTTCTCTTTGAGACACAGGCACATGAGTCCTTGAGACTTCTGGACTGTCCAGAGAGTAATTTCAATGGATAGCACAGATTCAAAAGAAGATTAGATCAAGGTCCTGGAGAAGACTAAAAGAGATCCCTAGGTCTTTCCTCCTCGCTTATGCTTTATGGTCTTTCCGTAGGTTAAATTAACAGGTTTTTCTAGGTACACCACAATTCATATTACATTATTTTTCCATTGCTAGTATCAAATTATACTGCTTCTCCCTGTCAGCTTATAAAGTTCTTTTTAAAAGCTCATAAAATTTCACCTGTGTACATTTATGGCTCTCAGGATATGAACTAAACTCAGCTGAAGTAGCTCTATTTACCACTGCTGAACTTCATGCTGTTTTTCACCACACTGTTTTTCAGGAGGAATAAGTCACATCCTCCTCCTTTCCTTCTGCTGAATTATTCCAGTGCAGCTACTGAATTCAGAACAATCCAATTTTAACCCCTTCTGTTGAAAACCCACCAATACAATTCTGGCTTAAAATAAATAAATGAGTCTACACTCATACATAACTCAGAGTTTCCTTCTGCACTCTCAGGCCCTATGTCTGTGATCATCCATGTCACATGTTCATAGAGTCATACAATAGTTTGGGTTCCTCAGAGTCCTGTCCAACCTGACCTTGAGTGCTTCCAGTGATGGGGCATTCAATCACCTCTGTGGACAACCTGTTCTTAGTTTGCTCAAAGGGTTTCCTTTCCTGAAGAAAAAAACCCAGTATAGCTGATAGGACTGTTAGGCTACATTTCCCAAGAGGCAGGCAATGCAGGTGTGGAACATCCCATCTATGCAGGTGTGGAACATCCCATCTCCTCAGATGGTCCTCCAGGAGTCTCCACACTAACCTCTTCTGAATATTTGCGCACAACAACCCAGACCATGCAATACATACATTTAACTTTACATTAGGAAAGCACTGACCTGTCTAGCCTTAACCTCCATGCTCATTTCTCCAAGCTTTTTAAAAAAACAGAAGACCAGAGAAAGAAATGGACAGCAACAGAAAGATAACAATGATACGTGAAAGACAACGATCATGCTTTAGGCTCAGAAACACCTAAACCAGGAGCTATGCAGTGTGGGTGCAACTAGGTTGCTCCAGAGGGACCTGTCTCCAGTGGCATTGATACCAGCCATTACATAACCCTGTGGTCTGGGGCCACCCTGAGTTGTGATGCCTTCAACAACAGATACAGCCAATGAGAGAGTTCAAATATCAAACCCGGCTCCAACAAGCAATGGAATCCACAGCAGCACCTTTCAGACCTCAGCTCTGAAAAGCCTGAGCAGCTTCCTTAGTCTAACAAGCCTAGGTCATGTCTCTCTTGGTCCTGTCAAGGTTGGACAAGGAGGCCTTAGCCAGCAGAAGACCAAGAGCAAATGTGACCCTAATGCTGACAAGCATCAGCACCCATAAAGAAAAATGGAGACCAGGAATAAACGCAAAGCTAAGAGGCAAAGTTTATGTAAACACATCTGAGTTGCTATGATTTCTCTTCCCGTTTTAAACAAGACCATGAAAGCAGGTTTGATCTCTAGCCCTTTATTTCCTTTATGGTTGGAACATGAAGTGAATCAACATTTTGGGACCTCCAAAATATTTTTATTTGCTTTTGGTGTTTGCTTATAAAAAGGATTGGAGTTTGTCAGAGGGAGTGGAAGAGCTGTGTTATTTTTTTTGTTCCTTGGGGAAGGAATGAATTTGCAAAGGATACAAAAGGAATTGTCTCCAGCTTTCTAACTCTGTGGTTCTTTTTTTTTTAATTGGTTCCACAGTAAATTCTTGCACTGGGCTTGAATGAGCCAGCATCACTCAATTTCTCAGTCTTGTGACTGAAGCGAGTGTTTAGACCTAGTAGCCTCACGCCTTGGTAGTGGTCATCTGTATAGTCCTTACTTCCACAAAGGAGCACAACCACTCTCTCTCAGTCACCTCGTAGGGCACACAGCTGCCACAGGTGGAGGAGCAGTGGCAGAGACACCCTATGTAATGGCTGGAGACAACCAGACACCTGCTCCTGAAAGGGAGGCAGCAGTTCCTGAGATGAGGAAGTGAAAGTAGAAAGCTGATCAACTTCAGTTAACTGTGTTACACAGAATGAGGTCTGATGAAGGGGGAAAAAATGAAATCACTCCAGAGTAGAAGCTTCTGCTTTTTATTCTCCTAAGAGGAAAAAAAATGCACTTGTCCTGTCTAGAGAGATTTGAATCAAGGACTGGGCTAAAAGCAAGACCCTAAATATGAACATCCTACAAATTCAGGAGAGACTCACCTCTCCTACAATGTGTCATCTTAAAAAGTTCACTACAATGGCCAAACTAAAGCCCCAGATTCCAAGCAGAAATTAATCTCAGACTATTACATCCAGATACAGATCTTAATTTAGAAGGTTTTGGCTATGGGAAATCACTGACTTGGCTCATCAGACTTCAAAATTCACTGGGTTTTTTTCGCTATCACATGCACCAAGGCACCTTGATAGACTCTCACCCTGGATAATTCAAAATAAGAAGAAATAAGATGAAACATGGAACTGTCATCTCATTGGGTTTTGTACTGCAGGCACTGTGTGTGTGAAAAGCAGCACACTACTTCTATTAACAGTCTCACACTTCGGATCATGCTTCCTGGAGGTAGGTGGTTCATTGTCTCTTCTGCTCATTTTCTGTTGTTGGTTTAAAGGTCCTGTAGTTTTTTTGCAGTGAAGGGATTGATTTGCCTCAATACATGAGCCAACAGCCCTTTCATAAGGAATCATATGGGCATTTGTAACTGGGAGTACCAGACCAACCACACTCATCAAGTTGTGGTGAAGGGAAACCACCAACAGTGCAGGCACAGGAAGAAAACATCACCTACCACTCTCCAAAATCTTGGAGAGAGGTCCTTGAGTTGGGCATGCCTTCTCTAGAGCAATGCTGAAAAGATGGGAGCCAGCCTAGTCCAAGTTGTGTGCTATGGACATGCAGTCAAAAAGCAATTAGTCCATCTCTGACTGCTCTTCACAACCTTCACACTAGAGTTTATCACCACCTCAGATCCACTCATGAGCTACTCATGACAGTGCTGCCTAAGCCACTTCTCACAAAACACATCCTTG
Organism: Upupa epops; assembly: GCA_013397515.1. NCBI lineage: Eukaryota > Metazoa > Chordata > Aves > Bucerotiformes > Upupidae > Upupa > Upupa epops. The sequence goes on along the minus strand of VZRI01013642.1, from coordinate 140,839 downwards.
GACACAAAAAAACCCAAAAACTTTTACACACATTTACACAAATGTGCTTCAAATTGCTTAGGATCCTGTGCAGACAGCCACACCACACACAGATCTAAAAGCAGTCAAAACATTTAGAGGATGTTCAGCGACGGGCAAGCAGATGCAATAATTTCTTCAGCAAGCAGGTGCAGTGGGAAAAATATATGTGAATTTCTCCATGATGATGTGCTACTTTCCATCTTGTCCTCCTTATACAGGCAATCTCCTCCTGCTTTGAGCTAACATCAGTGCGCTGAGTCACTGCTGCATTTGCATCATACGCACACACTGCTGTCAGCTGCGTCATCTTCTGTAGATGTGGTCACCTCGAACAGGGTGGGCTGCAGCATCTTACCATGGTGAAGTTGCAAGATTAACCAGTGCTCGTGTATTGGAGCTACCCCCAGAACTGGATGCATTACCCTGGCAGAACTAGAGCTCTCATATCGGAGTGCCACTGACAAGGCTCTATCCACAGTCCTTGCCGATAGCCCCACGGTGTGCCAGGCCAGCTGGATGGGAACCAGGTGAGTGGTGGCTGCGTGGCTCTTGGTGTGAGCTGTCTCTCATTCTCCTGGCTCTAGTGTGGGCACTGCAAGCTCACCCATGTGCAAGAGACCGTGTGGGCAGAGAAAGCAAAAGGCAGACAGAACAATGCAGCCTTGCTCATCTCTTAGAAAGCACCTAATGATTCCTGGAACGAGAGGTTCTGTGAAAAGTTAGACTGTTCACACTGTTCTCCCTGCAGTCCCAATTCACCCTGTTTCACTGCTAGCTCTTTTCAAGCTGCAGGCAGGTGAACAAATAAGCGCTTAGTATCTGGAGCTTTGATAAGCAACCCTGCTTACATAAAAAAATAAATTACAAAGTAGTCTCCCCAGTTTTAAATCTGCTGCAATGAATCAAAATACATTCTCTCAGTGGAAACTTCTGACACATTTAGGTTAATAATTCCATTTGATAGATGACTTATCACTCATGTTCCCATTTCCTAATCACATCCTTGTCTCACAACCACCCTGGCTGAAGACTGATGATCACTTCTAATAGTCACTGGAGCTGCCTTGCTCCAGCCAGCCCTGGGCACTGTGGTCACTGGGGCTCGGTCTGTGGCTCCAAACTCAGATAGAGATGGTATGTGCTGGGCAGCGGACATTTTCACCCTACTGACAGCATCTTGTTTACAGAGTAGTGGATGGAAGTTCTGCAGAAATGCCTAGCAAAGAATGGGGGGCTTAAGAGCAGCACCTCCTGTGGGGCATGTCTTCATGGGACCGATAGAGAGCACTTCAGCCTCACCACTAGCCTGGCCATCAGCCTCATGGCTTTCTGGCCAGGGAGGGTGTCTGCACAGGGCCCACTTGGATCAAGGAGGAGAGCATGCAGATCATCCTCAGTGAACTGCTTTGGTTGAAAAACACCTACGGGTGAAGCATGGGTAATCACATAGCCTCTACAGAGGATGTGCCAGGAGATCATAAAGCAGCTTGCAGTCACCAGCTCAATGAGCAGCTGAAGTCATGCCTAGCAAATACTTGTACATCTCAGCTGCTGTGATGGATCTCTATGAAGGCCAGGTGGGCTGTTGGCACCTAGAGACTTCAGCAGGACTCTGTTCTGTCACCCCTCCTTTGGGTTACTGCTAGTGTAACACAGCTGCTCACCTGCTCTGCCTGGGGCCTTAGGCAGGATTTCACACTCATTTACTATCTCAGCAGGCCCCTGTTATCAAAGAGAAAGGGTTGGTATCACTGGGAAAATACCTGGATTTTGTGGGAATGAGTTCTGCTTTGTTACAGGTTAGTGAGAAGGTTCAGGGAGGTGCTGTGCTGCTGCTCCAGAGTAACACCAGCTCTGAGCCATGCTTTGGTCACCCAAATGTGCAGGTAACGATACAAAACTGGAGCAAGATGCTGCCTCTGGTTACTGAGTGAGCAAAACCAGCACTTTCCATGTCAAAACAATCATGATCTACTCTAGCTGAGGCGTGCTGCAGCTCTGGGAATGTTTGTCTCAAGGGCTACATGCAGAAACAGTCGTGGCAACTTAAGAGACAGAACTGCTGGAGACTCATCTGAAACCTGAACATGTCTGATCATCATAGCGTGTTTTTTCTTGCAGTGTTTATTACACCAGAGACAGAGGCTTTTCATTTCAAGCAACCTACCATTTAGTACACCTTGTTAACTCTGCTCAGGCATCAGACTGGGAGTTTGGGGATGCCCAGTCCTAAGAGCGACGCTGACGATGCTTGGTAACTATTCAATTTGTTTGCTTTTACTACACTTCCCCTCTCATCCTTCCTGCTCAGTTTGAAACAGGGAAGTGGGACACATCGCCAGGAGTACACTCTTAGGAAGGGGAGGTCTCTCTTTTGTAGAGCCTGACAAATGGTCCTACCTAAAACAATTCAGTGTACCTAAACTCCAAGAGTCTTGCACGTAAACATTTGAACCCAAATATGGACTATATTTTTCCTGAATGGTTTATCCACTCAACTGAACCAAGCTCACCAGCTTCAAAAGTCACAATTTCCAACCCATATCTTGGACCCAGCCCCATGGAGGAGAGAAATCACACCTCTCCACACAGGAGTCACAGTGCTGCGCACAGCACAGGTAGAGAGAGAGTTCTGCAAAACGTGGCTATGCTTCAGCTCATCTCTGTATCCAAACATTTTGCCCTGTACCCCTTCCTATTTCAATTTTCTTACACCACTTCATTTGCTCAAATGAGTACATCAGATTCTCGTGGCCACCTCAGTAATTACCCACCTGCATAAATCACTCTAGAGCTGGTGTTTGGGGTTATCTAGTTGACTACCCACAGTGAGGCTCCAAAAGGGGCCTGGGATGCTGCGTCCATCTCAGACCAGGTCATCCAATGTATTTGGAGCTAAGATTATGACAAGCCTCAAGCTGTTGGAAAAAAAATCACCAGCATCATCTGAAAATTGAGGTGGGTCATGTCACACGTGAAAATAAGGCCCAAGATATTCAGCCTGTTCTCAGGTGAGAACAGCGAGGAAAACAAAGACACACCAACTTTTTGCAAGTAGAAGTTGAGCATTTTTTTTAACACTGCTTGCAGTGAAGAACAACGTTAACCTCCTACACCTTGACCTGATGCGGAAAGAGTTTACAAAATTATTTTCCCCAGTTGCTCAGTTCCTACCTCCTTCTCCCTCCCATTAAACAGTCAAGTTTTACTTGTCAGTCCACAGGCACCATGTGGCAACATGGCCAACAGCAGAGCTGCAATGTGCTGAGGCAGCTGCGCTTGGCACTGGTGAGGCCACACCTTGAAGTATTGAGGTGCCCAGAACTGAACCCAATAAAAGAAAGATATCAAGGTGCTGGAGCAGGTCCAAAGAAGGGCAACAAGGTTGGTGAAGGGGCTGATGAACAAATCCTATGAGCTGAGGGAGCTGGAGCTGTTTAGGCTGAGGGAAAGAAGGCTGAGAAGAAACCTTATTGCTGTCTACAACTACCTAAACAAGGTTGTAGTAAGGTGTGAGGGGTGGGTGGCCTCTTCTCAAAAGTAAGAAGTGAGGAGTGACAGGACAAGAGGAAATGGCCTCAAGTTGCACCAGGAGAAGTTTAGGTTGGACATTAGGAAAAGTTTCTTCATTGAAAAGGTCATCAGGCTTTGGAACAGGTTGCCCAGGGCGTGGGTTGAATCACCATCCCTGGTCGTGTTTAAAAGTCATGCGCATCTGGACCTTAGGGACAGGGTTTAGGGGTGGGATTAGGACATGTGAGTTAATTGTTGGACTCTGTGATCTTAAAAGAACTTTTCTAGCCTAAGTGATTCTGTGATTCTAAGATAGCTGTCATCAAGCAGTTAAAGAGAGTGCAGGTCCATCCTTATTTTGGACAACATTGATAACACTTCTAGTGAGCACCATCTCCTAGTGAAACTTTAGCCTACTTGAACTGTCCTTCAGCAAGAACCTGGGGCACCAGGCCTAAAAGGCAATATATTGTTAACCTAAAAATAAGCAGAACAGAAAAAGCCTCTAAAAAAAGAGAAGTACAGGCACTTTCAGCTGTAAGGCTTCTCAACAGAAATACCTCCCACTCTCGGCTGTAATCTTCCCCTATATCACTTTTACTGGCAATTCCTACATTATCAATATCTTTGACACCTAAACACAAATGCAATAATCTCACTAATACAGTCCAGCCTTCATCACAAGCAAGCCATTTTCTCCTAGCCACGAGGTGGCTGCAGTCTGGAGAAGGGAACTGGAGATGAGACAACTGCAAGCAACTAGTGGGAAGGATGGTCCACCTTGCTGCTGCTTATTTCTCCAAGGTCATTCTGTGTGCTAGTGTGATGGTGCCACTCACATTTCAAGATCTGTTGCCATGGCACCAGAGGAAACACTGCTTCTTGGCTGTGCCCTGCAAATTTTTCCAGCAGAGCTGGGCCCAGGCCTGCAACCTTGGCTATTTTTAGCCATCTGCTGCATAATGCAAAGTTGATGACCATCTGCACATCTTCATTAGTCAGGCATTTCCAGGTGAAAGGAGCCGGGGACAGAGATGGGATGGAATCAAACACTAAGAGTGGCCACTTGACGTGCCTGTTGGTGAAAAACCCTGTCTTGATTGCACCTCAAAACCACCGTAATGGAGTTTGATGGAAAGGAACCTTCATTTCCCATGAGCTGGAAGGACACAGACCCATCAGTCTCCTTCCCTGTGGTGCCCATGCTCAAGATACCTAGGCATCACAACAGGATGCCATCATCCCTCTACCTTCCCCCATCCCATGAACTGCTCCCCAAGTTTACCTTGTAATTACAGCCCTGACAGGGGTGGACTAGGGCAGGAGACCCTGAGGGCTGACTGAGGTCCACAGACAAGGACTACAAGGGGTGTTCCCAGTCCTCCAGTTTTCCCCTCATTATGCTTGGCTCAATCTAGCAGCATGCCCAGTGCACTCCTGTGGATCCAGCTAGCAACTGGGTGACTCTTACAGACGTACAAAGCTACAGGAAAGGTGCAGATAGTGCTCCAGGTGACACCAGAAACGCGTCATGAAAGTCTTTAGGAAGTGCTCAAACTCACTGGAGATTACCAAAGCAGCACAAATGGTGAAGATTTAGGCTGAGCTGAAGGGATCAGACACCTCCTGCCCAGCAGCACAGCCCAACCTGCTATGGAGACTGACAACTCACTGAAGCAGCAAACCATGGTATTAAAAATAATTCAGAATAACAGATTCTTCTTCATGTGACAGAATTAAGACAATATTACACACTAAAACATCTACAAGAACGCACTATGGGGTTCCTTTAGGTTCCTTGAGGGCTAAGGGCAAATCTGTCAGAATCTTGGTGCCCCTGTCCAAACACCAGGAAGCGTGTGAGCAACGCCCCCCAGGCAGCCTGCATCCTAAATTAACTGGCTAAACCAAGCTCTCTTGAACAAGCTCCTTTAGCAGCAGGGCCAGGCCCTGGGCTAGCAAACCCTTAGAGCTTGGGGGTGCTGTGATGCATCAGGAAACCAATGGCCAGCCTCAGCTGTGCCTTGAGCAGAGGGGCTGCTCGTGTCTGAGGTTATTGCACCAACTCCTTTTCCCATCAGCCCCAAAAAGCCTATCTCGTCTGGGACTGATCAACAGGATCCACCAGCTCAGAGAGAAAACACTAAGACTAGAATTGCTGAGGCAGCCACTTTCCCTCCAATACCTCCCAGAGAGCAAAGATGCACTGGGAAGCCCCCAAACATATGTGCTGCTCCTGCTTGTCCCACTCCTGCTCTGCTCAGGACAGCCAACTTGCAAGGAAAGCAAAGCCATGGCTGGGCACAGCATTTGCAAAATTTAATACTTGATGCCAAGACAAGGTTCAGAGGAACCCCTCACACATGAGGGATCACATCATTTCTGGTGTGTGAGGGTGTAGCTACCCAGAAACCCAAGGAGCCGTGTTGATTCACACCAGCTGCAGAGCTGATGACTGAGTAGCACTGCCTCTTTCCATGATTTTCTTATTTCGTATGATGTTGGGGGCCCAAATCAAGGCCATGTGAGCCTCTGAGCTAAATACTTCCCTGTGACTTAAGAAATGTGTACAACTGCAGGCGTGTGCAGTTACATGAAGGACCAGCGTGCTCTCTGAATAGAACCACAAGGTCAGAGATATTACCAAACAACCCCACCACCAAACTCAAAACCCGCTTACTGCCAAGCAATGATTTGTACCCCAGTGCCCACATTTTCATGTCATGTGTTATATGCTTTGGATTGTGTTGCTTTTAGCTTAATGATCACTGTGCTTCCTCCCTAAGTTCAGGAAGACCAAGGTGACAGGATTAAACCAGTAAGCAGGATGAAAGCCATGATGAAAGGGGGAAAGAAAGGGATGGCTCAGCTTGAGCCAGTCAGGAATATCTCCACTGGCACAGAAAGTTGAACCTATACAGCCAGGCTGGGGTCCACAAAATCATTTCACACAAATGTCTCATCAGACCTTGCTAGCAGCACTGATGGAATTCCAGGTGCTGCCAAAGGACCACTTCCAGATGGATGACACTCACCAGTGGAACTGCTCATCTGCAGCAGCTTCCCACTCCCAAGCTGTGCCAGTGTGAAAGTTTCCCCGTCATTTCCCCAGCCCTGATGATCAATAGCTGAATCTGTGAACTGGTAAGAAAGATTATAACCCGAGCACCCAGGCATGTCCCTACATGCAGTAGCCCAGCACAGGGTCCTCAGCTAACTTCCCCTGCTCAAAGGGATCTGGAGAGGTGGACCGTGATTAGAAAGGCGGTCCAGGAGTCAGCTGAAAAAAAATTGGACCTCAGCCTTCAACATCGCATGCTGGGATTGTTTGTTTATCTTCTTGCTTCCTCTATAAAACAACTCATCCCAGCAGGGTCATAAACAAAAACAATAGCCATATTTTTAGGATTTATCCCTGAATCACTGGGGACCAGTTTTTCCATTTTTGTCACACAGACCATTCTGTTTTAGCAAGAATTCCTGCAAAGCACCATAAAACATGAGTGTGCAGGGAATGGGTAGCCCTGACACTCAGGGATTCCCCTAAGCATCCAACAGCCCCAGCAGTGCCTGGGGACGTTGTGTTTGTGCTACCAACAAGTAGTGAGGCACCACAGGGACCTCCAAGTGGGTTAGAGCCATAGAAGTTACTACTGACCTGCCAAAGGGTTTGAACACGTGAGTATTCAAGCCTTGCCTCTGATAAGGAAGGTTTGGGTTTGATACTTTCCCCTCCCCTTTTTCTTTTTTCTTAAGACACCTCTTTTCTATTTAGAGGTCAAATAGGGTTTCACCTAGGTGTTTATTTTCACTCCCCAATTGCAGCACCCTTGACCACACAACACACTCAAAGGTTGCCACAGCTCATGAGAAGAGCTGTGATGAGCAAGACCTGCAACTGAACAATGCAAATCCACAGCCTAAATATAGTGTGTGACAGAAAGTCCCGCTCTGGGTACAGCAATACAGCATCTCAGGTGATTGTGAGAAGCGGGGACAGTGCACCCATGATATACAGGCGCATGCGCAAAGATTCAGTGAGAAGAAACACAGCAGATTTCTGGCTGAGTCCCCTGGGACCCACAACCTACAAGCACCACTGAGTAACCACAGCACTACCATGGCATCTCCAGAAAGGCACAGAAGAGTGCTACAAAAACCCTCATCTACTTCTCCTCCATCACCTCACCCGGTGGCCACATCAGGGAAGAAATAAGGGGTGGGTCTCAAAAGCCCTTGATGAATAAGGAGCACAAGTTCTGCTGCCTGTGAAACATCAAACAGTGGATGGGACTAGTTTAGCCTTAAGAAGGGGAGAAAAAAAATCCACAATTACCCCCCAAACTCTCCCACTTTACTCCACTGAAGCAACAGCACCCAACGAACTGCCAGTTTAGCCCACAAAGCTCCTTTTTGTCAGTGGGGTTTTCGCTCAAGTTCCTAGATGAGGTAGTGTAGGTGCAGAGAGGTGAAGAGATTTGTTTCAGCTTGCATGGAACAGGACAGGAAATTCTGCCTGCTTGTCCTTAATCATAACTCTATCAGCAATCATCCAAGCTTTTAACGTGGCTTTCACGTTTAGCCCTGGGGACTCTCTGTCCTGTGGTTTTCCCAAGTCTATCTCACCCTCTTTACTACCTCCTGCCGAGGTCTTTATTAAAGGTGTTTAATCTTTTCCACGCTTAGGGGCAGGTCTTGGGTTCTCATCTTGCCCCAGCTCTCTCCCACTTTGCATAGCACTGATTCATATGAAACTCAGGCACATCCCTTACTTCACATGAATCATTCCCTTTTCAGCTCATGTTCCCAATGATAATATTTTTGTGAGTGTTTTTATTCTATTAGCCTACAAAAAGCTCCATTACTCAGCCCTTTCCCAGATTATCTAGTGTTTTTCTCTAAGGAAGCTTTTTCCGCAGCCTTGCCTTATAACAAATGCCTTTCCTTTCTAAAGTGCAGGGGTGGAAGGATGCAGGGGAAATGAGTCGACCAGCAAACGGATGGGCTCATGCAGCCGTTTCCCAACAGCTTACACTCAGTAATTACTATTTCTGAGGACATGCATGACTAAGAGAAGATAAAGCCTGTAAAAGCATATTTCTTTCTTCCTATATGCATAGGGGTGCAGCTTAGGGAAGACCACTCATCCCCCTGGCTCTGTACGTGTTCACATCCGCCTTCAAAGGCACAGCTGACATCTGCCGTACCTGCCTCTTCTCCCTTGTGGCAAGCGATAGCACCAGAGGAAATGGTTGCAAGTTACACCACGGGAGGTTTAGGCTGGGTGTTAGGAATAATTTGTCCACCAAAAGGGTTAGCAAACATTGGAACAGGCTGCCCAGAGCAATAGTGGAGTGGCTACCCCAGAGGCATTTAAATGATGAGTGGACCTGGTGCTTTGAGATATGGTTTAGTGATGACCTGACAATGCAGAGTCAAAGGCTGGACTTGATTCTAAAGGTCTCTTCCAACCAAAGAGATTCCATGATAACCTTGACCAGCCCTCTGACTGCTCCCAAGCTCACCTGTCCTAGTGGATGCACAGCCAGTGTTACACAGGCTGAAACAGCCTCTGAGTTAAGAGTGGGGAAAACCAGGGAGAATCACATCATCCTCCCTAAACAGGGGCATCTCATTGTCCCATTGTAGCACTGCACAAGTCAAGGGGGGAAATGGCAGCCGAATTATTCAACTTTAAAACAAAAAACAAAACCAAATACAAAATCAAAACCAAACTTCCAGAAATGAGAGACAAACAGGCTGAAAAATATTTACTCTTGAGTTTCCCATTCTGGATTTTGGCCAGAAGGCAAAATTTCTTGTTTTGGAAAATCTGCAAAACTGGGCTGCATCAGAAGGAACATGACCAGCTGGTTAAAGGAATGATTCTCCTCCTCTGCTCTTATTAGACCCCACTTGGAGTACTGTGCTCAGTTCTGGAACCCCCATCACAAGGACATGGATGTGTTGGAGCAGGTGCAGAGGAGGGACACTTTTGCAACAAGGACAGGTTGAGAGAGTTGGGGTTGTTCAGCCTTGAGAAGAGAAGGCTACTGGGGGACTTTTGAGTACTGAGAGCCCCCAGACCTATACTTTCTCCAAGTGGCTCCACCTCTTAGCTAGATGATCCCTTCACAGACCCCTCTGAGGTCAGGATTTAGCCGTCAGGTGAAACAAAGTCCATTGGTCACCCCACTCTGCCTCCAACCCCATCACAAGATGCACTCAGAATATCTTGCTGCCAAGCCTCCTGAGCCACCAGCATGGCTCCCATAAAATCATCCTCCTGTCCTGAGCCAGCCCAGCTCCTTCTATGGGAACACTCACCTTAGGAAACCTCATTCCATGTTTTCAGTTGAGACTTGCTGGTGCCTCTTTTATACCTTTTATTTCCCTCCCCTTCTCTAAACATTTAGTTTTATGAGCTTCTTGTTGAGATCATAAAATACTGGGTTTGGAGGACTACAAATTCACAGGGAGGTAGGCATTCATTTAAGGGAGCGTTCCTTCTTAACAATTAAAATAAAAAGAGAGAGAGAGAGAATAATCCACATCTCTCCTTCCCTTGCAAATAACCTCCTATGTTGCAGCACAGCATCTAAGCGGGGATTTGATCTCCTACATATCTTGCCTCTCCAATCTAATTAGAACAGGTTTTTGCAGCCTGGGAACCACAAGTAAAGGTGACCTGCAGCCAGCCCTGGCAGTGGGGCTCACATCCAAGGAATCAATTTGTTTGGGAGTTTTGCAGGGATAGTAGTTGCCTTTTCATGCTAGGTCAGGCTTTCTACTGCACTTGCTTCAAGAAGCACAAGGCAGTTCACAGAATGGGGGGGGTCAGGAAGGACCTGTGAAGACCATCTAGTCCAACCCTCCTGCTAGAGCAGGATCACACAGGGCTGCATCCAAGTGTATTTTGAGTGTTTCTAGAGGAGGCTTCACAAGCTCTATGGGCAGCTTGTTCCAGGGCTCTGTTACCCTTACAGTAAAAAGGCTTTTCCTGACTTTAAGTACAGCCTCCTGCTCTCCAGTTTGTGACCATTGCCTCTACTGCAGGAGACCACAGAGAAGAGAAGAATCTGCTTGAATCTGCTTTATGCTTGCATTGCTTCACCTTTCTCCACTATATAGCAAGACCCCCATGAGGCTGTCATGGGGGGGATGCTCAAAAGCCCAGCTCTTTGGCCCTTCACGCATGGGATATTTTATCATTTATCCCTACTACAGACAGGCGTTTGATTTAACCTGGTGCTACAACTACTGCACATTCATCTCAAGACACTCTGAGGCATTCCACACCTTTCAAGAGCATGACTGGTTTTACATGTAGGGAAACTGAGGCATGGGAGCTATATCACAATTTACCTGGTGGCCATCAGACCTGAGTGATTCCCCTCTTCACCGTGCTCCAAACCCACTAACTTTTGGGCAATCCAAGGCTGCTACTCACTCCCTGAGGGGCTTGATTGACTTAAATCATGTCCTGCCCACAGTATGGGAAGATGTGATAGGGCACAACTGACCCTCTAGGTAAGGAGGGCTCTGCTGAAGTTTGAGATGCTATTAGCTGAGGCTTGCATCTTTATTCAAGCAAACCTTTGGCTGAGAGACATTCCTCAAGTGCAGCCTTAATTGGCTTATTTAGATTATCCAAGCCAGCTGCGGGGGGCCAGCTGAGTCAGCAAGGGAAAGGGGAGGGGGCGGTGTTCCCCTTTGTCTTCAGGCAGGATGCTGAAGAAGCGGGTCCCATCCACACCCAGGGCTTTGACTCCAAACCTCCAAACCCCACCGATGGCAGAGGAGCTATGGCTGACTAATTCTGAAGCTGCTACTGTAAAACACCTTGTCGCTGCTGAGGGCTCTGGTTGCTCTGCTGCAGCCAGCTAGTGAGGTGAAGGGTGCCTGGCTGCCGGCCCCCTGCCCTTGGACATCTCCCCGAAAGCACAGACCGCTCCCTGCAACAGATCAAAGAAGGGATTTGCAAACGAGGGCGAGATTTCTGCCAGGCTGATCCCCTGGACCCCATTATCGCTGCTTCTTTTAAAAGCAACAATTGTGCGCAAGGAGGAGGAGGAGGTCACATGAAGGATGCCTGAAATTCTTTCCAAACCACAGCCATTTCTGACCCATCACAAATTTCCCCGCTTATTCTGGCCTGTGAACTCTGGAAAATGCAATTAAAAGAGAAAAAGCAGAGGCTGAAACCTCTGATTCAGGCGGGGTCTCTGACATTCATTAATGAGGCCAGTCTTACATGGTGCTGATTCAATAGCAGCGACTGTCTGCTTCCAGCCCTGGTTCATCAAAAGTTCATAAGCCCTCCCTTTGGACAGAAACCTGCCCAAAATTTGTGCTGCCTTCCCAGAAGTTAAGAGAGAAGCTTGTTTTATGCTTTAAAGTGGCTGAAATTGCCACTTGCTGTTCTGACAATGGAGATGAGCAACATTTGAGAGATACGGATGGATGGATAGCTAGCTACAGACATACATACTATAACTTCTCCCTTGTAGCATGGTTGCACCATGTACTACTCCGAGCCCAGTGAGGGGACAGTAGGCAGCTGAAGCTCCCACCCTGGAGCAGCCCAGCCTTTTGGGAAGGACATAGAACAGGCTGCTAATGTCACCAAAGCTGAGCCAGCAACTGCTGGGCACATTGTCCTTCTCCCATCCGCCCACGTGTCAGCAAGCAGATCCCCACACCGCCTCACTGATTTGTTACTTGATATTGGGTCCCCCCCCCAAGTCCAGACACACAGAGACGCAGACATCAGCCGCCTCTGAACCAGTTGTTGTTTACTGTGGAGCTCATTGTCAGCAGTAGAAAGCTGACAGAACCAAGGGGGATGAATGCCTTCAGCATGTCTGGAGGAGGCCTGGGACGGATGGCGGGTGTGGGCAAGAGGAGATGGAGGACAATGCATGGATTTGGCCTGTTCAGAGGTGGCCCCGAAAGAGTAGATAGAGTATTGCAAAATCAAACATAGTCCTTGTCTGCAACAGGGGGACTGCACACCTGGGAATAGGTGGATTTTACTGTGAGCAACTCATCTATTTCAGGGTGTTAGCCTCCATCCCCTGTAAATGTCCCCTGCCCATGGGGTCCCCAGACATCCAGGTTCTCCCTGTGGTATGCAAAACTCAACTGCTGCTGCAGGTCATGCCATAGAGAGCTCATCACTTGATCCCTGAGGTAATGTTATCATCCTCTGTTCAATACCATTAAGCAAAAGTACCAACATGAGGCCACAAGTGTAACCAGAGAACCTCCCTTGGTCACATGCCAGGGTGTCTCCTTCCAGCCTGGACCCTCTGCTGGGGCAGGACAGGGACAGCTCCATAAAGAACAGCCTCCTTTGGGCTGCGGACTGCTCCAGATGCTGCCAAAGCAGGATAAAGCCCTGTCTGCCTAGCATCTGCTAAGAGCATTGGCTATTCTGGGTGGGTGATGCACTCCTCCCTGAATCCATCACTCTACCCAGACCTGTCCACTGCTGTGAAGATGGCTGGGATATCTTCTCCACATGGGCTTGATTTGGGGGTACAGAGTCCACCTGGAAAAGCCAGGTGATAACTCTTCACTCTCTAACATGCAGAAGCCTGCCTGGCTGCCAGTGCCAGTGTGCTCCTATGCAGAGGGACCTGCCTCTCACCATAGAGTTATTTTCTCTCCAAAGAGCCCCAGATGGATCCTTTTGGATGAGAGGCATTTCATTGCTCAGGAGTGACCAAGATGAGAAAGCACATTACGGCTGGGGTGCGACCCTACAATCTACCCCTGATGGTTGGTTTCCACAGCAGAGAAATGCAGAAACCCAACAATTATAACCAACAGCAACATCAGGTCCTTCAAGATTTGGTCCAACGCAAGGCTAAAATGTTGTGGGAAGAATTTATTTTTAAACGTTCCACTCTCCCAATGACAGAGCTTTTAAAAACCACCACACCCCAAAAAAGAGTTGAGCATTTCCCTACATCTGTACAGTTCAAAGCACAGAATTAAGAGAAAGCTGACAGATTTGAAAAATAGAAACTTGATGTGGAGCCCATTGGCAGGTTCCTACTCCAGGCTCTCGGAGCAGTTTTTAAAGGGGATTAAGCAACAACATCCATTTCACAGATGTGGGAACTGAACCGTAGTTTGGATAGGCATCTGAAAGCCAGTCGAGCAAAGTCAGTAGCAGCACTGGAAAAGCCATCCACATCTCCTGACTTCTCCACGGATTTGCCACCCATGGACTAAACAAGCAAAATAGACCTCAAACTAGTCATGAGGGAATGCTGAAAGTGCAGAGGAGGTGCCAATTAAAAAGATACTAAACTGTACCTGCCATGACACGCAGGGAGAGCAATTCATTCCTTCCACAGACAGAAAAAAAAGTGGGTTTGAAGTCTGTGGCTTCGCTGGCAGATTCCTGTCCATGACCTGCAAGCGAGAAAAGGCAGAATGAAGGGTTTTTCCCCTGCTGACACAGTGGTCTGGGGAGCAGGAGGTGCTGGCAGTGCTGCCCAGGTCTGCGTGGAAGAGGCTGGGTGGGCTAAAGCACCATGTCAAGAGTGGGGCTGGAACTGAGGGAACTTTTGATCCTAATTTGCTGGGCTGTTTTTTAAAAGTGTCCAGATTCCAGCTGCAGCTTTTTAGCTGCAAGTAGTTATTTTCTCTCCCAACCCAACAGAGAACCATCACCTGTGGGGATGGGGAATGACAAAAACACAGGGAGAAGACTTATGGTGGCTGTTCAGCCCAGACTTCCACCTGTACCCAGGGTCTCCCAACTCACGTTTTTGTTCCCTGCCTCATGGTATTTCTCTGCACATTTCAAGAGTCTTTAAAAAGGGCCTCGTGATTTCAGTGAAGGCTAATGTGCATTTAAACGTTATCTGTCACAAGCCACTGGGGGGCTGTTGGGGCAGGAGTGGCTGGAAGGAAGACTACAGGCTTTCAGTTGCCATCTCCAGGAGTTCAGGTTTTGGTTATTGAGGACCATTGCATGGAGAGGGTGCTGAGACACTGTAACAGGTTGCCCGGGGAGGCTGTGGCTGCCCCCTCCCTGGCAGCGTTCAAGGCCAGATTGGCTGGGGCCTTGAGCAACCTGGTCTAGTGGGGGGTGTCTCTGCTCATGGCAGGGGGGTTGGAACTGGATGATCTTTAAGATCCCTTTCAACCTGAACGGTTCTATGAATCCATCAATCTATGAAAGTGACTCTCTGGAAATACATCACTTCTCAGATGTTCAGCAATGGCTGCCTGGATGATCTCTTGACTGGCTGCCCTAGGAAAGACCGGCAATAGGGCCAGCCAGCATGTGCCACTGCAGGGAAACATCAGTCCACACACATCGCCCACAAAGGGCCCACTAGGTAGCTAGTGTGTGTTTGGAACTGTAAAAAACAAAGAAATAGCCCTGAAACTTCTAAAGCACGCAAATGTATTTTCATTTACACCCTCTTGGCTGTTTTCTTTTTAAACCCATTTCTTCCTACAGCCACAATTTCATTTACTGGGTCTAACAGCCGAGTGCCAGTCGTGTTTCCATGGAGAAGACAGTAGGTCCAGCTCATCCTCACGTGCTCTCTTATCTCCAGCTCCCTTGGAGGCACTGCCTTTGCCACTGCCCAAGAAGCGCCTTCTCGCATGGGCAGGAGTCCCAGGGAAATAATCAGGAGCCCAGAGACACAGAGTTCTCACAGCACCTCAACAGCCCTGTACATGGCTTTGAGGCATTTCCTTTGCAAGCCCTGCAAGGAGCAGCCAGCACAGAGCTCCAAAAAGCAGATCATCCTGAGGAAACCAAGGCTGCCAGCTCTGTTCGAAACCCTTTTCAGCACCACAAGATACCTTATGCAATGGAATATGGAACCAGGTGTGCAGGGGCTCACAGGAGCTGACGTCATGGAGTCAGGGAGTGTAAATTCCTTTCTCCTTGATCTGGGCATCTCACCTCTCCCTTCTGTGGGAACCAGTGGAAAATGTTCGCTTCAACCTTTGCCAACACACCATTTCAGACCCCTCTTGGTGTGCATCCTCACATGCAGCGTTATGTGAGTGAAACTGCCCTTCATCTTCCAGGTGGTACTGCCAGAAAACCACAGCCAGGCCCACTCCCAGCTTTCATGCTTCATTGTTTATGAAAACAGGATTTGGGCATCATGATGAGGCTTGCTGGCATCTGCAACCTGGTTCTGCTCTGCACTGCCTCAGGAAGCTGATGTTCACTTAACTGTGCCTTTCCATGCTCCTGAGAGCACTGTCTGGCACTCATGGGGTTTGCATGCCCGTCTGCGTGGAGCAGGGCTGACAAAATAGGTGCAGTCTGCTTATGGCTGAGGATGGCTCTCAGCTACACAGTGGCTGTAATCTGTGACCTCCCTCTGTGTTAAACACCTCTCACTTCCCAGTTTAAGTTGCTTAGCAAAATTTTCTCATGTCCACCAATCCACCCCTGGCTAGCTGAGCTTTCTTTCGAGAACTGCCAGACCCCAAAAGTCAAGCTTTGATGGCACTTTCCTGCCCATGCTGCCAGGGAGAGGACAGTATGAGGGCAATTCATCCGGGGTTTGTCCACACAGCACAGCGGTGGTTCTGGAGTCCTGGGCATTCCACATCCCTGCCACCTCTCCTCTTACTGGCAGCTGCTGCCTCCCGAGCCACCTCTGCTGCCTGGCTGTGCACCCGCTGCCATGAATGCCAGGCAAAGGGTGTAATCAATGGTGAGCAGGCTGCATTTTAATTACTCTTTATATAATGCAAACGTGACTGTATTAATAATCCTTGCGAGCCATGCGACTGTCTTACACAACGTTTAATTACTCGGGGAGCTCAGCATTTTCCATTGTCGTACAGTTTCCTTCATTCTTTATTATCTCACTGGGCTGTCAAGCCTTGCAACACAAAAAGAAATACTTTCTGCGACTTCACCCAAGCCAGGAGCCTGAAAGCTTTGTATCTGCTCCAAGACCATCATGTTTCCCTCCCTTTGTTTCCCCAGAGCAGAAAGCCAGAACGTAACCGGTTATCAGTTAGAGCACATGCACAGGCAGGGTGGCCTCACCTCCACAGCACCCTCCACCTTTGTGTTGAAAGGGTTATTTCCAAGGAGTTCTCTATGTTACAGTGATAAAATATGAGACTAATGGGTGCTTGACACATTGCATGGGGCCGGACCCAGCACAGCACTTAAGAAAGCGAATAAAGCCCTTAAGCCCATTTTCTCATTGACTGGAGCTTACCTTTTATTAAGCACTAAACATGAGTGCATGGGTGTTTGCAGAAAGGGGAATTAGGCTCTGACGTGACATCCTGGATCAATCAGATTTTTCCAGGGCTTCAGCAGCACGAAAAATAACTACTCATCAGACTGTACTCCTTGTGTCCTCATTACATGGTGAGTAGTGCGCTAAAAGGCCTCTGTGAGACAAGAAGTAAACTTGTATGTACTCTTGTAACTCATACCCTCAGTGGCATTTGAGTGCCATTGAATCCTCTGTCCTCCAGGACCGGGAGAGTGATATTTGCTCCCTTTTGTTCCCTGCTCCCCAGTGAAAAGTCATGGCGGGCAACTTCATGAGATCCTAGTTGTGTCAACACACCAGATTTCCCTGGGGTCTGCTGTAACACCTGCAGGTCTGCTGAGATATCAGGTATAATAAAATAACAAAGAATATAACCAATGGTTTAGTAATTACATACCATGGTCCAGGTGCTTAGGGAGATGGCTTAGTGATGTCCTGGCAGTGTTGGGCCAAAAGTTGGACTTGATGATGTTAAAGGTGTCTTCCAACCAAATATATCGTGTGATTTTTATAAAGGATTCAAGTGGTCGTCCCAAAACAATGGATCATATTTATTTAGCAAATTTTGTGCTTAGGAAAAAGCAGGGGAAAATAATAAATAAGATGATCTTCTTTTCTTGCAAGGGGATTCCATCCAGTGCTACTTGACCCATGGCCCAGCCTCTTACTGCTGTGGATGTGGGCAGATATCCATTGGGAAATCTCAAGCAAAGCTGCTTGGAAATGTATCTGAAGTTTCAGACCCAGTGATAAAGGGACTTCCTCTAATTTCTACCTCCTTAGAATTCTTCTGAAACTATTTTTCATGCAACATTAAAATAAGGTTCCAGCTGTTAAAATCATAGAACCTTAGAATGGTTCAGGTTGGAAGGAACCTTAAAGATCATCTAGTTCCATGCTAGCCTTGCTGGCTCAGGCTGTTGGTCCTTGTCTTTCTCTGCCTTGGCCTGGCAATCAACACTGGCAGATGTTTCATTGCACACACCCCTCCACCCTTCAGACAACCTTTTCGAGACAGGACTTCTCAGAAGCTTCCATGAATTAAGATTGCCAGAGAGTTTAAGGACTTACAACTCTGAAAGCTGTTTAAAAAGGAAAGACAAAAGCTTATTCCAGTAGATTTTGCCCTGCCTAGCCTTACTTTCTCACTTGTTTATTTTATGGCAATGAGTTCCATGTATATTAGGTAGGAGAAAAACCCTACTTCCTTAAATGAGTTTTGCAGTGGTGCCTTTTCTGCTCCTTTTAGTGCTCGTGAGTTCAGTGCAATACAGGTAGGAGAGGCAAACAGGTAAGGAGATGCAGGGAAACCACAGGTGTCCAGTACAAAAGGTAAACAAGATCCTTATGTGTACATTCATCAGAGCTTTTAACCTGGAGCTCAAAAACACCACCTGTGTCCCCGTGCCCATGGTTGCAAAAAGACACAGTAAAACTGAGATGAGGGCAGAGCCAGGCCACAAAAGCAGCCTTGGAGCTGAAGAAGATGCCTATAGGGATGCATCTGCAGTGCAATCTGTCTTAATGAGATGGTGGATTCAATTACTAGATCAGAAATACATCAACTGCACAAGCCTGAGAGTCAAACACCAAAGGAATCAGCAAAGTCTCTGTCTTTTGAAACAGTCAAAGCCACCTTGGTGGCTACCTGGAGAACATGTCTTAGCCAAAAAACAAGCTAACAGGCTCAGTGCATGAGGGATGAGGCATGCATGGCCTCAAACATAGGGAAGGTGGGACAAGCTGTTCCTTCTTACCTTGTGCTCCATGGACAGTGTACGGCAGACTGTAGGGCAGTTGGATCAATGCAGATCACTTCCCCAAACACACTTTTTCCTAAGGATGGCAGTGCTGTAGAAACCACAGAACCACAGCTATCAAAAGAGGTTGTTTGATGGGATAAGGATGTGGAAACAGAAACACCTCTAGGAATGCGTCATGAGGCAAGGTCTGGGGACAGCCAGACACTCAACACTTCGTGTGGGAGAGGAAAGCAGAGGGTTTCTTTGCTATAAAGCTTCATCAGGGCTGATGGTGAGTACCAAGGATGAAGGGCTGCTGATAGGAGAGAACTGCCCTAGCCAGTCACACCCCTGTGCCTTGGCTCACTCACTTGCAGTATGATAACACAGGATACTGTGAGACTTCATGAATTTCATCACAATCCTCTGTTAGGAAGGCATTGGCTGTAGGTACAGGTATACCTAGAGGGACTCCCTTCAGCCCCAGGCCACCAGTGGTCAGGGTTATCTCCGTCACTGCTGGAGTGACACAAACACTGCCTTGAGCTGCTGGGCTCAAACCCTGTAGCAAAATAGATTCTGAGCCACTTCATCACTAAGAACAGAGCCTTTTCATCAGTCTATGCTGCTTGTATGCTGGAGGGATTATTGTAATAGAAGAAATAAAGGTCTCATACCCAAGTGTAATGCTTTCAGATGGAGACACTGTATTCATACAATAGAATCATAGAATCACTAGGGATTGGGAGGGACCTCGAGAGATCATGCAGTCCAATCCCCCTACCACAGCAGGATCACCTAGACCAAGCTGCACAGGAACATGTCCAAGCAGGTTTTGAACGTCACCAAAGAAGGAGACTCCACAACCCCTCTGGGAAGCCTGTTCCAATGCTCCATAACCCTCACTATGAAGAAGTTCCTTCTGATAAAGGTTGGGGTATCCCCTCCTCCCTCCAAAAAACCCTGACAAGGATGGGATTCAAATCCATGTGTGCAGAGCACAGTGGATTAGTAGTCCATCGCCTTAACCACCCAGCCACCTCATTGGATCATATTGGATCAACATGTGGTCATGTGCTGAGCAGGAGCCCATGGCAGCGGTTGGAACTAGATGATATTTGAGGCCCCTTTCAACCTAAACCATTCTGTGATTCTAAGGAGCACCACATGGCCCTCACCCGCAGCCCTCAGTGATCTTACAGAAGCACAATAGCACTTTCATTCAAGGATGCAAAGAAGGAAACTCATCATACAGCCCACACCCTTCACACAAGCAAGGAAATCCAGGTCTAGTGAACTTTGTCTGCTCCTTCAATTAGTTTTAGGCATGCAAATATTTCCCTGCTTCCATCAGCTTTTCCTGATATAGTAATTAATGTGCCTCCCTGCAGACGGGATACTGACTGAAAGGTAGAGCCAGTGCCTGGAGAGAGCTGATCTTTCAAGGAAGTGCTAATTAGTCCCAGTTAGAGAAATCTGGTTGAAGCAAGTGAGCAGGTGTTGCTAGAAATTGGAAATAATCTGTACAAACATGTTCTTTCCTGTGTGACAGCAGAGCTAATTACACCTCCCTGGGTCACCACTCCATTTTACAGAATATCTTTATGTCCAGAGTGCATAACCAGCTGGCAGGGCTGCCAGATGAAACAATTTAGCACTTGGTGTCACTGGTGGATTAACCCCTTCTCCCATCAGAGCTTGAGGGGAAGGATCTTGCTACCAACACCACTCGCCCCAAGAACAGGGAGAATGTCTCATGTTTCCCATCTGGGCACAGTGCAGTGTACCCTGCCTTGTGCCTTGCTGAACCATTCTCATCAAGTTTTCATCTGGCTTGGTGTCAGCATCAGATGGTTTATAGATGGTTATGTACTATGTCCTGTTTCTGAGGTGTGCAATCAAAGCTTTGCAGCCTCCTGGAAACCAAAATGTCCCCTGGGAGAAGGTGACGGTTGATACATCAAGATGAGACAATGCTGCAGCAGCAACAGGAGTAATCACATTGCTAACTGCTGTTTGCATCCAGGCTTTTGCAGGTGCAATGATCTTACTGCCAGCCTCAGACCAGTGGAGGTGTCCATTCACATCTGCAAAGCTGGAATCAAGAGAAATGGGAAACGATTGCTCGGTACAAGCCGGCATATGAAGAAAGCAGCAAGTGGAAAGCTGGTTTGAACAGGAATTTCCTAAACACCCTTCAAAAGGTACCTCTGTTTTGCAAGTGTCAAGCAGTGTTCACTCCTGGTTTGCATCACATTCATAGGAAAAGGCAGGGACCAACACTCACTGCATGGGCAGAGATAACCATGAATGAGTGTGTGACCTGGGAGGCACACACACATCCTGAGCCATGGTTTGCTCTTGCAAAGGGGTGCATGGATGTGTTGGTAGCACCTGAGAATAAAGAGCTACTGGAGGAAGGGAACACTAGCACAGTGACTATGTTTGTGAGCAAATCCTGTGTCCAGGGTATCTGCTGAGGCCATGAGGTGCACTCTCCCAGCAAGCACATCCTGGCAGAAGCTCTAATACAGTCTTGCACCTGTAGCCTTTTGTATCTGGACCAAGGGTACATCTGCAGGCCAGGAATCAATCCTGCCATGGTGACACCCCCTGCCCTTTCTGCTGGTGTGTATGGAATAACACTACATGGGGACAGGTGTAATACTGAGGTTGTGATAAACCAGCTGAGTGCACACAGAATATGCTCCTGACAGCAGGATGGTCATGGGACACTTCAGCCCAAAAATGACATGCAAGCACTGGTATCCCTGATCCCCAGAGGGTCTGAGGAACACATTAAAATTCTCAGAATATCACAGGATAATGTGAATTTTGCTCTGTGGCATCTTCAGTCACAGTGTAGGCTGGGCAGGTGAGAGCTCTCAGTCAAACACAGGGTATGCTAGCAGCCCAGGGAGCTTTCACTGAAAGTGCTTTTGGCTAAGGACTAAAGCATTCCAACATCCACTGCTGAGCCACCTTTCCAGCAGCAATGCTTTCCCCAGCATGGGCACCTGCAGCCATATCTGCAGCCAGTCCTGATGAACAGACAGCCGAGCCCAGAGCCTGGGACAGTAGAGCTGTGGGATCTGCGAGAGGTAGCCCTGGCCACAGCCAAGCAAAAGGGATCCGTTCCTCAGTCACACAGCTGCCACTGCAGTTGCTCCCAGCTCTCTCTGCCCCAGCAGCTGAGCATAGCCAGACTGGAAACAGTGGGAAGATGAAGACAGACACCCTTTGTAAAGCTGATTCCAGACATAGTGCCCCATACCTCACAAAGAGGCCCTGTTAGGGTCAGCTCATCAGAGCTGGGATCACACTGGGCATGAAGTGGCAAAACCATAATGGGAGCTGGTGTTTAAAACATGGGTGAATTGTATCCCGTTGGTTTGGGTCCTGTTTTCCTCCCCTGCCTGCCCTTAGCTGTTTCAGAAGTCCAGGGGGATGTACATTACTGCCTGCACAAGCAAGCAGCAGCAGCTGATGGGGGCTGGTGCCCTTTCCCGCCCATGGGAGAGCACATACTCAGGCTTGGCTTTTCCTCAAGCCATGTCTGACTCACAGCTCTGCATTCACTCAGAGCTATCAACTTACATATCACAGGGACTGATATGGCCCTGCAATTATAATGTCTGATTACTTGGTCTATTAAAATGCATAAGCAGAAAGAATGTGATATTCCTACTCCTGAGACGAGAAGCAGAGGTACAGAAGCAATAAAGTATTTTCCCACTGAAATCTTGGTCAGAGCAGAGGCTAATGCTCCACTCCACCACTGCTCCATCATTCCTTTTCAATCAGGGATGTCCTTGTACTTGATTCCAGAGAAGTGGAATGCAAACGTCTTTGTACAACAGCAAAAAGCTGTCTCTTTTCTTGGATGGCCTGTTGTGCCCTGGAGATATGTCCTTCCCTCGGCTTTCCCTGCTTTCAGCCTCAGTATGTCTAGCTATTTTGATCTTTTCTTGTAGACCACATTCCTAGCACAGTGTTTGCCTTTTTCATAACATCACTACAATGCTCACTCACAGCAAATTACAGTTCAAGTATTATGCAGGAAGCTTAGAAATGTCCTACCTGAGACATGGGAATTGGCTCCAGCCTGAAAACAGATGCAATTCATGACTTTCCCAGCCATGATGTTGGCTTTAAAAATAATCTTGTGGGATATAAAGAGCATACCTTGGATGCCTTCAGGTTGCTGAGCCACTTAGGTCAGAGCTGCTAAGGCTGCATATATGATCATTTTGTTTAAGCAAAAGCTGTGATTCATTATTCAAATGACACCCAAAGAAGTGATTTTAAGCAAGTACACGTGTTTCATAGGGCTTCTAATAAGCTGCATCCACTGTCAGGTACTTGAAAGTCCAGGGCAAGGAGTGGCATCGCACATGACTTTCTACTTTATCCATAGGTGATGAACTGGCTCTTGCAACCCATGTGGCAACCTGGCCTGCAGCAGCCAGAGCTCCAAGCTGCTGAATGGCAGCTGGGTGTCCTGGGTTTCTAATGTGGGACAAGGACGGGGAATATAAACCTGAATTAGTTCAGCTTAAGAGATGAAGAATGTAGTGCCGACTCAGCAAAGCTTATGTGAAGAATGGTCTCAGACAAGTCTGTGGCTCTCCCTGCTCCTCGTGTGTGTATGCCTGACAGTGGCATAAGCTTTCTGCTTACCTGCCCTTCCTGCCCCTTCATCCTGCGGTGGCTCCTGTATGCTGCACAGCCATGGGATCTGCTGACAGCTGGTGAAGAACTGGGAACCATGCTGGACTGGATTCGGAATTGATGAGGGAGAAGATCAAGGAATAACCCTGCTACCTGTTGGGACCACAGATTAAATAAAAGCTCAACCTCCCTTGCCCTGACAGCAAACAACTACGTTGAAGTGTGCTTTCCTCCTGCCAGCAGAACCTCTTTGCCATCTCTGATGCTGCTTCAGTCTGCAAAATAAGGCTGCTCACCCGTTGACAGAGCAGACTTGCAAGATAGTTTATGGCACTTACTGTACTCTCAGCTGAGTTGTAAAACAATATTCACTGTAGCTACTGTGCAGAGTTTGGCTGAAAGAAAAAAGCTATTAAAAACACTCACACAACCCAGGAAACATCTTATTATAGATCCTGGTTTGAAGAAGAGAAATTAGCCACACTCAGCATATGCCCAGCTATATTTGTCTGACCCATTATTATCCTAGCCAATGCAGTTCTGGTGTTGCACTGTTCCAGTCCTTCCCACTAGAATAAAAAAACCAAAACCAAACCCCAAACCCCATGGTACAAGATGCCATCTCTGGGTTACACCTGTGGGCTGTCCTGTTGCTCTGAATATTTGCTGACTTGGCATCAGCACAATATTGAGAGAAGCTGAGAATGAGGGTTGGGATCTGCCTGGAGGACGTGGATCTCAGTAAACCAGGCTCTTCCTATACTTACAGCAACGCTCTGTTGGAAGCACAGCAATTTGTCTACTCATCCTTAAAATTGTGGAGAAGCATTGCTCTGAATGGGCTCCCTCACTGAGGATGTACCTTATCCATGTGTTTCTCAAGCTGCAGGATTGGAAATAAAAGCTCTGACAATGACTCGCCATGCTTGCAAAGTTCAGTACACAATGGAAAACATTACAGCTTGGCTGGTTGTTGTTCCCACAGTGCAAGGACTGGAAATCAGTGCTGCAGGTACTTTATGAAGAAGTGGGAGGCTTGGTGCTGGACTGAAGAAGCATGCATCTTCATGGGCTGAGTTTCTCCAAAGCCAACTGTGGGAGCAGCTGTGCCAACATTACCTGCAAGCTGGCTGCCTCTATGGGAAAGGTGCCACTGGGAGCTTCACTGTGTTGAGCAGGAGGGAAGCTGTGCTGTGGTTGAAACCCTAGGGCAGGTTTGCGCCAGCAACTCCTGAACTGAGTGATGCAGAAATGTCACAACTTCAGCACGGGATGGAAGTGCTCTGTTGGCTGAAAGGGCCAGAATGGCATGAGTAGCTAATTCCATCTCCTTGATGCAGCAAGCTTCCATGGCACTCTGCACCACTCACTTCTATTCATAGCCTGGGTGTCCTAAGCATTTTTCTTTTTTGGTTCTCACAAGTTATTTACATCACAGAGCTTCCCATGACCACCCAATTTGAGAAGCTATACGGCACACCTATGTGCCTTTCCTCTGCTGAGAAAAGGTCATTTGGAGCTTTAAATAAAGAAGATCCTGGTGGTGTGTCTCATGCCACTTTGGTGGTACCTGGCCCTTGACTGTGCACACACTCGAGGTGTTACTCAAGGAGGATAAGCAAATTACATTTCCATGGTAGTTCTGCCCTCCCTTTGCAATGAAGTTCTTGGGATCAGATCCCTCCTGCTACTTGCTTTTGCATGAAAATCTGTCCTCTTTTAATACTTTGAACATCTAGGAAAGAGCATTGTGTAAGGACAGAAACCCTTCTCAGACAACATGAGTGCTGGATGGGTGGGGAAAAGCCTTCAAGGTAAATGGGTTCATTCTATTCCTGTCCAGTAGAAGAAATGTCAGGCTGTACAGCTACAGCAGTGATGTTAAACACCTATGGCAACATCTCGGTCCTCTAAAGATCAACAGCAAAACCTTCTTGGATCCTGGACGCTATCCAGGCCATGCAAATAATGAATTGTGCAGAAAACGTAGTGTTAGAGAAGAGCAATCAATGAGAGCTTCCAAAGGCCTTTGGGTTTTGTTTCTTCTGACAAAAGGTATCGAGGGAACTTGCAGAATGAATTTAAGCAACTACAGTGCAATATGTCTGCAGCAAGGGTCTCCACATGCATCCAACGCAGACTACTAAAGGGCACAGGGACACATACAAACCCCTTCACACAGCCTCCTCCTGCACACACACCAGCAGGGCCATCTTTGAGGAATGCATAGGCCTATGTTTGTGTGTGTAAGTTCCCATACCCACAAGAACAGCAGCCACTCTAAAGATGGTGCATTGTACGCATCTGCAGAAGATGTGCTTGCCTTGTTATTCATAGCAGCCCACACCGACAGACAACTCTTTTTGCCAAGGCTATCAAGTGACACTCTGAGGAGTGTGCTCCGTAACTGGCTGTGTAGGTAGTTCCACGTAATCACCAGCTACATGAATGCAAGCTACTTCCCACTCCCACATCCAGTTCCTCCTCTGGATCGTGATCACTCACTGAATGAGAATTCTGGATTTCATTTTACGCCCCTCCACTTGCCTTTTTATTGTACCATATTCAGACTCTGCTTGGAAGACAGTTCTATTAATAGAAATAATATTTGTTATTTAGGGATATTTGTTTGACAGAGTGAACACTAACAGCACAGGAAGTCTTCTTGCCTCCAGCTCAGGTGTTTGGACACAGACCTGCCAGCTGCCAATGCCTTACTCAATCCCTGGCTTGGACTTGCTTAAAGCAAATAAACCTTCTGGGAATGGCTCTGTAAAATCCATACCTACACATGCAAATCACTTCCCCCCCTGCAGAAGTTTGATACAGCATAACCTTGAGGTACTTGGCTGACAAACAGGCCAGGTCCCAACAGATATCCCAATTCCCAGCAGTGCAAATACCAGAGCTGCTCCAGAAAGAGCTTGCCAGAATACTTAACCACTTGATTTTCAGTATCTTTATTTTCAGAAATGTCTGAACTTCACTAAACAAGTAAATAAATAATCAACTGGAGGTAGAAAATGCCAGTGTGTGTGGTATGTCAGGCTGCTGGCTGAGTCCAAAGCAAGTGGGAAGTAGATGATGCATGCAGCATAACTCAGCCTTGCTGTAGGAGAGATAAGGATCACCTGATGGCACCTCCAAAGCAGCTCTGGATCCCACTATCATAGCACTGGCACAGAGGGAATAGCTCCCATATGGTCTGACTTATTGAAGAAAAGTAGTGTAGAAAGCAAATATGTGTTTTTTTCCTGACAGACTATGATTTTTCCCTGACATAGATGGCCACAGATCATACACGCATTCTTATACGTGATGCTTGTCTGTACCTCAGTGAGAAAGACAAGAGAGAGCTGACCTACAGCTGTATCCAGAGCTGATGCTGTCAAAAAGAAGGAACTGAAAGATACTGTCTTCATGGTCACTAACAATATAGATGTCTTAGCAGCACCCTCCACACAGCTAAGATAAAAATAACTGTTCTATAAATGCACCACTATATTCTGAGGTCAAATAAGACTCCCAATAAAATCACTCCAAGGCATTGAGAAAACAATTTACTATTTATCTCACTAAAGAAACCTCGTGCCTAATTTCACTTGCCTCTTTTCATTAGGGCTCTAAAGCCCCCAGAGGATAACTATTTCAATAAATCACATAACAAATTACATCTCAGGGCTGTACATCTCCACCACAGAGTAAGGCAGCAGGGTAAGTAAGCTATTTCGAGACATGATGGACAGCCCTGGCTTTCTCAGAATCCATCAGCATCGCAGTCAATGTTTGTTCCTAAACGTGTACACATACACCCACCAGTGCACGTCTCTCATTGACCTGATTGTTCCCACACATTCCCACTGAACAACCAATTCCCCTTACACCAAAGGATGTCCAACAAGGTGCTCCCCTAGAGAGGGTCTGATAGAGAATGGAAAGAATTCAGCTCATCCCCATGGTGGGCTTCCAGCTTTGATCTCCTTTATAACCACTGCATCTGGTGACCATTTGTGGTTAAAAATGGCTTCTCAGGAAGAACTGCTTAGGCTCAGCATGGGGAGGTTAGTTATTTTTAACCAAAACCCATTCCACCTTGGTGTCTCAGGAAAATAAGCATGTTCAGCAGAATTAGTCCTTTAGAGTCAACGCGTGCTATCACAATGTAATATTACTTTTGGCAGACAAACCAGTATCACCTACTTGCCCAGGCTCATCCACATACAGCATAGCTGCCAAGGGAAAACAAGATCAAGAGAGGATGACACACTACTAATCTCTAACCAGACATTCAAAGCGCAAATGGAAAGAATGAACACCCTTGACACTGCGCTCCCCTGTTTATCACTGGAGTAAATGAAGCCTCAGCTGTGACTGGGTAATTTTCCCCATAACATGAGCATGCCTATGTCCTAGACAGAAGGTCAAGGAGAGAGCTGCGACTCCAACCTCTTCAACTCCAGGGCTTCTTGGCTAGGACTGCTAATCACAGCGGTGGCAGAGATGCAGGGACACTAAAACTGTGCTGTATCAGGTGACCAGTAACTTCCACTACAAAGCAACAGAGAGTGAAGGCTCAGTCTCTGGACTGTGAACTGATCGAGAACGAAAGCTCTTTCCTCATCCTTTTGTCCCCCTGCTCAGTCAAGGAGAAGGAGGGGAAAAAGAGAAAGAATTGCTTCACCGCACAGTGTCTTCCTCTCTCTGCTTTCACCCTGCCTCATCTTTGAGACAGCAGAGCTAGGATGCTGCTTTGCATTTGCTGTCACATGTCTTGTCCACAGCGTCCTGTGTAAACACTGCAGATCTTGACTTTGCATTGCTGAGATGTGCGTACATGCCTGAGTCATGGCTTTGCAGTGACTGACAGCCCTCTGCTCCAGAAACCTCTGGAGAGCTAAAGCTGTGGGAGTTTTGTAAGCAAGGATGTTATGTAAGTAGATAGCTATTTTTGTTCGAAGTTTAGTTCTGTACTCTAAGAGACTAAAAATATACACACAGAGAGCTAAAGAACACGTTTCCAAAGCTCATTGTAACAGCCATGGCCATTCCCCCACAATCCTCTTCCCACTGCTGGTACCTGCCAAACGTTGAATGTGCACTGCAGAGAGCAAGGCTGCTTCTTTGTAACCAGCCTCCTCCTCTGCCTTCATCATCCTCCAAGACCGCAATGCAGCGCTATGGAGACCCCAAGCACTTCCACCACAAAGAATGGGGAACAATGTTGGAACAGAAAGTAAGTTACCTTCATGTGGCCACAGGCAACGGTGGCAGCTCCAAAACCAGACCATGTTCCACATCTGCAGACTCATCTGCTGGCTGCAAAGCCCTTTATTTACAAAGCATTGCCATCGTGACCCTAGATGATGAGGATGAAAGGTGCCCTGCCAGGAAGGTAAGGGTGATACAAGAGGTGGTGAGCTACTGAGACAGGAAAGGCAGCTACATGGCTAACAGCTGCTTTGTTTTATTTAGCTTATATTTTCTTTTCTTTGTTCTATATTTTACTTTTTAATGTAATTTTTATTCAATATTATTTCATCTTTAGTTTTATTTTTTGTTGTCTGTTAAGTGTTCAAGGAGATGGGAGCAGGAACCAAAACAAGTAAGATGTAGTTCAAGCATAAGCAAAGCCTCTGATTCTGTCCCATTAAATGTTTTAGACTGAATAAATCAGACCTGTTATCATACAGATGATTTTAAAAAAACCCACTGAACTTGTAAGAGATTGTCTACTGTTAAAGACTGCAGACAGTTAAATGATACTTGCTAATTCTGGTGCTCTGTTAGGCCCAGACATCCATCCCTGCTGGCAGGTCTAATAAGGACTTTGGTCTGCACAAGAGATGGTTATTCATCATCAGATGTCCCTGCCCCTTATGTAAATGTTCTGCTTCATCTCAGAAGAAAGAAAGAAAAAAAAAGCTATAAATAAAAAGTAGGCAGCTATTTTTAGCAAATAATTTTCTTCATGGTGTGTGCGTCTGTGTGCATGTATAAACTGTTATCTTCTGCGTTTCTGTCAGCTTATCTAATCTCTTCAACAAATACCATGGGGGTTTTTATGGCCTGGTTGTCTTCATCAGTCTCTGCAAAGTATTCCCTCAGAGGTCAAGTTTTCTAAGCTCTAACACATATCCCAGTGGCACCCACTGGGCACCAGTGGTACAGGACACAAAGTTTGACCCTTGGAGTCATTGGTCATTCCCATGTCCTGTAAGAACATCATTCCCTAAAGCTACCTACCTGCATATAGCTGCTTATCGTATGGGCTCTGATTTCACCCACCATCATACTTAGGGGGTACTCACAGGAGTGACTTTTGGCTGTGGGGAACTGGTCTTTGCACCATCAGTCCCCCTGCCCAGAAGAACCCTCTGAAGCAGAGACATGCTACTGTCACTGCCTCAGAGAAGGTTCTTCCCAAAACGTGGGTGGGGAAGGACACTACCCAAGTGTCCCTGGAGCACAATGGAATAGCCTCTGCTGGGCTTGTGGAAACAGGCAGAAGAAAAGAATTTCAGAGAAAATGAGATAGCTGTACTTACAGATGGATGAGTACCTTCAGGAGGAAGGTGAGCTGGGCTTAGGTTCTTTTAAAAAAAGGAACAACTTTAGGAGCAGAAACTAGCTGCTAATGACTATGGAAAAGCTCTCCACAAGACACAGCACCACAACAGCCTTGTGTGGCTGATAAGAGATAGGGTTAAGTGATGGAACATCACATGCCTGGACCACTCATAGCTCTCCTTCCTATGAAAGCAACAAGCTCTGGAGTTTGATAACACAGGAATGTCAATGTGGAGCTAAAAAAAACCTGCTGTGTGCTGCTTTAAATATTCCCAGGAATATTCCCAGAGCTTGTTCGGAAAGCATCTGATTCAAAGCCTAGGGAGGGCTCTTCACTCGAGCTTGTGATAATGCTGCCTACCACGCTGGAAGGCAGACAGAAGCAAGGAGGCTTGAAACGCTGCATGGGCCCAGCTGCAGTTGAAATCATTCTCACCAAGAGCAAAGAGATAACCAAGAAGGAACAGAGAGAACAGAATGACTCAACTGCCAGATTTGCTAAGACGACAGCAAATACGTTATGGAAAAAACTTTCAGGACTGATTGCCCTACACACGCCTTGTTCTTTATGTCTTTAACCCCAACCTCTCACTGTTGCCCAGCGTTAGAGACATGAGCTTGAACAGGGCTCATGTTCAACAGCAGATGTCACTTCCTATGAGGAATCACCAAATATTTAGTATTTGTTACTCTATTTAGCTGAATTCCCATCCTGTTGATGTCAGAGCTTTGTCTTGGCCTTTACAGCAAGACCAGAAACAGTTTTGGCTGTGGTTGTACTGGAAATCTGTGGCAGAGAGGCCACTTCAACCCAACCTCCTGATCCGACCTAGTCCTTCTTCAAAATCTGAGCTCTCATTACAGTATGAGAAGTTCATATTTCCTCCATCCAGTTAGCAAAGGTTGACAACTGCTGAAGACCTTGTGCTAGTGTGGAGAATATTTTGAATATTTGGTCACCCAGAAGACCAGACTGTTCTTGTTCTCAGAGGGTCAGAGTCCATCAAAGCCTAGAAAACATAGCAGAGAACACTTGCTTTTCCTCCCACCTTTAGTTTCATGCTCTGAACTACTATAGGAAGGTTTCCAGTGTGCACTACTCAATCTAGGAACTGTGGTGTCCAACACATTCATGTCCCAATCCTAAGAGCAGCAAATGCCCATACAGCCAGCCAGAGTCCATGCTCAACATCTCCAAAAAAGCTAATCAGGATGGTGAAAGCTGTTTTATGCATTATAAGCTGTGATACCCAAACCCTCTTTCCAAGGCAGTTTCGTTGTGTGAATTCAGCTTTCCTTACTCAACTGCACCTGCCACCCTGGGAAGCAGAAAAAGAACCATAGCTTTTTGAAGTACATAATAGAAGAAAATAGTCAAAGACACCACAGCCACTTTGCTGCTCTGGTTAATACTCAGTGGTCTGGGACACAACAGGAAGAAGGTGGATTGGGGAAGCAGGCAGAACAGGTATCAGCACACTGCATGGCTCCTGTTGAGCAGCCATCCTCTGGCAGAGCTTGCTGGCCGTAGCTGAATGCAGCCTTGTCAGTGCCAGTTCTGTCTGTACTCTCCCAGTGCACTGCTTCTGCCTGGACTCCTTCTCCACAACATGCAGGAAACTCAGAGCTGCTTCCAGCCAGAGCTGGCTCTGTAAATTAGCATCCAGTCACTCTGTCCCAGGGCACACCGCATGGACAAAGCTACCTACATGCCGGCTTGGTGTGAAACTAGATATCATAAAACAAATATTCACATATTTCATGAGAAAGAGGGTTATTTAATCCAGAAACCTGGCAAAACAAGGGAAAGGAATACCAGGAAATGGGACATTTGTCTCTCTCCAGCCAGGAAACCTATTACAGTTGTAGCATACTTGCTGTAATGGACTTTTCCTTGCATGCTCAGCCATGCTACAGAGGAGCTGTGTCAGTATCGAGGTGGTATAGAAGTGGGAATTTGGGAAGTTTTTCCTATGCACAACAGATAGTTTTAATGGTAGTGGCCTAAAAATAATCTCCTCCCTGGATTTACAACATGGAGGAGTCCAAGGTGCTGTTGCTGTGACCGCTGTAGCGTGGAGTAATACTGTAATCTAGTTATTATTCCTGCTTTTGCTACTCCAAGTTGCATTTCACAGTGCTCTGAATAAGCTCTCGAGTGGTCGGTGAGCAGTGCCAGTCACTCAAGCATTAGTGCAGAGGGAATATATTAATCACAGGCTATACTGGCCTTCAATTTCTATCCAACTTTTTCCTTGGAATGTTCATGTGTTTCAGAAGTTGGCTCAGTCACAGGTAAAACCATACTCCAGCAAGGCCTGGAGGTTTAATTTGACCTCTTACCCACTGCTGCATCACTTCTTTTACTTCATGGGTAATGGGTTTATCTGTGTTGGTTGTATATATTATTAAACTTTACTTCCATTTTAATGAATTTCTGGTAAGAGAGATTCTGTCCCAGGGATTCCCAGTATTTATAGGCCAGAAGAGAGGAGACTGTAGCACTAAGGGGAGACTGTAGCACTGAGAGGAGACTGTAGCACCAAGGGGAGACTGTAGCACTGAGAGGAGACTGTAGCACTGAGAGGAGACTGTAGCACCAAGGGGAGACTGTAGCACTGAGAGGAGACTGTAGCACTGAGAGGAGACTGTAGCACCAAGGGGAGACTGTAGCACTGAGAGGAGACTGTAGCACTGAGAGGAGACTGTAGCACCAAGGGGAGACTGTAGCACTGAGAGGAGACTGTAGCACTGAGAGGAGACTGTAGCACCAAGGGGAGACTGTAGCACTGAGAGGAGACTGTAGCACTGAGAGGAGACTGTAGCACCAAGGGGAGACTGTAGCACTGAGAGGAGACTGTAGCACTGAGAGGAGATTGTAGCACCAAGGGGAGACTGTAGCACTGAGATGATACTGTAGCACTGAGGGGAGATTGCGGCACCAAGGGGATTATGTGCGCCCACCACCTTTTCCTGAAGGGATATTTACCTGTAAAGCACTGTGAATATACAATTCCCCTGTGGACAACTTAGGAAATAAAACAAATATTCACCAGGATTCCCTGGAGGGGAAAAAATAAAACAAACCAAATCCCTAGGATGGAATAGTCTATGGTAGGATGTCTGAAACACTGAAATCCAGCTCTCAGCTATAGTGTCTTGCTTTCTATTGCATTGGGGACCTTGGCTGAAATCCACAACACCTGAAGGGCCAAAAAGCAAAGCTGTAGAACCTTCTCCCCTACTTCCCAGGGCTGCATTGTGAGTGTACATTCCTGTGTGCTGGCCAAACCCAGAACTGAGGTGTCTTGACTACCATGGGTTTTAGGGACCAAGGTTCACAGAGTCGCTGTGGTTTTGTGGGTGTAAGCTAGACTGAAACTTCAGTCTGGTGGTTCGAGTAGGAACAACTTTATTCTGATTTATTGAGGAAAGAGAAGTAAAATAAACTTCTGCCATTCTCTTGTCAAGCTTTCAGCTCTGTAGTAATCTTACTGCAGCACCTCGCTTTCCCTGGCCGACAGGGCACTGGAGATCATTCCCGCTAGGTTTGTGAGCTGGCCTCTGTGGGCCTTGGTTCTCCAGCCTGTTGGACATTTTGGTTCAAGACATTCAGTCTCTTTTCCGAGGGCTCTCTGTCCCAACAAACCAGCACAAAGGCTTCCAAAATGATGAAACTAAAACTTCAAACTGTTTGAAGCCACAAAGGCTTTTCTGTACTCCCTCATCTTATAATTGTAGTTAGGTCTTGTATCTTAGCTTTCTTTGGCTAAGTAGTGACTTCCTATCTCTATTTACTCTCCTTAAGGATCTCCTAAGCTCTCACAGGCACCCACTCACTATCACAAAACAAATATATTGCATCCCAGTTTTAACAGTGTTTGGTGGATTTCCTCTGCTGTTGAAAGCAAAACAAGTTCTGTCTCACCCAGGAAGGGTTACTACTTCTTGGAGAGGAAAACCAAAGCAGACAGATGAAGAGTTTCTTCACTGAAACTCCTAAGACATCCAAATAGACTGCCTAGGGCAGTGCCGAGTCATCATCCCTGGGGGTGTTTAAAGGATATGTGGGTGCTTAAGCACATGATTTACTTGTGACTTGGCAATGGTGTGTTAATGTTTGGAATTGATCTTTAAGATCTTCCAACCGAAGAGATTCTGTGATTTTGTGACTTCCAAGAAGGAGAAAGATTTACAGCAAGGAATCAGTGATGCTCACCTAGTGCCATACAATGTCTGCTCTCTTTGGCTGCCTCTGGACCCCCACTGTAGCTTCAGCCAGGGACAGCTGTTTTATCCCACCACAATTTATCCTTGGCCTGCCACCTGCTGAGAGGTACTCCTCATCCACCCTGATTTTCTCCCATTATTAACCGAATCATTTATTTTCCACCACTGCCTGCAGTCACAGACATTTTTTGAGGGATTAGCTCGAGGCAGGAGGGTCAGGCAGGCTCTATCCAATGCCTTGCCACTCATATCATTGCCCTAGTGTGACAAGCAGCAGAAAATGCAAACCCAGTGTCTGTGCTAATGCTTTCTCAGCCAGCAGTCTCTTCTAATACTGGGTGTGCAGATTTTGGCTCATGGCCCTGTAGGAGTCTTGCAGCAGTGCCAGCACATCCATATGGAAGTGCTGCATTTTATCCAGCAAATGACACTCAGTTTGTATGTCTTAGTGCTGTCGAGCAGTCTTTGACAAAAGGCATGCTTATCACCCATGGCCAGCACCCAGTGCCACTCAAAAGCTGCCAGGATGCCAGCTGGAAGCATCCAGGTGTCGAAAACATAAATCCATCAGCATCATCAGTGAGACTGGGAAAGCCAAGCCAAGGACTGAGTGAACAATTGTTTCCTCTTTCAGTGTAAAAATGACGGCACTATGGGTCCTGAAAGTGAATAACCCAAATAAGTTCTCCACCTCTCCACTTCTGCCCAACAACTTTTCAGGCAGCAACATCTTGACTAATGTCAAATGGAAGGAGGTCCATTAGATCAGGGAAGGAGACAAGACCAAGATTCCAACACTCCATTTCATACAGCAAAGTAGCCTTCAAATATTAACCATTCTCAGGCATTTTGTACACAGGCCAGAGCAAAATCATATGCCAATACCTTCAGATTCCATGATAAATCTCTTCCCTATCCAGCCTCTTCTTTTGAGAGCTCCACAGAAAGACTGAAATGACTTGGTTTTCTGAGGTTACCTGCTTACAGTTCTCCTGATGTTGGCAACACCTCAGTGGCCTCATTCTTACTGCCCAGGTGTATAAATGTTCCTTCAGCACTTCTCTGGAGTCACTTCAGGTAATGAATGCTGGTCTTTGCATTTTCTGTTTGTGCAGCCTCAGCTGATACTTGAATCAGCAGCTAAGAACTAAGAGGATATGTAGTAACTGTGTGCCACTTACACAAGCTCAGGGACATAACTGAGGCTGCTGACTGCTAGGTGAGTTATAACACAATTAATTTTGTTGTCAGCCATCTCTATTCTGCACCGCAACTGTGACCTTTCAGAAGGCAGAGAAGTCAAGCTTTGGCACACAAAGCCCATCTCCACTCAGACACCCTTCCAAGGATGACAAAAGGCCTGACCTAAATATGTTCTGCATAAACTCCAAAATCAAGAGGAAAGTCAGTTTTCTAAATTTACTTTTTGAAGTGAGGTGCAATACAGAAAAGACGGGGCATATTCCAGCACCTCATTGGCTCCTTATTTCCTTTTACTCACCAACTGTCTTCAACACAAAGAGCTGCACACTCACAAACGCAAAATGCAAAAAAAAACCTTCCAAGATACTCTATTTCAATATATTTTATATCTATATCCATTCTTTTCTCAGTCAGAGGAACTCCCTCATGTCTGCACACAACACCTTTTACCTTGGCACATCCGCACTGCAGCCTATGGCTATGTAGCTACAGTTTAGACCCACATGTTTTACTTCCACCAAGACGTAAAACTGGGATGCAGAGCAGCACAATTTTCTCCAGATGTGCTGACCTGAGCAGGGTAGAGGATTCAGGAAAATTTACATCCTAGTCTGCTGTAGGCAGACTTAGTGTCAAGTCAGAGCACAACCCCATCCTATCGTCTTGCTCTCCTCAAAGAGACCCTTAATCAGCATCATCCATGGCCAGAGGCATCCCTTTCACATCTCTCTTTGCAAATTTTTCTGAGCAATGATTGTCATCTATTAATGAAATATATTTAGCATATAATTCCCCTTGTCCAATATATACCAATGTTTCAACCTAACCCTTCCTCAGCAACCCTGTCACTCTGAGAAACTCTGTTTAGCTTACATACAGTATCACAGTATCACAGTAATGATGAGGCTGGAAAAGACCTTAAAGATCATCCAGTCCAACCTAAAACCAACCCAAGTAACCCTAAACATTTGACATCTAGATCATGCCACTCAGCACTTCATCCAGC
>VZRI01013642.1:74699-104276 GCA_013397515.1 Upupa epops | reverse complement strand
TGGGATTGTTATAAACAAAATGCAGAACCCAACACTTAGACTTATTAAAACTCATCCTATTAGAGTCTGCCCATCTCTCCAGTCTGTCCAAGTCCCTCTGCAGGGCCCTCCTACCCTCCAACAGATCAACACGGGCTCCAAGCTTGGTGCCATCTGCAAATTGGCTCATGATGGATTACAAACCATCATCAATGAAGATGTTGAACAGGACCAGACCCAACACTGACCCTTGGGGGACACCACTAGTAACGGGTCGCCAACTAGATGCGACACCATTTACCACCACTCTCTGGACTCGTCCATCCAACCAGTTCCTGACCCAGCATAGAATATTCCTGTCAAAGCCCCTTGCTGCTGTCTTCGCCAGGAGTGTATCATGGGAGACCATGTCGAGTGCCTTACTGAAATCCAGGTAAACCACGTCCACAGCCTTCCTCTCATCGACCAGTCAAGTCACTTGATCATAAAAGGAGATCAGGTTAGTCAGGCAAGACCTACCCCGCTTAAACCCATGTTGACTGGGCTTAATCCATCGGCCATCACGCAGTTGTTGCGTGATAGCACTCAGCACTAACCGTTCCATAACTTTGTCCAGAACTGAGGTGAGGCTGACAGGTCTATAGTTACCTGGATCATCCTTCTGACCCTTCTTGTGTATGGGAGTCACATGATACATATTCCAGATAGGCTTTAGGTGCAAATAATTCAGGTTAGCAAGTTCTCAGAGACCCCAGCAGACATGATCTGTTTTCCTGTGCATCAAACTTACTGAGAAAAGGGTGATTCACACCCGCCCTGGGCTTGCTGCAGGAGCTGCTGGGTGTTTTCACCCTATGCCTGCTCTCTTTGTCAGATACAATAACCCCACTAGAGCCTTGCTGGTGTGCACTGAAGGAGTCAAGATACTGTAGCTTCAGCAGAGACACAGACATTGGGAAGGGATCAGTGAGAAAGAGGAACTATGTTTAGAGTTTGCGACTCCAAAGTGGATCTCTGCCAATAACCTACTGGTGTGGGATTGTCCCCCTGAAGCCAGCTGGGACACCTAAGGCACAAAGCATGGTTGTAACACCTTATCTGGCCTGGAGAGGATTCTGCTGAAGGCTACAAACAGAAAGGCACTGGGATGTTACAAGGCACACACATGCTGTGACTCTGTGACTGACTACTGCTACCTGCAAAACCAAACCCTCTTCTCAGGAAAACTCCTGGAAATCAATGTGACACAAACTTTTCCCATGTTTCCTATGAATTTCTATTACTTCCCCCAAATACAAAATACTTCTTAAAACAAACCCACCTAAGACGAGGAGTGGCACAGGAATATTCTTGAATACTGTCTTCCTCAGGCACCAGTAGAAACACCTTGGAAAGTCCATAACTCCCTCTGCCTTGTGATCTTTTTTAAGCCTTTAATGCTTCTCACATTCTCTGCTGGACTTGTATGTCCCTGCCTTTAGCACAGGCACGTGAAGCTTAATAGACTTACAGTGTTGGTCTCCCTCAGGCTTCCTTTCAGCCATTCAAATTTATGTCCCATGAACATTAACCTCCAGCCCAGCACTTTCGTCTGTAAGGATCAACCACAAGCAGAGCACCAGACTGAAGAAGAGAAAGCTCCCAGGGACCTGACAGCAGCCTTCTCATACCTGAAGGGGGTCTACAAGAGGGCTGGAGAGGGACTGTTTAGGAAGGTTTGTAGTGATAGGATGAGGGGCAATGGTTTCAAATTAGAGAAGGGTAGATCAAAATTTGATGTTAGCAAGAAGTTCTTTAGCAGGAGGGAGGTTGGACACAGGAATAGGTTGCCCAGAGAGGTACTTGAGAACTCTTCCCTGGAGATAGTCAAGGTGAAGCTGGACAAGGCTGTGGGCAATCAATTGAGGATGTCCCTGCTCACTGCAGAGGGGTTGGACTAGGTGACCTTTGTGGCCCCTTCCAACCCAAGCCATTCTGTAATTCTATGGTGTATTGTCAAAACATAGCCCAAACTGGGCCCTGTGCAAAGTTTTCACTGGTTTCTCACCAAAAGCACCAGTTTGCATTGGAGGCCAGACTGGAGAGTTCAAATCAGCCAGTAAGTTTCTCACTTGGAACAAAATTCAAAACAGTATGAGTTTCCAGTTTTCTGGAAACAGCTTTGAAGTCTCCCCCACCAGAAGACCTGTCCTTTACCAGGAACCACACTGCCTGCCAGGGTGAGTAAGAAAATGCAGAGTGGTGATAACCCACTACACCTTCTGGACTTGGTTCTCACCTTCCTATTACCCCAACACAAAGCTGGGGATTAATTAGCTGATGTTCAGGGCTTGAAGATGCTCAAAGCACCATCAAAGGGTTAATACCAAGACTGTTTTCACAGAGTTAAAAAGGGGTCTGCCTACAACTTCCCTTTGTTTCCCTCCTCTCTTCCCCACCTTCCCTCCTGCTGCTGCTCTTATGAACAGCTCTTCCCTAAGCCTGAATAGAAGAAAAACGCCTCTCTGATGGCCTTGCTTTCCTCTGACTGCTTAGGGCCATCAGAGAGCCAGTCAGAGGGTGGCTTTTGTAGTAAGGAAAGCTTCTTCCAGGCAGAGGAGGACACTGCCTGGGGCTTCTATATTCACAGCCATTCTATTTCTAGCTCTGTCTTTTCACCGGGCTTTGTTTGCTAAATCCTGCTCGCCCATCATGCGACTTTAGTGAGCAGCTAACCTCAGAGACACGGTACAGCGAAAAAAACACCAGGAAAGCAACCAAACAACTCTGGCAGCACCCACCCTCGAGGTGAGGGGCTTTGCATCTTACCTCTGAATTTTCTACTTCCAGGGAGTTGATTGGAAAGAAGACTAATTAGTAGGAATGCCTTCACAGATTAAATTCTGCTCTGTGGACTTCAGTTTGCCTCTTGAGGTGGAAAATAGAAAGTAATCTTATATTCAGTACAGACAGGGGTAGACTGTGCTGGTAGTGAGCCCAAAGCCATTTGAGAAAGGTCACTGCAATAATGCCATGCATAGGCTCAGACAGCCCCGAGGAGCTTGGCCGGGGATGTTAAGGTAAAGAGGGGCCCCCAGCCCCTCCCCTGATCCATGACAGAAGGATTTTAGTCCATGACATCAAATCAGAGCAGCTACCCATATCCCAGCATCAGAGACGCGACTGCCTCATGCACCCACACAACAGGTTAGACGTGCCATCCCATCCCATCTGCCATGCAGCACAGCCAGGTATCAGCCCTGCCAGTAGCAAAGGTACACACAGAATCTAGTGGTTATCCCTCCCCCTCCATTCTGCACTACCTCTTTGTGCTTCCAGCTCCATCATCTTGCTCTGGCTGCAAAGCTTTCCTTAGCCCACACACCCTGATGCCCACCACCACTGATGGTGCTGTAAATTCAGGCTGTAACCTTGCTTTGCCATCTCTTATCTTCCCAGTTTAGAGAGCTTCTGAACAGTTTCCTCTATGCCTGTCTCACATGTAGTGCAAGGATCCTGAAACAAGCACCACCAGTTTAATTTTACACTACACTGCAGCACAGTGATGGTGTTGGATTTGTGTCTGGTGAGATTTTGGTAGCAGGGAAGGGCGTTCTGGCATGGCTCTAACAAGAAATTGGAAGGAGCTTCCCCAGCTCCAATCAGATCTGCCTCTGGCCAAGGCCAAGTCAGTCATATGGATGCCCAGGTCACTGAGGAAGGATGAGGAGAGGCATACTGGAGCACCATTCCCCTTCAGCTGTGGTGGGGAGGCAGGCTGAGTCTTTGCAACCCTTAGGGATCAACAGTGGAGAAGCATCCCATCTACAGCCCTTGTAGAACCTCATGCCGAAGCAGGAGATTGCTCCCAAAGAAATCCATGATGCTGAGAGGAGCCTACTCTGGAGCAATCTGGGAGGACTAAAACCTACAGAAAGGACCTGTAGTAGCTGGGGAGCTTTCTGGAGGATGTCTCCAACGGAAAGGATACCTCGCTGTTGCAGGGGAGGAGTGAGTTTTCCCCCTGAGAAGGCAAGAGCAGCAGGAACAAGGAACAGATTCGCACTGACCCCATTTCCTGTCCCACTGCAGGAAGAGAGGATAGCAGAGCTAATGCTATGAACAAGTTAGTGTGGAGGAAGGTGTATTTAAGATCCAGGTGTATTTGTCACTGTATACTCTGCCTGAGTTGGTGAATTAGTGGTAGATTTGTTTAAATTGATTTTGTTTCCCCAAATCATGTGTCTTTTGTCTGGGTTCATAACTGGCAAGTGAGCCCTCCCTGTTCTATCAGAGAGCTGCTGTGTGATGGCTCTGTTGCTAGTGGAATGGTCTTAAACCATGATTGTGACCTGTTCTAAAAGCATGTTTAGCTGTGTTAGAGTCACACTCGACACTAGATTTTGACACAGCACTTGAAGTTCCTAGTTGCTGCATTGCCAAGGTGCAATAGGGTGATGTGCTGCACCCTCTCAAGATCTGCACTGGAACATATTTGCCAAGCTTGATATTGCTGCTATGTGCCTTTCCACATCAGCTCTCTAGATCTAATGGGTCCTCTTCATAAGCTTCTTTCCCAAACATTTCCACCAGTCTGTTCCTCTGAAGGTGTGTTTAGACTGGTCTGACCAGTGAGACATACCATTAACTACCTCCCCACCCTCTGAAGGCTACAAAACTCACTCCTGTAGGTTTTCCATCAGCGGCTCTTTTGCACATTTGTCTTATCTCTTGAAAGCAGCCAGTGGTCGAGCACAAACCTGTCTGATACCTGTCCTGAGGTCAAGTCAATTATTTCACTTTGCCCACAGCCACTGAGGCAGTCAGACTTTACATCAGTCCAACAGACTGTAGCCTTACTCAGGGAGATTTACACCTTGTTTACACCTTCTTAACACCTGCATAGTCATGAAAAGCATATACTACTTTAATGTGTGCCCTAGTGCTCTCCTAAACAGCAGATGGTTTTTATACCACTTTGTTTTCTAAACTTGAAGGCAGATAGTCCTTCAGCTGGAAAGTTCTCTGTCTTGAGTGCAAATTTCTCAGGGATCTGGAACAGCTGTATTTTGGTAAGGTACCAAGAACAAGAGTGCGTAGTTGTTTCCATCAACACAAGAAGTCGGATTCTTTTCACAGGAAGGGAATGTCAGGACTTGGTTGTAATCTTGGCCAATTCTCCAGGCTCCCAGCTGCCACAGACTAGGTTTGATCTACTCACGTGAGCACACACCCATTACTTGTTGTCTTGCTAGCCCATCCAGTCACTGCCTGTTGATATTCACCTCGTTAGTTCTTGTGATTTGGACGCACACACTTCCTCAGCTGCCAATGAACAGATGAGAAAACACCTGTGTGCCCAAGTCACAAGTGCACATGAGTATCAGCTGGTCTAATTTGAATTACTCATCCCATTCATTTCCAGTGGGACAGCAACGGTCTTGCCAAAACCCACTCTTGCTTGTCCCTAAGCACTTGCTAGTTGCTGCAGCAGAAACAGGGTTTGTCAGAGGAGCAGGGAGTTCTTTTATTTTCAGGCACCACTGAGCAGCACAGCCACAGCCACACTATTCTCTTGCTGATGGCCACTGCCTGGATGAACACCATGAACCCAGAGGTAAAGGACCTTCATAGCCCATTACCCAGCCTCCTGAGCCATGCAGTTCCCAGATGTCATTGCTCTTGACAGATCATCACTTCACAGAAGCTCAGTCCCTGCTCTTGTCTTCTGCCAATCTCAGCTTGGAAACAGAGTGTGAAAACATATTTCCCTCTCTTTAAATGTTTTTCTTTCCTCATCAGCAGATCTGCTTCTAGCCTGTCACCTTGAGGGCATAGGGAAGATACTCAGTATTTCAGGAAATGTCATGTTTAACCCTGTGCATGGTGGGAGCTAGAAGCATTCTTTATCAGGAGCACTGTGGGCAAGAGGCTGAGATTAAGTTGTGTCTAACATGAGCACTTCCAGCAAAAGAGACTATTACTGCACAAACACTAGGATGTGCTCCAGGCTGCTCAGTCTAACAGGGAGAGACCCATTATCCTCCTCTACAGGTCAATGGTTGGGAGAGTAAAGGATTTATCTGAGAGGGCTGTGGCTGTCCTGGAGACCACAAGTGGTACTATGCTGCACCATCACCCTTTTGCACCCTCTCAGCACCACTGACCAGCAGTATCTGCTCAGCACCAGTTAATCTTCTGATTCCCAAAACCTAGTACTGTCACGTCCCTGCTGAGCTGCAGATAAGGAGCAGCACAATGAGGGAAGCCCCATTTAAACACAGTGTACCCACTCCCAGAACAGCAGATACACAGAGGAACAAAGAGAGCGAGGGGATTTCCCTGAATGCTCACAGCAGATTAAATGGGCCTGAAAGTTATGCTTTAGCAGAGGTCCTGTAACCCGGATGACATATTCAAACCCTACACCCAGGGTGCAACCTCACTTGGATCAACACTTCACTCCTTACAGCTGCTTCCTAATGGCCTGTTGATTTCAACCACATCCCAGTAAACACCTACAGAAGGAACAACAGCCCAGCAGTAATTGCGAGTTCTGTACAGGTACCCACTTGTCAGCACAGAAGAGAAGATGAGTTTTGAGACAGGGAAGGGAAGTTATTGGCAGGTCAATGTGATGCTTCTCTTCAAAACCAGTGCAGTCTCCTGGTTTTGCTCCTCAAAGCTCCTGCCATCATCCCAATGTATCTCCATCCTTGCAGAAAAGACCATTTGCCAGTCCAAGCTCTGCCAGAGCAAAATATGTCCTAAAAAAAACATTTGCCAGTCTCAGGGAGGAGAAGGCCTCCTTACAA
The DNA here is from genome assembly GCA_013397515.1 of Upupa epops. Taxonomy (NCBI): domain Eukaryota; kingdom Metazoa; phylum Chordata; class Aves; order Bucerotiformes; family Upupidae; genus Upupa; species Upupa epops. Next base: position 97,503 of record VZRI01013642.1, on the reverse strand, counting down.
GCATGGTCTAACCAAAGCACAGGCTCTGGGGAACATGATGGGCAAGCTGGTTTGGCCATAAGAGGCGTGACAGCAGCAGCCTGTGCTGAGGAGAAGAGAGAGGACTGAATTACTATTCTAGGGCCGTTCGTGCTTCCTGTTTGGTGCAACAGCCTCAAAGGGAAATTGGTATTTACAGGGCTCTGGTCACGTCATCCCATTGTTCCCATACAGTTAGGAGACTGCTGGGAGAGAGGACAAGAGTAAAGCACCCCAGCAGGCTGCACCAGCCATGGCTCTCTGCCAGCAGTGGCACTTTGCAGAGAGGGAAAGCAAAAGGCATGGGAGAGTGCTTCTTATTCCCACCTCCTACCACGGGAACAGCACGGACAGGGGCAGACAGAGAGCTGGCAGCCCTGTTTGTCTCCTACGAAACATCTTCTGTCAGCAGAGAAGGCAAAAAGGACGGGAGAAGCTTTCTCTTCTCTGGCAATCTAGAAGGTATAAATGCACTCCAAAGTCCTTGTAGGCCAAATGACAGGAACTTTAAAGCCTTTTGAGGGGTGTCAGCTTCCCAGCTGGTTCAAACCAATCCCTTTTCCAGAGCCGCTGTTTTCTGATGCACACAGACCATCACCAGAGCCGCTGTTTTCTGATGCACACAGACCATCACCATGCCACAAAGAAACCAAATGCTTTTACCAGTCAAGGAGAGGAGTCTCCTGTAAAGAGAGGGCATCACAGCAGAGCATGAAGGTGCACCAGGAAGTGACAACAGATCCTTCAGCCTACCTAACCCTGATCATACACAAGAATAGGTTTGCACAGCAGAGCAGAGATTAGGAGAGAAAAAAGGGGACTCATGGAGGGCGTTTGTGGAGGAGAGAAACATACAGGATGGGAAGACAAAGAGGAACACAGGAGCAGTATCTGCACACACAAGAACACTCGTCAAGAAGCAGCACAGCATGAACAAAGGCCACTTTGGTAGTTACTTCAGGACGTTGCTCTTCAGTGTTGCACAGCATCTCTACTATGCACAGGGGAAGCTCTTTTTCCTCAACTGGCCACAAGGACAAAGGCGGAAGCAAAGCACACCAGGAAAGATGACCTGTCAGTACTAAGTCCTAGCTGAAGACGGAGGCCTTTTATAGGCAAGGACAGTCAGGCTAGGGGATGGCAAATCTCTCTAATTATATCCTTCACCTGTGCCAGAAGAGACCTGCATCTCCTAGGGTTGCACAAGAAGGAACACAATAAGCTGATGAAGCACCAAGATGATAAAGGAGTGGGAGGTTGTAAAAGTTTCACACAAGTAAAACTCTTGTTTCAACTCAGTCAGCAGTGAAACCTGTCTTAGCGATCACTTCTTCCTGAATTTTGAAGTCTCTTTGAATTGGTACTTGCAGGATTGCCTTGACTCTCAGAGCTAACTGCAGCTCAGGCGCTGTTTTCTCATAGACCAGGACTCAGTCTCTCCTGTGAACAGCATGAAAGCAGACTAAGCATTTTAGGCAAAGTGAAGTCCACAGGCACAGCTTGGTCTGTGAGAAAGATCCAGCCCCCAGATTTTGACAATCAACTTCAGAGGACCCAGACTTCGCTGCTCTATCAAGCAATCGTGTAATGCTTCATTGAGAATTTCTGCTTCTCCATACCTCTGGCATGGTTCTGTACATGAGGTTTTCATTTTAAATCTTTTTTTGTTTCCTTTCCCTCTTCCATTTCCTCTTTAAATTCCAAGACAACTGCCTGTGTGTAAGGACAGCAGCTGGTTTATTCCTGGAATTAGCCCTCAGTTACCGGACAGACAAACGCTGGGCTTTCTGCAGGAAACTTTGCTTTCCTGATTTGTTGCTGTTTTCCTTAGTCTGAAGCTAGTATCTGCTCAGAGCCAGCACAGACATTTGGGGTTTGGTCTATGGAAAGAAAGAGTTCACTCCTTGTCAGCAGCAATGTGCGTCCTTTCAGAAACAGAAATATTTTCTCTCTTCAATTTCAGCAAGATATTTTGGCAGCATTATGAACCCAAGCCTTGGCAGAATCCCGCAGTGAGACAGAGAGACTTCATTGAAATATGAAGAGCAAAGGGAATCACAGCTCAGCACTGCACAAAGGGCGCAGGAGTTCTTCCCACACAGCGCTCGCTGTTCACAGAGCCACCAGCACTGAGGTGGTGAAGAGAAGGACTCAGTCTGCAGCACCTTGTTTTCATGTTAAACAGTTCCTCGCATCACAACTGCTACAGCTCTGTAAGTGGCCTGCAGGACTGCCACACTTCATACTTCCACACACAGAATCAGTGAAATCCATCCTGGAAATCTGAGGGGTTGTGTTTGGGGCCAGCATCAAAGCGATGGAGAGAGCACCATATGTGAACTGCCTCTCTGACAGCCAACAGCCCACCAGGAAAACATTAAAGTCATCAGCTGCCACTTGTGGGGAGGGCTCTTGGCTAGCCAAAGGGCTATTTCACTCCGCTGGAGGACAGTGGCACTGTGCTTATGTTGCCATGAGCCTCTTGGAAGCAGAACAAATGCTCTAACAAAGCTTATCTTTTGTCTCCAGGAGCAAGGAGGCCCAGTTCAGTCCAAATGTGCTCAAAATAAGAGCTGAGATTGCTGGGTGCTGATCTAGCACTGAGTGAAGCTTCTAAAAAAGTGTCATTGTCCCATCCCTGACTATATTTATCCTTGCCCTTGCTCAAGTGGCTGCTCTGAGGAATGAGGGGTCAGAATCTCTATTGGAAGGTGCTGTAAAGACTCAGAGTGTCTAACAAAAAAGCCCAGGGTGCCTCTGAATGGAAAGGAAGATTGTTTCAAAAAACTATAGTCTCCTCACTTTGTCTGGTTGGACTCAGTGATCTGGGAGATCCTTTCCAACCACGAACATTCTGTGTTTCTGTGGATGAGGCATCCTAGTCCGTCCCACCTCCCCTCCCACCTCAGGTCTTTCTTCCGATGCTCCTAGGAAAAGCAGGTAGTGTCCTCTGGTCAAGACAGACTTCTCTCACCACCTTGCAGCTCATCTGTCTTTCTTCTTCCCATACCTCTCCTCTCTGCCCATACGCAGGCTATGGGTGGCCCTTGAGTCTACACTCCTCTTGCAAACACAACACTGCAGCACTTACTCATCACTGGTACCTACACAAGCCCGCTCAGGGAGATTACTGAGGGCTCAGCTACTCCACCATGCCTTTGCAGTTGGTTTTCAATCCCCTCACCTGACCTTGTTACAATGCCTCCATCTTCCCCCATGCTTACTGTGGTTTTCATTTTGTAGTTGTGGCAGAGGACAAAGCACAGCTACCTTTCCACAGCACTACTTCAGCTCTCACAAAACTGGCCATCACAGCCTGCTCCTCTCCTGTCAAAGCACCTTCAAGCCCCTTCATGAAGGTTAAGTCTCCTCAGGTCTCACCAAATCCTCACCAGCTCTACTGAAGCTAATATCCTACATCAGCCATTCCATGCACCCTCACCCCAGGTGCCACATACCCAGGGGAGCAAATCCTGCTGCTGCACGTCCCCTGGGGCTGGGATGATGTTCACGATGGGGGTGGCCAGGTGCCAGCTGAGGCTGCGAAACACTAGCAGCTTGTGGGCCAAGGCATTTCTGTAAGACTGTGAGCTTGGGTGGAAGCATAGAGGAGAGCAGTGCCTTCAGGGAGCAGAGCAATGTCAGGTGGGTTAAGCCACTGCACAGAGAGGCAGAAGGGATTCAGCCATGAATGAGCCATGATGGGTGCCACCAACACCTACACTGTAAGGGCTTGCTGTGCCAGGCAATGGGGACTAACTAAGCAAGGCTTGCCCACAGCTGATATACAAAGAATAGCAAAGCAACAAGCATTTGTGTCAGGGCACGCACAGTTCAGGAATGACAAAGCCTTCAAGAGCTGGAGAACTACGAGCCACTGGTGAAAATGGGGAGAAGAGAAAGACAAAAGGTGGTACCTCAGCATCTCCTGCTGCTCCATCCTGGAGCCAACAAAGGCTGTCCGAGCCTCCATGAGGCAAAGGCATAAGGCAAGGACAGCAAGGGACAAGGGTCTGCAAATCAGGTGCCCAGACACAAATGGTGAAAAGTTTGGTTTCAGCAGAGACCTTTTTCAAACCCCCACTAAGAGAGCATGGCTTTGATCAAGATTTTCCGTTTGCTCCTCTGTTTGTTTTACATGATCTCAGTTAACTTTTCCTTTCATTTCTGAACCTTCAGTACACTTTACTTTCTCAAGGTTTTCTGTAGAAAAAAATAAGGCTGGAAACATTCCTCTTCTGAACTGAGACTCTCTGACAATGGGATGACTCCAGCAGCTGGGCTTTTAAGGACACTCTGGAAATTATGATCCTCCTGATAAAATTGTAGGAGTTGGCGAGGCCGTATTTGCCCTGACCAACTACGATTTCTTTGCCTGTGGGTATCACTGTGTCGAAATGTCTCTGAAGTTCCTGCCCTGTTGTTGGATTTGCATGGATTTCTTTTTGGTTCTTTCCTTCCCCAGCCCCTGCCAGAGAGTAGACATTCTTGAAAATCAACTAACCACACTCCCATAACTTCACAGCCTGAAGACCTTGAAGCAAATGAGCCTTGAAGAGTAATTGTAGCATTACAAGGCACCAAATGACGCTGGATTATGCAGCGCTTAGCGGGCACTGCTTAGTGCATTGATTTGGGTACAAATGCTCCACAGTGTGAGAAAAAGCCTTCTCTAAATGATACTGCAATGCTCGCTAAAGCTTTCACTGTTTTCAGCTCTATTAGCATTGGACTTCTTTGCCTGTGTGGTGCGGCTGCACTGGAGAAGACTGGTTTTAAACAGCTAAACCTGTTCTGGAAAAGTATCTCTCCTTTTAGAGAATATTTCAACCCACCAGATGAATACATCCTCCTCTAAAGCACCTGTATTGCTGCTAGAGGTGCTGAGGGTGACAGCGCACCAAAAGCAAGGACTTTGGGTAGTGAGCATCAGCTAGGATGAACCAGGTCTTGGGGGCAGGTGTGAGCCAGAGTCTCCATTCTGGTGGCTCAGATGAGATGCAAGGATCTTAACCAAGGTTGGTTTGTTTGTATAAAAGCTATCTAGAAAACTCCTCAGTAGCATTATCACTAACTAAGCCATGTGGATAATGAAGCAGACATGATGGACACGTGCTCAGTGATGTCTGTGTTGTATGTTCATTGCAGTTAGGCTGGACTAGCCGACCTTTAAAGGTCCCTTCTAAACCAAGCCATTCTATGATTCTCTGTTCACTAATGATTGAACATCTCTGTGTGCCCACGCATGCAGGGTGTTCCTGCATGCTCTACAAATGGGCTTCAGTGTTATTTCCGTTCTGCACATGTAGGAATCAGGCATTAATTAAGCATTACTTAAGAAATGGATGGAGAAAATAAGCAGCTTGATCTAGATCATGCAGGAAATGGGTGAGGACTGAGATGGGGAGTAGATACACTGCTGACCACACCATCACATGGTAGTGGATTCCTACCAACACCTTAGAACTGCATAGAACCTGAGGTGTACAAGGCTGCTGTAGAATTTAGAGGTCCTCTTCCCTGAAACTTTGATGTAACTTCAATATTTCCCACAGATAAGAACTTGAGACAAGGTGGGGATACAGACATTTGTGCCCTCACTTACGCTGTTTTCACTGATTAGCAGTGAGAGCCATGAACTGAGCAGTGGGAAGAGCAGGATTCTTGTTGAGTTGGCCAAGAAGTCTGCATGCAGCAAGTGTTTGGCATTCTCAGCAGGTGAGGATAGGCATCACATAGCTCAGGTTTTCTGCCACGAGGGGCCATGCTGTGGCACCATGAGAGCAAATAACCCTCCTGCCCCAGAGCATAGACCCCAGTGAGACCAATGGGACCGCAAACCAGGGGAAGCATTTGGCAAGAATCCCAGTGCTCACCCATCACATTGTGCTATGTTCTTCATCTTCCTTTCTGAGCTTCCAGCGCAGGCTGGCTGGCTATCAAACAGTGATTGCCACACCTCACTCTGCATGTGGTGAAGCAAGAGTTTGAGGGAGGATGTGAGGAGGGAGGGATAAGTAGGTGACAGCCTAATCGTGGAATGCCCCATAGTGCCTTGTACTGGCAGCCAGTCTGCTGGCATTTCCTGACCATGGGATGTTGCCAGCTTTGCCACCTCTGAGCTCACCTTCACAGGACCTTTAGATGCTGTCCACAGCCCTGCTGGGCTGATGAAGAGGTGTCTAGGTCCATGATCCTGTTTGCATGCAAGTGGGGAGGTGGATGCAGAGGCTTTACAGTACCTTTAGCCTTGCCGCTGCCATTGGGTGTTTGAACACAGGTGTCTGCTGCTGTTGACACTGAGTGATAAGCACAGACATTTTTTCCACTGGAAAGAATCTCAAGAATTTCCCTGTTCTCTTTTTATTATCTTTTTTCCTTCATGGTAAGGAGACTGTTAGCCGGGTTTGCAAGGAGGCGAGCATGAGGCAGAGGTAGGACAGCAGTTATCTAAAAATTGCATCCTCCATCCTTCTTACAAGGGCAGCCACTCCAGCCCCAAGATTCAAATGCTTGTTTAAAGCAAAGTCTTCCTCCTTTTCTGCTTCCTCAGCCACCTGTAATAGCTGGTCGTTAATGCTCTAGTTCCTGACTTGTAAACTAGTTCCCCAGAACAGCAGAGATTAACTCCAGAAGTAGAGCTGTAGCCCCTTTGGTGTTATCTTCATTGCTGAAACTGAATTTACATCTTTACTCAAGTTCAAATTTCAGTCTCTTCAAAGAGAAGAGAGAAATGCTCAGAGCTTGGGGTCACAGCTGGGAGAAAAATTGGTTAGATGTAAAATATAAAGGCAGTGCATTCCCAAAAGGGGAGCAAGAGCTGGGAGAGGCAGCTTCTTCCCTCTCCTTCTTGCCCACTTCATGGCATTGACTTGCCACCATAAACTGGCTCAGGCCCCAGGGTCCCATTACAAAGACCCATTTTTATTTTTATATAATTAACTTTATTTTTATATAATTAACAGCTTTGTATTTCAACTCATTGCTTATGTCATCCAGGCTGGCTAGATTTTCTTCCCCCAAGAGAAACCAGACCTGCATTCTCTGCTACATCCTGGGGAGCAGAAGGAAGACCAGTGACCCCACACGTACACTCTCACATACTCTCTCAGCACTGTGTACCATGGGGAAAACCTTGTTTCACAATAACTGAGCTGGACATCCACACACAGGTGTGTGCAGTCACATGTGTGTGCAGACATGAGAGACTGAGATGCTCCTGCATGCACAAGCATGTGCAATTGCAACCAGCTGATGCTGCTGTCCCCCTGCCCATTGCTCCCCTAGGATTTTGCTGGAAAGCACAAGTGTAGTCAAGGCACCTCCAGGCCTCCTGCTGGTACACATGCCCCCAAGAGTATCCTCCCTCTTGAGGCCATGGTGACGCTAATAAGCAGGCATCATCCCAGCTGTGAGATGGAAAATCCAAATGCTCTAAAAAATCCTCTGGTGCAGTGGAAAGCCAGGCCCAGGAGGATGGCACCAAACACCCTGGAGTACCAACTTACCTAAGGAGTTCCATGGGGCTTGGCCATCACACAAGAGACTAGATGCCGGTCTCTTTAGCTGTCCACAGCATTTAGCAGATCTGGTCATCCACCGCCCTCTGTCCCAGGAGCTGGTAATGCTCAGGGTGCCTGCTGTTGTTTCCTGGTGATCTGGGCCAGCAGAAAGCCAACCCATCACACAGGCATCATTTTCATGGGAATTACAGTATAAAAATGCACATCCTCACTGCAGTGCGATGTTGGCCTCTCTTGACAGGTCTGCTTGTGGGCTGGGGAAATGTTGGTGGCAGTGAAGCAAGAGGGGTTGAGGCCCTCACTGCCAGCTCTTCTGAACAAGACACAGAGATTCTAAACCTCATCAACTGCCCCTTTGCTTCCCAGATGAATACCCCCACATGGCTGTACATTCTAGCCCTTTGGGATCCAGGAGCTGCCACTCACCTCCCTCCCATCTCAAGGGAGGGAGCAATGGAATTCTGAGGGAAAAGGCAGCAGGGCTGTTTTGAACAAAAGGATAAAGAGTCCAAACCACAGATGAAACTTTGCCACTTCAAGGAGGAAAAACCAGATAACAATGTTAGTCACCACCCAGTGAACAAACTACAGCCTTTTCAGCCTGTGGAGACTATCAGGAGCCTTCCATCCTCCTCATCATCCACCTCCTCCTTCCCATCCTCCTGCCTCCTCTCCTGCCTGTTTATGCTATGGCTTATGACAAAACAACTTACTAAAGGAATTACACAACGGAGTTCCTAACCCTTTCCACGCTGGATTTTTCCAAAGCCTTACAATCGTCGGGTAATTGTGCTGGGGACACCAGCTACCCTTCACAAGCTTTGTTGTGTGGTTAGTTTCTTAATGAGGCCTCGGCTCCTTAATTGCTCCGTGCTTTGTTGGGAAAGCTCAGTCACATGGGGGCAAAGGTAATCCAGGAAAGGACTATCGGTGTGCCCAGTCACAGGGGCTGGCACTGCCTTCATGCTGAACGTTGCCCACAGCCTTGGGATCAGCATCCCAGGAGGTGAATGAGTAGCTTAACACCTCTCAGTACAGACTGGTGCTGGTTCTCCAAATCCTGCTCCACATGTCCCACAGGAAACATAGCCCATAGCAGACAACATCTTGTTTCTCTGGGATTGTTCAGGAGGCTCACATGATGGCTAAGGGAATGCAGGAGCCTGTGCACCTACTGCTTTACGAGATGATTTGGGCACCTGAGGCACCTACCCAGGGTTGGTAGATATGGTCCTACCAGGATCTACCAGAGTAGCATCCTCTTGCTGAGGTGGCTGTACCTAACAGGCACCACCCAGATGCATCAGCACAACTGACAGACCTCCCCAGTCCTCCTTCCCTAGCTGAGGACTTAGACTCAGCAGGGACCAGCTGTGCCCTAACTTGTGCAATCAACTCCATTTGGTTTGGGAAGTTTGGACCAGTGGCTGGTTTCTTGTAGCTTCCATGGCTACCAAGGGGCTAGCACACACAAAGAAAAACTGTTACCTGTGTTAGTAACTCCCAAGGGACCAAGGCTCACAGCAGGTGCTGAGCCAGGCACCACACAAACTCAGAGTAGAAGGCAGATTGATGACTATGAGTCAGCAATGTGCTCTTGTGGCCAAGAGGGCCAACAGCATCCTGGGGGGATCAGAAGTGTGGTGGTTAGCAGATCGAGGGAGGTTGTTCTCCCCTTCTACTCTGCACTAATGAGACTACATCTGGAGTATTGTGTCCAGTTCTGGGCCCCTCAGTTCAAGGACACAGAGCTGCTGGAGGGTGTCCAGTGTAGAGCAACAAAGATGATGAAGGAAGTAGAACAGCTCCCTTATGAGGAAAGGCTGAGGGAGCTGAGTCTCTTGAGTTTGAAGAAGAGGAGGCTGAGGGGTGACCTCTTTCATGTCTATAAATATGTGAGGGGTGGGTGTCAGGAGGACGGAACCAGGCTCTTCTCAAGGTCATCTAATGATAGGACAAAGGGCAATGGGTGCCAGCTGGAACTTAGGAGGTTCCATATAAATATCAGAAGAAACTTCTTCCCCATGAGGGTAACGGAGCATTGGAACAGGCTGCCCAGGGGGGTTGTGGAGTCTCCTTCTCTGGAGATGTTCAAGACCTGCCTGGATGTGTTCCTGTGTGACTTGGTCTAGGTGATCCTGCTATGGCAGGGAGATTGGACTAGATCATCTTTTGAGGTCCCTTCCGATCCCTAGTGATTCTATGATTCTATGAAGCATCTCGATGGGTAAGCCATGATCGCATGTGTGCTGTGCATCAGGGCTGGAAGAAAAATCATCACCATTTCTGTTGCAATTTGCTTGTTTCAGACTTAGCTCCAGTTTCTGTAGAACAAAATCATCTAAAAGACAAAAAACCCCCAAACAAATCCCATCCAAACTGCCCCCCAACAACTGCAGCCTACTAGGTCATCTCACTCAGCCTCAAATCGTCTGGTAAACCCCTGATGACAGCACCCGCTTCTCCAAGTTTCTCTGCAGGTTTGTGATAGATAGCAGAGCCGGTGGAATCTCTATCTGTGTGTAATTAGCAGTGCTCAGAGCAGTGACTCAGACATTCCAGCGCACTTTCTTCTTGCTGTCAGTGTGCAAAATGTAACTGTACTCATTTTTTCCAGTCACTTTGGACTTTAAAAACAGTAATTAGCAAAGTCAGCTTGTTATCAGCTCGTGTCAGTAGCCCTTCCTCCTGCTGGTCTACACTGCGTTTTGCTCACGGGCAAAGCTTTGGCAGTCATTGCTCAAGGTGGCTTTTGTCAGGAGGACCAAGGCAGAGCCCAAATGAGGAAAATAGGTTCTAAACCTGTAAGCACTTGTAGACTGAAGCAGCTCTAGACTGGGTCTTTTTATAGTGTGGTGAATGGCAGGCAAGACACGAAATAAAATTCAGCAGCTTAATTTTCTCACTTTTCTTGCTAGTTGCAGCTAGTGAGGCACTGACAAGGCACAAAATCATAGAATCACTAGGGATTGGAAGGGACCTCGAAAGATCATCTAGTCCAATCCTGCTGTGGCAGGATCACCTAGACCAAGTCACACAGGAACACATCCAGGCAGGTCTTGAACATCTCCATGGAAGGAGACTGCACAACCCCCCTGGGCAGCCTGTTCCAATGCTCCGTTACCCTCACTGTGAAGAAGTTCCTTCTGAGATTTACATGGTACCTCCTATATCCTCTCTCATGATGTTTCCCTTACCCTCCTAGTAATGCCTTTACGATGGCTTTCGTCTACTCATCTTACAAAGTGTTTTGCTACCCTGTTCATGGACAAGCACCACTGTGCCTGTAGCCAGATGAAGGGTGACTGGCAATCTGCTACTTACCACAGCTCATGGGTGTTCAGCCTGCAAAACATTTCAAAGCCTGTGCTTTGTGAGGGGACGGGGAACATGCTGTTTTTTCTACCACACCGTTAGTCCCTGTATTTTCTTCTTTAGCAGGATATACTTGTTGCAAGACCCCCACAGAGGAGGTTGAATGATCAGCATCCTCTTAAAATCCCTGGGAAGACTAGTCCAGGGAGTCTGCATGAATGAGCCACCACTGACAGCACTGGGACTGGCATGCATGAGACCAGAAACATGCTCAAGCAAAATACTTAGGTTCACAACAATTTGAAATGAAAAATTACAGTGGGAAGAACAACTCCTCCTGAATAATTCAGGTAGTTCCTGAGTAAGTAGACTGCGTTCATCTGCCATTTGCTATAGCAAAGCTCTGATGCACACAGAAACTGGTACAAGAGCCCCCACCCCAGTTAGAAGTTTCTCTGGGAGGGAAACCACACATATAAGACTGATGGAGCAAACAAGACCAGGCATTACAGCTAGGCTGAAATAAAAGATGAGGGATGTATTTAATTTCTCAGTCTAACTGCTTTCCTCAGCTCAGGTGGAATGAGCCTCATGAAGTATAAGGGTTTGTTAACCTGGACCAGGACAGTCCAAGCACCTATTCAGAGGTTCCAGCACAGTGTACAGTGGCAGGCAGCATGGGTCTTGCCTATCATGTAAGAACAATCAACCACAGGTTCTTTCCTCTATGACATGCAGGAACCCACAGCAGATTTAGCCAGGAATTGGCATCCAAGTGCTGTGGATTTTGGCAAATCCCATTTCAGCTCAGCTGAGTGTCCCTTGGATAGACAGGTCATGAGATTGAACACTACAGAGTCCCTTTGTCTTTGGGAGCAGGGGATAATAAAACCAGCACTGATCAGCTGAGTCTGGGGGGGGACTGCTGGGCCCCTGCAAAGCCTCCTCTCTGTCCCCTTGTCAGAGCAACTTTATGTGCAAGACCTTGCTCTGAAGCCCCCTCTGCATCCCCCTCTCCTAAAGGCATCCCAAATCTCATCAACAGGAGTGTTCCCAGATTAGATCCATGAATTCAATATGCCCATTACTTTGGAGGCTGAGCTGAGGGTAAAGCGAGCTGTGGGTCGTGGAGGGGGAGGATCAGAGGGGCATGAGAGGTAAATTCCATGTGCACACACACAGAGCACCCTCCCCATACTGCCAAGAGTGATGGCAACTAGCTTCATTTACATAGCTTGTATGACCACTCGGATTCATCCACCCCACCTACACCCCTTGGGGCACAGGGTTGTTGTCACCCCAACCACCAAAAAGACATCGTTTTAACCAGAGGAAGTCCCACCGCAGCTGCTGTCAAAGTAGGGGTCAGTGGTCACCCCTGCTGGCAGCATCCAAACCAGCCTCGACAGCCACAGTGCTGGCAGCCACCACAGTGGAAAATAGTTGGCAAACATCACTCAGGAAGGCTTGTGTTTGACCAATATTTGCTGAGCTGATTGTAACCTGCCCAGCTCCTGCTCCCGAATGCAGAGAACCTCTGAGGAAGAGTTTAAAACCCCTGTAATACAGCTGTCCTCTTTGCTCCTCTGGCAGAACTAGTTATCCCCTTCCCCAGCTGAGCTGCTCCCAGCATGTAGCACAGCAGGACCAGGCTGATACATGGCAGTGACCTCTCTGGGATTTTACACCCATGTTTGATCCCTAACTTTGCAGGCCAGAGCCAACAGCCACACCGATGTGATCCCTGGAGAGCTGCCCTGCTGTAGCTACCTGAGGCTCCGGCTGAGGTTCCATCTTTGCAGCTGGCAACAGGGCTCAGGGTTGTGAGTGTGTGGCTCCTAGCAACTATGGCAGGGTGTCTGCCTATCAGCATGTGGCCACAAAAACACCAGGGTCAAGGGATGCTTGGAAGGGCAGGACACACTCTGGGACTGATGGAGAGGGAAATACTTGGGTTCCTGAGCCAGCTGAGAGCGGGCTAGAGAAGGAAGTGTTGAAAACAAAAGCAAAGCTGCTGTGACATTTTCATGCTTGGCTTCTGACAGTCTCTCCTTCTCATACACTTGACTTCCTTGCCTATTTTTATCAGATGAAGCCGATGGTCGCTGCTACGGTAACCCTGTGTGGTTACAGCTCTGGCAGTGAACAAGTGCTTGGTGCATGTTTCCTTTGCGGCTTCCCTCCCCTCTCCATTTTCCCACCCCTCAGGGCTCTCAAAATCGTGTGTTTGTGACTTTGTTGTGCCTCAGCTGTAAACACTGCCAGCTGCCATGGGCAGGAGCTCACCCCCTCCAAGTTCTGCTTGCTCGGCCATCAGCCACTGTTATCCTTCCCCTTGTCTGTCCTACCTTTGCTATCATCAGTAAGGAACTGGATGTTTTGTGTTTTACCATGGAAAAAGCAAAATCAGCTCTGCCAGGGCTGATGATGTGGGTTGGGGTAAAAAGTTCTTCTTCATTTACAGGATAAAGTCTGATTTGAAACAATAACCAAAAATCCACTTCTTTAGCCTTCACCTCACTCTGTCTCCTAGAGCAAACATAGGGGAAGTCAGACCAAAGGAGAAAGGCTGGTTTTCTCTCCTACACCATGGAGACCAGATCATCTCCCGTGGCTTCCCAATAGCCCCGAGCATTGAAGGGTGATTACTGTAACCTAAAATAATCTGCTAGGGTCATACTGACTTGAGGTGTTTCTGGTCTCTGTTGAACAGGACAGTTGAAGGACACTCACTGCTCCCTAAAGAGAAGGAGAAATGGTTGGCTTTTTATAAGCCAGGAGACTCAGCAATTAGGGCTCCAAGAAGATGTTGAGAGGCTGTCAAAGAGAGAGCCCTTAGTTGAACTGTCCTCATTATAGCCTCATTATAATCCTAAAAATCACACCCTCAGGTCAAATAGCCCCTGACCTGAGTGGATCTCCCTCCTCCTGGGCAAGTGCAGTAAAAAGCAGGCACACTGCTAATTGTAATATGAAGTGAGGAATTATTTAGCCCATTAGCTCTAGGACTGAAGTGGTAATCACCAGTAGAAACTTGATCAATAATGAATACATTTGTGATGCTGATTTAGACTGTGTGAATGCATGACTGCTCTCACAACTTAGGGAGCTCACTGTGTGGACGAGCACTGAGCTCCCAGCTTTGTGCAAACCTGCAGTACAGGAGCCTTGGGCTCTAGGTGGGCAGTTTGTGCATCAGGCAAAGGAATCCAGGTTTTAGGATAACACAGGGTAGCAATGATTCACATCTGGGATGGCACCAGAGCCTCATCAGTAGATGAATCTGTGCTGAAAGCCCACTGGAGTATTTCTGTTGATGGCATTTCACTAACAAGTGTTGTGACTCGCACTTGAAGACATTTTTAGGCTCTGAAGCTCTTCCTCAGTTCTTGCACCCAAACTGCACAAAGGTGTTACAAGCAGCTATCTATCCCAGGCTTTCAGCTTGTGCACAGAATATCAAAGCTGGGACCTAGTCAGCCCTTCCTCCAGGTCAACTTCCACCATGCAAGTGTTAGGAGCTGCAGAAGCCGATGGGTGTCCTGGGGTACATCCTATCTGCACATCCAGCCCTTCAGACTTCAAATCATGGAGCCACAAAGGATGTTCAGCAGCACAACCTCCCTCTACTGCACCTTACAACCCTGTCCCCATCCTCCTCCCCTTTCTGCTGCCAGCCACTCATGGTGCCCTTCACCACTTCCTCACCTCTCAACTCTCCTCATCCTCTTCCCCTTTCTGCTGCCAGCTAGCAGCCACCCATGGTGCCCTTCCTCACCTCACAACTCTCCTTTTCTCCAGCTGTGCTCATCACCAGATTCACACACAGCACTACCACCGGTCCCAGGCATTTGCTGGGCGAAGCAGGGTTTTTGTACTCAGTTCCTCTCTAGGTGTTGGTCCTGGAGTATCTTCCCTTCCACTCCTAAATGTAAAGCTCATGCTTCACATCTGTTCCGACCAGTTACTGCTTACCTCAGCATATCTGTTTTCCATCTGGGTGTGTATCCATCCCAAGGTGGGTGATAGCAGTAGAAAAGAGGCAGCTTTTCAACCAGAGAGGCTGAGCAGCCAACGGCACCATGCTATCTCCACTGCTGGCCTCTGGGAGGACTTGGGAAGAGCTGTGGCTGGAGGAATACCCCACATTTTCACACACAGCACCCCAGCTCCAGGGAGCCTCAGCAGGCTTCATCCCTGCCTGAGGGATGCCATGGGCAAAGAAACCCTGAACGGGTTATAGAGGCACCCACCCACCCCCACCCTTTAATCCAGCTTTACACCAGGAGACCCTGAAGCACGGGGGGGGGGGATGACTTTGCAGCAGGACGAGTAAACACATACTTGCAATGTGTTCCTGGAAGCACAGATGCATTTAGAGATGCAGCTGCCCCTGGGGCATCAGACAGGCACATAACTAACTGTGCAGTGCTTCACTCAGGCCCAGGCTTTCTTAAAACATTAACTTTCTATCTAAACATAAGCCAAAAGGCATCATTTGAACCATGAAACACCCATAGCTTTTCTCTTTAAGCAAGAGTCTAGGGACAGTAACTGCTCATTTAGAGATACTTGGTGCCCAGGACTGGCTTTCAAGAGCTAGGAGCACACGCACTAGGGGCCATTACTCCTCCCATACCTCAGCTTGCTCCATGTGACTAGGCTAGAATTTGGGGGGGTTGGTTTGATTCAAGGCATCTCAAACCAGGTCAACGTCACAAGAATGAAACTTCATACCTTCAGCTGTTGAGAACTTCCTAAGGGATTAAACTGGGAAGGAAACAGGCCACCTGGCAGCTGGAAGACAATGTTGGTTTTCCTGCTGCTTGCAATAAGGCGGACTTGAGTCTGTGCTAAGGGCACCTGTAACCAGGGGCTGCTCCCTGCATACAGCACCGATGGCACTGCGTGCAGTCCTGCAGAGCAAGTTTTACCTAGCTGTACCCAAAAGTAGGCAAAGACAGGTGCCAGAGTGCATCTGCATAGTGTGCTTTGAGTAACTATGCGCTTTGATGAAGCTGAAGTGGATAGACACCAGAAACCAACAAATGAAATGTTTGTGTCAACACAAGCTGAACTACACTGGGCAGCAGTGCACAGCTTGCCGGGTCATCAATTGCAACTACAGGAGGACAAATGCCTCAAGTTTAAACAAGCTGTTTTATGTACAAAGGTCCTTATGCCACCCACCAAGGTCTTAGGATGACTCAGGATCACCCCATTCAGCAGCAAGCCCATCTTGAATTCTTGATGGAAGTTCTAGTTTGACTAGCTGCAGCTGAGGACTGGGAAAGTGGCCACTTCTTGCCATCACTGCTCCAGACAGATACAAGGCAGACCCCCCAGGCAGAGTGAGCACTGCTCTTCTAGTCTGGTCCCAAAATAGCATAGTACCTTGGGAGCCAGTGAGTGCTTCAACCAGACATGAGCCTGAATAACCTGAATGTGAACTGTCTACTTCCACCTACAGTTTCCCTAACCAGCGCTGAATTGTAATCGCAAGCCTTCCATACAAGAAAAACACATCTTCAGCGATTTCAGACCAGCACTTCACACTTTGGAAATGCTGCAGGAGCTTTTACAAGTAAAGAAACTCCATGCCTAAGGAGGAGAAGAAATCAGGACACCTTAGCTAGAGGTAAAGAAAAGGAGAGGCAAGCTTTGACATCGCATTTATGTTTCTATGGCATAAGACACTCAGGAGAGCTAAGCACCATGCAGTTTGTTTGAACTGCAAAGCTTACACTGAGCATGTCCTCAGATCAAGCACAAAATCTGGTGGTCGTTAGTATATTTAAACCAGTCTCATGTAAACATAAAGCTCTAGCTGCCGCCCAGGTTGTTTGCATAGGTTAAGATTAGAGTCTGTTACTCGCCGAGTCACAGAAAACCTATGTATCTGAAAGGTAGAGGTATCCCAGAGCATTTGCTTATCATTTGGTTGTAGGGGAGAATTTAATTCCATTACTGACTGCTAGCATGATCAGATTTCTACACCCGGAACACCACCATTGTACCAAGCGAGTCCAGAATAACACAAATGCTGTGGCTCACAACCATTCCATGTGTGGCAAGGTGTGACCAACTACACAGAGTTGACCTCTACACCCAAAGCAGATAATCCCAGGAACCTCAGATGAGGCCCTCGCAGCACAAAGGGCAAGATTTACCTTCATGCCAAGAGCATGCAGACACAGGTACTGCTTTAGCACTGAAGAGCAGCTATGAGTCTGCTCTCCAGGACTTCACATTCTGTAAGGTTAGGTAAGGAGTGAGATGTACATTACAGAGAAGTAACCACAAGTTTTTCAGGACTAGGTAAGCTGGAGCACTACTCTGCAGACTTTCGCAGACATGAGCAGCGGTAAGAGGATGAAAGGCAAAGATAGTGCCTCTAAGTTGATTGAGGCATTTCCTGATGTCCATTCCTGAAACAAGTGTCTCCGGGTTCACAGAACAGCCTCAACTGAGGCATGAGTTCTCTTCAAGGATTTGCATGACTAGCCTTGCAATTCATCACAACTCAGACCTTAAACACATGACAGGTCACTGTCTGAAGGTTGCCCATTCCAACCCACTTCAGCAGTAAGGACAAGGCCAGTATGTTTGGAAAGCATTTTCAAACTTTATTTACAACTGTCACAGTGACAAAAATGTAGTTTGAAAAAAATGCTAGCTTCTCCCTGAGGCTCAAAAATGAATTACAGAAATATAGAATGTATATCATACAACAGGAGGAGTTTTACTGGAGTGCTTTGTTCTTTAGATACGGTCAACAACAATTAGAAATATACACAATACTTTCAAAAAAAGGATGCAGACAGAAATATGCAAGTCTTCAGGGCAGACAGCAGGTCTGAAGTCCAAAGATTGCCATCTCATTGCTGCCCACATGGAAACATCTTTGATATACAGCTTTGACTTGGTGGTACAGACAGTAGAGACCAATAGAGAGTAACACTTAGAAATATGACTGGCTGGTATGCAGGTGTACAAGCTCATTCCAGTAAGACAGCAAGACTAGAACAAGTGTTACAGATACAGCTGAATCCATTGCTAGAGAAAATGGTATCGCCACATCATGACCATTCAGTGGTCAGCCATCCACTGATGGACAGGGAACCTATAACCGGGTCTGCAGTGCTGGAGCAGAGATGAGCGACAGTGCAGGAACACTGGATTTCTCCTGCTCTGTGCTAACCAACCTCCAAACTCCTATCGGTCTGAAATAGTTATGCAGAGCTGATAAATTATTGCCATTATGTTTAAACACAAGCAAGACAAGACTAAAACAATCCTGCCAACATGTTAAAAGCATTTCCCAACCCTCACCAGCGTTAAACTACTCATGAGGTATTAAAAATACAAATACACACACGTTCAAATAGAGTTTAAAAATGGAACCAGTTATAAGCAAAGGGGGGGTGACATTGGGATTGTTATGAAAGTCTGGTTAAGGCCTTGACATTTCTTTTTCTCTTCCATGATCCCAGGTTTGGTTTAGGTGGTAACTGTTCTCAAGCTATCCCAAGACCGACTGGTTCCCGAGTTGGTCCCCAAAACTGCAAGATCACGACTTTCCAGTAAAGCAGCAGACTACCCTGTCTGGCAGCAGCCTGTCCTCCTCCACCGCAAACAGAGACATATGACTTCTCCTTGAAGCAGGATACAGTGAAGAGGACACAGCTACAGACTGTTGAAGGCAGTGCTGCACTTCATTAAACACCCACGAATGTTTCACCCTTACTGTGAAGCAAAAGCACATCTTGACTCTGGGCACCTGGGCTCACTGTCTCCCAAAAAGACCCCTGCAGACCCCCCTTCCCCACTGGTGATCTACACTAGATCTGATGTTGTCTTTGGATTACCTCCAGGTCTGGCAGCACTTCATACCATGCACCTCCCCACCAGCCTGTCCTGCGCTGAGGAGGCTCTGCAGTACAGTACTGGAGAAGATCCCCAGCCCTCTCAAGCCCACTGACCGATGAGTTGGAGATATGAAACTCTACAGCCTCAAGGACACCCAGGTAAGGAGGCATAACCTCCAGCCTCTGGCTTTGGGCACTGCACAAGATGAGACCAATCAGAGCAGCCTCAGCAAATAAGAGAAAAATCAGAGGTGTTCAAACCTACACGAGCTCTTGCTGCAGACAGAAGCATCTTTACATCTGAGGTTTTGCCTCATGCTAGCCACCTGCAAGATACACTAGGGCCTCACAGCAAAGATGACAAGCAGCAGCCTAACATTATCTTGCAAATACAGCTGTTCAGCGCTGAAGAGTCTAAAGGCAAATGGGGAGAAAACAGCTTTGGGAAAACAGCTGGAAAACAGGCTCAACAGCAAGAGCAAGAAACCTAGCTACTCCTACGGACACTCACATTACCCTAGGAGGTGCCAAACTGGGGAGACCTACAAGCCCCTCATCAGTAGAGCATTTAGCCATGCTTTGCTACATACACCCTTCCACCCCCCAACACACAAAATGGAAGCTGTAAGAGAAGCAAATCTGAGAGATTACAGCTCTGTTCTCATGCTTTTAGCTAGAGGCAGCTCCTAGCAAAATGCTGTGGCCTCTGACTTTCCTCCCCCTTCCGGAGCTCCCCCCTCCAGCAGTCCTTGCATGGTCACCCTCTGCCATGTGCTTGGAATTTCTCTGCTGCCTCCACCTCAGAAAAATACAGATAATGATCTCGAGAACAGCAAACATTTCTCTGCGTTACTTCCTTCCTTCCTCAGAAGGTCTGGTGACACCAAGGGCTTCAGTTCTCAATACAGAGAATACAAAAAAAACTAAGATCTTGCAGGTGCAAAATTGAACTTGTCTTTTCCAGAAAAGACTCTCAAGAGAAGTGTGGCTCTTCCTTCAGAAGGGTGCAGTCCCTTGCCTTTCCTCAGATGACATTTATTGCTCCTTGTTGTCTTTCTTTGCATCTTCACAGTTTTCTTCTTCCTCTTCTTCCTCCTCCTCCTGCACGAGGAACTCTTCAGGTGGCCATCTCAGCTCACCACTCTCCACATCACCCTCCGTTGGCTCCACCACAATTGAGGGCAGGCGGTCCTTCAGCTTACAGTAGCGGTCAAAGTCTGAGGGATCAGGGAAGATCTGAAACAGCCAAGAAATAGTATGTAAGACAGGTGGCATTCAAACCATCTTTGCCAAAACCCAACTCAAGACACTTGAATCTTCAGGGCAGACAAGTCTAGATACAGAATAAACCAAATGAAGAAAAGATCCTTGAACTTAAATAAATGTCTCTAATCTCCAAGTATTGGAAGTCATCACTGCCCAAGAGGCCTCCAAAGCACAGCTTGCTTGGGAAGTGCTCAGCAAATAGACACTTGCCCTTTTGGGTATTATCCCTACACCTCCCCTCCACTGCTTTTGCATTAATGCTCATGAGTCTGCACTCTGAGCTAATTCAAGCAGAGAATCTGAGATCTCATTTCCTGCTGCTGGTCAAACTGCACATGAGAACAGGCTTGTGCAGCAGACTGCTGCTAGACAGGACACACATAGCACACCGGCACTAGAGTGGTCCAGATCTCTGCAGCAAGGGCCTGCATCTAGTATCACTCTAAGACCACAGTGCCAGACCAAAAGAGAAGTTTAGCTGCATTTTAGAGGTAATCTTGTCAGTGTTCTGCATGATACAGCTACCACACACCAGCAGTAGAACTCAGCAGGAAGACACTCCTTTGTGTAAAGGTTGGAGACCAGGAAGGATTTCTTTGGGAAGGAGGTATCTGCATCACAGACAGCAATTGGACATCATATTCCTCGTGCAAGGCATGAGAGCTTCCTCATCTCCAGCCTCAGGTACACAGAGCAGTACCTTATCCCTTCCCACCCACAGCTTGTCATGTGGATGTAGAAGCTCACACACCACAGCAGCAAGCAGATCCCATGCTCACTGGCAGTGCCACCTGGACACACATTGCACTTGCGTTTAATCACCTCAAAGAAAGTTGCAAAACATTTTCCCCTTAAGATTGTAAGTAGAGTGACACACCAGGCACTGTATTCTCTTAACACCAGCTGCATTCAAGTGAGACTTAAGAACATTATTGCAGGGAAGAGATCAGCCAGCATCACACAAGCACAGTGCTCAAGGGCACCTCAGTTTGAAATCAACCCCTTATCTGCTTCCACCTTTTGTGGTTCTAGTTACAAAAGCAGGTTCCTCAATCAGGAACCTGGATCATTAACCAGAAAGCATCATTCTCCTCAGGAGAGTCATGCAGGTTCCCATACCACAGTGGGAAGCCCTGGCCCAGACCCTGAGGTGGGACATCCTATCAACTTTATCTTCAGACTGACAATTACTACCAGCCACTTTTCTCTCGTGGATCCAAAGCTTTGTGGCAACCAGGCTACTAAACAGCAAAAGCCATCCTTGTAGACAATCAAGGTCAGGCTTGATGGGGCTCTAAGCAATCTGTTCTAGTTAGAGAAGTCCCTGCTTATTGTAGATAGCCTTTAGATTGCTTAGATAGCCTTTGGAGGTCCCTGCCAACCCAATACATTCTACGACCCACTTGCTACTTAATGCAAAATCAAACAAGGTAACAGAGGTCTGCACACACATCTGGGCCTTGGAGACGGTGGTGCAGGAGTTCCAGCTCCCACTGCACCACCCACATACTTTTCAGGTGCACAAGAGCAAGTGAGGTCCTTAAACACAGCCATGGTATCACTAGCTTTGCTGTGTGTGCTACCTGCTGTTAGTCAATCCCGACAGAGGCCATAGCTGTTTCTTGGAGTTCCATGGCTTTGCTTGGCCAAACAAAGGCAGTTTCAGACACACACAGTACTACTGGAAGTACAGTTGGTGTCTCTTATGCATCAACTTATCTAGACCAGGCACACACAAAAAAAAGCACACCCTTGACATTACATGGGTGCAGTGGAAAAAGAAGTGTGGTTCAGGAGGTTACATAAGCTGATAATGTCATGAAAATAGCCTCCTGTGCAAGAAAAATAGCGGTATAATAATTAAACTAACCTTTGGCTGCTATCATTTTAAGCACATTAGGTCAAATTGGAGACATTTCTTTGAAAATAGCCTGCCAGATTTTTTTTCCAGAAACTAAGTAGTAGTCATTTCCTTACAAACAAATATCCCTGAAATGTGGTGTGCAGCTTTTTTAATAATAAAAAACCCTAGCACAATCTTATCTCCAAACAGCTGCAGGACAGACCGAACCCAAGGAGGTCAGGATTTTTTCCACTAAGTCATGCTTTTTAATCGTCAAGGCAGCATGAAGTGAGATGTTGCAACTGCACTTCCAAGGGGTGTGGACAGTCAATGGAAAAAAGACACAAAGGCAGATTTCCTCACATGTGACAGGCAGGGTGACACAGCAGGCCACGCACAGGGACTCAAGGAAAAAGGGTTTCAGATTAAAGACTTCGCACATCTGGGGAAACCAGGTAGAAAAGTTACCCCAGCTGGCCTACCACAAAACAGGCTGCATTGTCAGACCCTTCACAAGCTGCAGGAGCCCCAGTTCTCTGCTGTCCCGCACCAGTAGTGCCACACAGCGTTTGTTTGTCCTGTTTGCCTGCTCTGGTCCCAGTCCAGGTTTAGACAATGGGAATTAAAAAACAAAACCAGAACAACTCAAACTTGCAGCAAGGTCCCCACTGGGAATGGAGCAGCTCAGCTCAGACCTGCAAGTCCTGCAGCCTTTTGCATAGCAGCCAGGATAGTTTGCCCAACAAAACCTGACAACAGGTCTTTCTGCCAAAGCACATGGAAGAAAACTGCATCTCTCCATCACCCAAAAAGCACAGCAACAACAGGTCAACTCCTCCTTATCAGAGGGAGTCACCTTTCACAAACTGAAGTAGGTACCTCCTTCTGACTGATCTAGTCACTAGCAGGCCACCTAAAAGCAAAAGCAATTTAAAGATATCACACCCCCCCCCCCAAACCCCTGCCAGATT
>VZRI01013642.1:36049-74523 GCA_013397515.1 Upupa epops | reverse complement strand
AAAAAGCAATTTAAAAAATTCCCCCCCCCCCCCCCCAATCACCTGCATGATTGAGCACAAGGTACTGCATCTGCTTCCAGAGCTCCCCATTCTGTAGCTGAGCCCCAACTCCTAGCCCATGGAGAGACATTCAACATCTTTAAGAACCCACAGAGGACACATCTATTGCTTATTACACTACCCAACACAGCTTCTTGCCCACAGCAAGACTGGTTTTCACACACCTCTCCAGATTATGTTTAGGGAACTGCCCTCATCATGAACCATACAAATTGCAGCTGGAAAGCAGAACCTGAAACAAAAGCTTGAAGTGATTTTAGAATGATCATGTTTGCCTGTTTTGAGATGATTTTGCTCTACTCTCTCTCTGTGAACCAAGTCTTGGCAACAAGAACGGAAAATTTGCCTTGCCCTGGGGAGGCTTATACCCTCTCTCAACATTCACAGGGATGGAGAAACACCAAAAGCAGGAGATGTCAGACAACTAAGAGGATTAGCTCAGCACTACCATAACCCAAGTGACACTTGTAAATTCAAAACAGCTTCCACATGTGTATTCCATACCAACACCCATAGTTAAAATGCTTGCCTCCCCTCCCATGGGGCTGAAAACTATTTCGATTATATTACAGGGAGGCCAAGGCAGTACAATCTATCCAAATTAAGTTACTGTTTTGGGAAGAAAGACTTGCTTCATTATGGCACTGCTATACAAGGCTGAAAAGCAAGCATGGAGAGGCAGAGCATGTCAGGTACAGGTCACACCCCTCATGTACACTTACCACTCATCCTGACAGTACTAAAAGGTAAGGTTTTCATGCCTCTTCAGCAGTATCAAGCCAATAATGCAAAAATCCCAAATCAGCATTTAAAGTTCTTAAAATGCAACCATTACTGCCATTGGAGGCATGGCAAGCTCATTCCAGGAAATATTTAAATCATTTC
Source organism: Upupa epops (assembly GCA_013397515.1). Taxonomy (NCBI): domain Eukaryota; kingdom Metazoa; phylum Chordata; class Aves; order Bucerotiformes; family Upupidae; genus Upupa; species Upupa epops. The sequence continues at coordinate 73,578 of VZRI01013642.1, read as the reverse complement.
TCGATGTCCTCTTTGGAGGAATTTTTCCAGCCATAAGCAGCAGTGCTAACACAATTTTACCCACACAATAGTCATGATTCAAAACCAATCTCCATCTCGCATACACACAGGAGCAGCTTGTGACTCAGGTTTATGAACCATGCGTGACAACTACCCAGTCACAGACAGATTGCCCTACCTTGGGGGGATGGTGTTAGGGAAACTTCATACATCACAACAATTTTCCATTAGACTAACAAGGCACCAAGTAAGGAGGAAAAAACCACGCACCAAGATGCTCCGGATAGCTGTTGCCTTCAGTTTGCATGTCATAGGAACACTTTTTGCATAGCTTAGCTGTGTACATGATTACTTTCAGCTCTATTTATCCCATATCCTGCTTCTGCCTTCAAGGTCCCAGACCAGGAAATACACATTGACTCAGCCAACTGATCTTGTCTAGTAACCACTCACTGGATGTGCTATGTGAACAGGTTATCCTACTTGCTATCACCACCATTTTGCAGCTCAGTTTTAAGACACTCTGCAGTAGCAAGCACCAGCTCTAACACAGGACTTCCCCTGCTGCACAGGGATGCAAGACAATGAAGCATCTTGTGCCATCAGCCCCTTGGTCAGTAACATGCTGGTCTCCTAGTTAGGCGAATGTGGATGCAGATTAAAACACTCAAACACCTCATACCACAGCCCCCCGGCAAAGTCAGTGCTTCACTGGTGCTGCATTCACCAAAAAATTGTTCCTTAACAAGACAGCTGACCAGAAGGTTCACCAGGCACGAGATGGAGCATTAAGCCTATTTACCTAGATTCAGCCAGTCTGACACAATACACAGCTAGCTGCAACTCTGATTGACCAAGACAGATCCCAGTATGACGCAACCATGACTTAAAGAGCTAAAGCTCCCCATGACAACCAAACCCCAGATGATGGCATGAGGCAAGCTTAGCACCCACAGGCCAATGTCTTAAAAGACAGCCTCTGGGTCCCCATGGGACCTGTGAGCCAGCCAGACTGCTGGTGTGCAGCAAAACAGCACACTCAACTCAGGACACAGCCTTTGCTCAAAATAAACGCTTGAGGCATCAAAGTGTTTTCATTTGTGCTCAGACCCCACTCCACTTCTAAGAAGCAAGGGAGGATTCAGGTCAAGGCACTGTTTTGACAACAGCTCCACGAAATGATTAATTCAGCTGCAGTTTCAGTAGCACCATTCATGCTGCTATGAAATGGCATCAGAAGACAAGCTGAAAAGACTGCTGAGGTGGCTGTTTGGAGAACAGGTATCTCTCTAGGGTCTGGAAAACAGCAAACAGTATATTAGCTCAAACTGACAGGGAAACAGACTCAGCTCACCAGATACTGCTAGGCAGGAAGCTCTCCATAGGCACATCTGTTTGTAGCAGGGGCATCTTGAGTAATCAGCTGCATTTCAACGAGGTTTTTTGTTTAGTAAGTCCCATGGGAATTATGGGACATCTATTAAACATCCAGAAATAGCTCTTCACTGCAGGCACAAGACCCAGCATGACATCATCTCTTCAGCTGCATCTTCTGTTTTGTCTATGCCACCCTGTTCTGAGACTGATGCTCCAAATTCACCATTCACTTCTGTTCAGGCCCTTTAAATCTGTGGGCTGAACCACCTTCAGGGGGCTCAGAGAGCTGGTTTACATCACAAATACAGTAACAGCAGCTTTGGAAAGGTTTTGAAAATAGCACACTAACTTGGAAACATTGTGCATCTTAACTATACAGAAAGTGACCTTTCTATGCTGAAAACACACGTTTTCAAAGTGCAACAGTACACATCACTAAGCCTACACAAGGCACTCTTGTCATTGACATGAATTCCAGTCTGAGTTTCCACACCATTGCTAAAGAGCAGTGACAGTTAGCCCACCAAAGGCCAGGGGAGTGCACACCTTCACCAACAGAGGCAAGGGAATAAAGATGGTAGAAGGAAAAAAAAAAAAATCAAGTCGATGTTCCTTCATAAGCAGCAAAGACAGGAGCGAACTCCATAGGACAGAAAAGCAAGACTGCTAAAAATTACACTTATGGTAAGAGTTTTTATTTGCTTCCTCAGTTTAAATCCAAATAAAGGCAGAAACACTTTGAAACAATACTGTTATGACAGGACTGCAGCATAAAGCAATGAGTTTTACAGGTCCAGCCAAGATGCTGTACTGTAACATCACCTGCCCTGGTCCAGTTTCCCAACTACATACAGTTGCAGAAGCATCCTCAAGCTCATAGCTAATATCCCAGGGCCCAGCTCTCAGGCAGGGCAGTCCCCACTCTACAGATCCTGAAGAGAGTAATCTGGAACCTCTGTTTGAGGTAACCTCTGCAGTCAAATAAACCCAAGTTCTACTATTCTGACAAGAGAAGCTTGAAACTCTTCAGTTCTGGCTCCACTTTTTTTAGCCTCTAGCAAGGCAAGGGCTGTTACACTCACATGAGTGTCTAGCTGTGCAGACAAGTTGAGAAAAAATGTTGCATCTTAGAACAAAAAGCCTCAGTGTAGAAGCAGTCATGCTCCATTAGCCTTGTTTGGTTTTAAGTCATTGCACTACAGCCCTCAGACTAGCATATGATTTTCCATGTCCCAAGCTCTCTTCATCAGCAAGATAAGTGCAAAGTGCCAAAGTCTGTGGCAGAACAAAGAGTTTGTGGTACAATTTGCATCAGATTTGTCCTTGCTGTTTAACTTGAATTTCCAACCCTTCAAAGATGCTTTCAACTTGATTTACAGTGACATTCTCAGCCTATCATCCAGAGGATGATGGCTGGCCCCTCTTCGCCAATCCTCTTTACACTAACCTGATTTAGAGACAGACCTCACACGCAGCCCACACAGCACTACTGCCCCATCGGAATGTTCCATTCCAAGACCTCAACCACTGCTGTCACGAATTTGGTTTACATCAAGGTACAGTAATGGCAGGCAGTTCCCAGCTCTCACAGGCATCTGAAGAAGTCACCTATGATTAGACCACTACAAAGGAAAGATCTGGGAGACAAAAGCCGAGCACAGATAAGAGTTGTCGGCATTTATAACACCTTCAGGTTCAGATGATCCACTCAAAACTGAACAAGCCTGTTGGCCCAAGCATGTTTATCAAGGTTGTTAGCACTTTGGGAATAACCTCACTGAAACAATAGATAGAATAAGCAGGGCACACAGATTCCACCTCTCACCGCCCAATTTTGATAGGGTCATTCGACATGACTGGCTTAAGCTTTTTCATATAGTGACCCATAAACACAACAGAACATCCCATGCAGGTTCATTTCACTGCTCCAGGTTTAACGACCACTCTCTTTGCTGTACACTCCCTCTACAGGAGGACAGGCCAGATGCTTTCCACTGACTGAAGCACTGAAGCAGAGCACAGCTATTTCCACACACAGGCAATAAACCGAACAGCTTTCTCTGTGCAAATCCAGAATTCTGCCCCTCAAGAAAGTAACGCATCCCTTTTTCCTCCCCACAGCTTTGGCTTCTGCTGAAGACCTCAGCTATGACCCAAAGTTCAGTTATTTTATGCTTCAGTGCACTGTTAATGCCTTGTAGCTCATTTTTCAAATGTAAATAAGCAAGCTTACGACAGCACACTTCATCTGAATGCACATTTAGAAAAACTGCCTCTCTGCAGGTTGTGTAACATCTGCAAAGAACGAACCCTGCACCGGGCCAGGGTCAGCTGGTAAGAGTCACCCAGAGCACAGATCTCATCAAGTCTCTTGGAAGGGTAGGAAAACATGGATCTAGTAAGCTATTAACTGTAAGCTAGAAAATAGAAAGGATACTGAGTCTGAAGGGTTAACTAGTTTCTAAGACCACTTCACAAAAGTCATTTATCTAGAGGTTAATAGCTAATTGCACTGGTGAGAACTATTAAAACGTACACAGCTCATGCCTTCACGTAGTGCTATCTCCAGTGACATTTCAAGGCTTGTTTAGTCTCACCAATTCTTACAGAAAACTGTTATTGTTCACAAAAGGACCAGTCAGGAAGACCAAGAAAACACATTGTAAAGCTGTGCCATCTGAACAACTCCCTGCTGCTCTAGGCAGATCACTGGCACACTGCACTTAGAGGGATCTGCCAACAAGTCCATAGCAAATGAGTAGGGGCTTCAATCACAAAACTATTAAGTCCTTTGCCAGTCCAGTCTGATACCAAGGGATATTTTAGACAACCAGGTCCTGCCAAGCAAGCATTCCAGTCTGTTGACTAGTTCTCACTAGAGCTACTCAAGACCTCCTATTAGGTCAGACTACAGAAAGGTACATTAGACGGAGTTTGCAGTGCAGTCCAGGCAATCCCGTAGGGGATTAGTACCAGAGCAGCCAGTAAAGCACTTACCTGGTAGGACAGGCCATCTTTGCGGGGACTTAGCCCAATTTCATCCATAGCCGGGGTGTTCATCATCACTTCAGTCATTTCAGCTGATCTCAGATAATCAGAGCTAGAAACAAAAGAGCACTCAAGTGATCCAAGGGGCTTCACGAAGGCTGAGCAAGGTTTAAGTAACGTCGTGAAAGAAAAGCAAGAGGCTGTCGGCAATCTATTTCTGGTCCCTTCCTTCCTGCCATCCCCGCCTTGGAAAAGGGGTGGAAATACCTCAGGACCTCGTTAACGGGCGCTGCATCCCGCGCCCCGGGAGCAGCTCCCTGACTTTGTCCCAAAGCGCAGAGCCCGGGCTTCCCAACAGCAACGGGTCACTTGTGACTCCGATCCCCCAAGCTCTGCCCCGATGGGAAGAGTCACGGAGCACCAGCAGTGCAAGCACTAGGGGCTACTGCTTTTCACAGCCTCAGGGGCATTCCCAGCTCGGGCAAGTGAACTCGCACAGTCGCGCTCGGCTCCTTTGCTGCGCCTCATCTCGCTACGGCCCGACTCGCACAGCCGAGACCCGCCTCTCCTTCCCGTGGGGGGAAACAGCTTCTACAGCCGTTTCTCCCTTCTCCTCCGCCCGTAGACCGCAAACCCCCGGCGCGGCCACTCACCAGGGCAGGGGACACAGCACAGACATGAAGTCCCGGCAAGGGTTGCGGGAAGAGCACCCGGCGCTGCCGCGCAAACAGAGCGGCTAAGCGGCGCTGCGGTACGCTGATGTCGCGGTAAGGAGCTAAGATAGACTAAACAGCCCCAACAGCCAGCGCCTCCGCCTCCGTCTGAGCCCCGCGCCCGGCGCTGCACCGCCTTAAATGGCCCCTGGGGGCGGGGGCCGGCCAGCGCCCCGCCCCCGCGCTTGACGTCACCATTTTCATGAATGGCTTCGGCGCGAGCTGCCCGGGGGGGAGTGTGAGGGGGCGTGGCCTTGCGCTCCGCCCGACCGGGCTCGGCTCGCTAGCGGGTGGCAGCGGCCCGGGCCCGGTCTCGGTGCGATGCTCTGGTGCTGCTGATGGCCCGGAGAAGCGGTACTGGGGCTGCTGCTGCTCCTCCGAGCACCGTCAGGGGCCAGCACTGCCGGCTGGAGTAAAAGTGGAGTAAGAAGCTTCTGGAGTCGGACCGCGTGTAGCAGAAGAGCGGGAGCCGACGGCGGGAAGGCGCACCAAGCTGCTGGAAGGCAAAGCACATCCCTAGATAAGAGGCCTGGGCGCCACCAAACCCAGCCGAGATTCTGAGTGTGGTCATCACCCAGCTGATGGTGCTCATGCAACCTCCCGGGTAGCGGACCAAAGTGCCCTCTGGGCACTGCTCTTGTGCACAGAATGAGTCAGATCCACCAAGGCGGATGTAGGGTGGTCGGGTGGTTTTGACAGAACTGCTGGGATTGGAAGGGACCTCTCCAGACTGTCTAGTCCAACCCTCTCTGCTAAAGCAGGATTGCCTGGAGCATATTGCACAGGAGCATCTGTTAGTACCTCCAGAGGAGACTCCACATCTCTGGGCAGCCTGTTCCAGAGCTTTGTCATCCATACAGTAAATAAGTTTTTCCTCACATCTAAATGAAACTTTCCATGTTCCTGCTTGTGTCCATTGCCCCTTGTTTGGAGACCCCTGTCCCCGCTTTTCTCACCGAGTGAGCGGTATCTTGCCACATGGTGGCAGGTGCAGTTTAGCACAGCGTCTAGGTTTCTTCCACCTGTTGCTCAGGCTTTGCCAACACAGTAGATAAGCAAGCACACAACTAGAAACCTGTTTTGGAGTTTCCACATTGCACCTTCAAACATAGAGCGCCTACACGTGTCTGTGCACAGGCAAAGAGACATTATTTGCCCCAATGTGCTGACAAATGCAAGTTCAGCGTTTCCAAAGGGAAGCTTCCCTCCCCCAGCTCCACTAAGCCAGCCCCAGACAGCATAACAGTGTGTACATACAGACAGGCATGTGTTTCCTCAGACCGGATAATTTAATCTTCTTAGATTCATATTATATAATGGGAGTGTATGTGGGTGTTTTTACATCAGGCTTCAGCAAGCTGCTGCATTGTGCCAGATTAAAATGAATCACAAGGAGCTGATGTGGCCCCTGCAGACGTGTGGAAATTTGGGTGGGAGAGCGTGAGTGCATTGCAGAGGGCCACCAATAACCTTCTATAGGTTTAATTGGAGGGAGACAGCAGGTTGGACTGGGTGCACACAGTTCCCTTACCCCTGCCAAGCATTCTGGCAATGAAGTTGAGAACCAGGAAAAGGAGTAAGAAGACAACAAAGTCTCCAACGCACTGAGGAAATGGCTCTGTTTTGCTGATCTGGACACCAAGACACCCCCTCCTTGCTGCATATCCCAAGACACATGTGCCTGCCCTTGCTGGCTTTGCTAAATTTTGCCTTAAAAGAAAACAACAGTTTTACTTTTAAAAGACCTTTTTGAAGCCTAAGTCAGAGCCTGATGGTAAATGCAGAGGCTGGGAAACCACTCTGGAAGAAGGAGAGAGGCAGGGTGCTGCTTCAGGTTAATCTGCTCCAAGTGCCCTTGTCCGGCTGAAACACAGGATGTGAGGAGCAGTAGCTCAATTCCCTGAGATGTTTCATCAGGAGCAAACCTGTCTGTCTTCCTCAGGCATACGTGTATTTGATATGAATTTCTTGGCCTTGTCTATACAAAATAAAAGTCAACAAAAACCCCACATGCCCCTCCTCTTGCACCAATTTCTATCTCTAAATGACCTCCTACACTCAGCAGATCTCAAGGTTCAAATCTTCCCCATTCTTGTAATGCATATTCCTTCAAATATCTAATTCTTCATATTCCAAATCCCTGAAAGAGACCTAGGGACAGAACTGGATCTCATCCTCCTCTCCATCCATGGCTCCTACAGCCACCACTGAGAAAAAGCAGCTCAGATTAACTCTGCCCATGGCCTCTGGACACCTGCCTTGCCACCCTTGCTGGCACAAGCAGATAAATTTTGAGTTTCTCCCTATGTAAGAACCTTTTGGGAAGGTAAAAAGCCCCAACCACAAAAGAACACAAGTCCTTGGGTGCTCTGTACTGAAGGCACAATTTACTTCCCAGTGACTTGATGAGAACATCAGCCCCAGCCCTGGCCAGTTCCCATCGGGAGGCCTGGGGATTGGTGCTTTTATTGCTCACTTTGGCTCTAAGCCACCATGAGATTTATTCATGTGATTAACCATAAGCGTGTTAATAGTCCTTTTGAAAGAAAAGGCACACCTCCCATGATTTCCATCAGCCACGCTTGGGTGCTTTGCTGGATCAGGCAAGGTTTAAACCCCCCCAGAAGTGTCATGTTTCTGGGGTTAGGTGTTGACCTGGAATGCTGTGCCTTTAGTGGACCTGGAATGCTGCACCTTTGGTGTTTCCCTTGGAGCATGCAGGTATCTGAGGAATGGTGGATGTTTTGTATGTTCAAGGAGGGGTTCTCCATGCAGGAATTGTCCTATAGTAGCTGTGCCTTTTCCTTCTTTATTTGCCCCAGCCATGTATGAAAACACTACACTGGCAGAGTAGGAGGAGCTTTTGTACCTTGATCTGCAGCATCTACAGTACTAAGAACAAGCTGCTCTGGTAAATAAACCTTTATATCATTTCTGGGCTGCAGGTGAGGGAGAACCATTAACCCTGGAGTTCCTGAACCACCACCTTAGAAATCCATGTGTTCAAGCAATCAGTTTTTATTACATCCCAGATTCTAAGAGGTCAAAGTTTCACTCATCTCAGGAGGCAAAGCAAGAGGAATTTTCTGCCTTCCATGGCCGCACAAGCATGAAGCAGTACACAGAGAGAGAGAGAATAAAACATGATCAGATCAAAGTATTTAATTGCAAAAGAGAATGAACCACCATGCTCTTCCTTTGCTCCCATTACAGAACAAGATACAAGCACTTCAAATTGCCTTCTTTTTTTCTCCTTTGCATACAGTTCTAATAAATGGATCCCAGCTTGCCTTGATTTCCACTTCTTTCCTTATCTCATGTGCTCACCAGACTCTACTTTCACTGCTGAGTGTTCTTGCATTAAACACTTGGGACCACCTGGTCACCTAGGCAGAAGCAGCAGTGCTTGGACTCTGCTGGGGTTCACTGATTTCCAGGGCATTGAGCTGATTGAAACCAGATGAGCCTTCATGCTTTTTTCCCCCCCTTCTGTTATTTGTACAAATCTCTGTAATATTTTGGTTTCCAGGACAGTGTAAAACCAATAGGAGACAAAAAAGAGGTAACAGACATTCCCTCGTTCATGCCAGCAAATAACAGACCTTCGCCATCCCCACAGAAGGCACTTGTGCATATCCGCAGCCAGAGAGAAATAAAACTACTGGGGGCGTAATTTCTACAGGTTCTCCTCTAACCTGCTTGAAGTGGAAGAGTTTTCATTGCGCTTTCCCTTGAACCATGCAAATATAATCAAACTACTTGTCCAGATTTAGATCCAACAGCCACGAGGGCTAGCTGCATGATAGCCATGGGGCTGAGCATCCCTGCAGCACCACTGGCATCCCAAACTCTCTGCAGTCAGTCACGTTGCTACCTCCCTTTTGCTGAGGGAGTAAATAAGGCTGTGGAAGGCGACGTGACCAGCACAGAGTCACCCCTGAGGTCACCTCCATTCGGGAGTGGAGCTTGCTGTCTCTTGTCTCCCAGCCAGCGCCACAAATCCTACAGGGAAAGTTTCCTAGTGAAAAAATAAACTCTTCCCACTTGGAATTTAAAAACAAAACGATGGAAACATTTCTCTCCATCCTAATGTTTTGCAAAAAGTTATTTTAACAAATTTAAATTTGGGGCTTGATTTGACTGGTGGGTGCCCTTTGAAATACTTGAATCCAGGCCATCACCGCAACCATGTCAGAGCCAGACCTTAAGCTCCAGTTCACCTGACACTCCCACCAGTACCAGGACATTAAAGACCCCCTCCTCATCAGAGAGGGTAGTGGTGGTCCCCTCTCTGATTCTGGAGACATGGGAGCAGCATTCAGTCACTTGCTTTGCAACCCCATGTCTCACAGCCCCCTGTATAAATAATGTGAGTGCTGGGGGGATGTTAGGACAGACTGAAACTACCACAACCCACAGTCTGCTACCTTGGTAGCATCAGCAGACACTGTCCCATACGCCTCTGCCCAGCAAAAGCTTCCTCAGAAGCAGTGACTACTGTTCAGACAAACTATGGGCTGTCCCTGCATGGCCTTACCTGTGCCTGACCCGGCGCGAACCCTCTCCCCTCAGTGCCTGTGGCGCACGGTCTATTTATTTCCTTGGAAAAAAAATAGGCTCTCATGGTGTCATACTTTCCAGCCACTTTCCACACAGCATCGCATTTCACAGTGACTTCCAGATGGTGCTAGAGAAGAAAAAGCCACTCAAGTACAACCATCCTGCCCCTCACGCCTGGTGGGGAGGTGGGATGGGGAGCAGAGAGGAAAAACATTGTTTGTTCCTTCTGCCAGGAAGTGAGAAAGATGGTTATGACTGCCAGGGTGGGGGAGTCTAATCTCACAGATCCAGACAGGCTGCTAAGGGACCAGGAATTGGATCTGCTTTTGCAGTGTCACCCTCTGGTTTTCTTCTACATCTAGGAAGGAAAGGGTTAGTGGTGGGGCTGACCCCCATCCCTTGGGCAAGGCTGGCTGGAGGCAGCTCAGCAGGTTTCCATCCAGCTATGCAAGTCCAGTTCAGCAAAGCCCTTAAGCTTGTCCTAATAGTTAAGTTTATGCTGAAGGGCTTTACTGAACTGGGGCCTTTACTGGAGCAGCTGTTAACTGTGAGGAGAGCAGAGTGGGTGGTAGTGGAAGGGAAGGAAGGATGGAGGATATAGTCACTGCTCCCACCAGAAGGGCACAGTTTTGCAGCCAGTTTGCAATAAAGAAGAGTCCACTGAGAACAGAGAGCCGGGCTTGAAACCCATGGCATGGGCGTCCGATGGGGACCTCACATGGCTTGCATGTTGCACTAGCACCTCCTTCAGGTTCCTGCAAAAGGAGGTGTGAGCCGCATCCTGCCGAACCTTGACGCGACTCACCGGAGATCTGCTCCAAAGCAGCGTTCAGGGCAGGAGAAGGTGTCCTCACTGGTCTGCTCTGGAGATGTGCCAAGGACCCAGTGTCTGCGAGGAAGCCAGCAGGAGACGCAAGCTCTCAGCACGGTTCCGGATCATGCCAATACAAAAGGACGCGTTAAGAACAAAGAGTGTCTGGGTTAGTATTTATATTCTGCCAGGGAAAGTGAAATGCATCTTGGCTGGAATTGGCCTATGGAAAATATTTTCGTTTTAGAAAATTGACTCCTTTACTGAATCACTACATTTCTCCTTTTCCTTACACTGGGGCTCTATTTATTAGCAGCTTTGGTCTGTTTAAGAGGGTGTCCTGCTGGTATTTATTTCCATTTTTTATTTTCTTGCTCAGATGGGTAGTTCCCTGAGAAGAGTTGACCTTAGAGGCAACAGCAGCCCTCCCCCCTTTCATGGCAGGTCACTTGCTAGCACCAGGGAGAGAGTGAGGGCCTGAGAAACACAGAGTCCCTTGCCTAAGAGACAGAGAGGCAATATGTAAATCCAGGCACCAAGAGAGGACCAATACACAGGAGCTGATGAGGGCCATTTATTGCTTCTGTAGGTTCTCATCTCTGCTGTTCTCATTTGATCTGGTGTGTAATTAAAGCAATGCAGCTCAGGCTGCAGCAGTAACAGCACAAAGCAGCTGTTACACCAGTAATTCTGTTTCTGTACGGAAAGAGGACTAATGTTATCAATGTCAGGCACATCTGTCCCAGTATAACTGAGCCAATGTTCTAGCTTTGGCTGCTCTACGTGCAGGTAAGCCATGGTATGGGGGAGGCTGAATGTGTGCGTGGGTGCAAGTCCATCCCCAGGAGTTTCCTCAGCAGGGTTACCTTTGTTAAGATTTGAAAGGACTGAGGAGACGGAGTCAATACTGAAAGTTTAATGAAGTTAGGGGGATAGTTGCTCACCCAGCCCTGAGCCCCAGGTTCCACTGGTTGTGGATAAAAGCCAGCCTAAGAAGACCTGTGGCCACAGTGCAGATGAAGGGCAGAAGACATATGAATCATATGCTGGGAGGTCTGACACCTCACAGACATCCAGATCCTCTGGGTTCCTGGTAGATCCAGACTAGGGGAGTGGAATTCAGAAACCAGACACTGACCATGTAGGTCTTGGTGATATTTGCATTCTTGCTCTCTCCTGCACTTGTGTGTGCAAGAGCCAGTGTGGTCCCATATGGTCATGAGCTCATCTCATCTTGGTCTTGATGAAAAGTTCTTACTGGTGCCAACTAAACCAAACCATGATGCTCAGCACTGACCTTAACGCTGATCTTGCTCCCACATCTGTCAAGGAGCAAGAAGTAATCCTATAAAATCCTCAGCTTCCTACTTAAGAGCAGAGGCTAGTTATCCTTTTGCCTTCTGCCTCAGGAGCTTACTAAGACAGGGACCAATGCTGTAATTGCTTCTTTGGGACTCGAGGAAAGTAGTCAGCTCTGAGGTCCTGTGTCTATTCAGCAGCAATTCCAACCCTTTCCAAAGGCTGCAGCCTGGCTCCAACAGGGACCAGTGCTCCTGCTCTCTGTGAAGCATCTCACTCCCTACTTCATGACCCACCACTCAGAATAACAGTGCAGCAGGATGGTTCCTCCATCCCCTCACTTGCCACTACTCCTGATGTTCCCAGAGCAGCAGGGAAAGGACGCTGAATGCAGCTCCTCACATCACATATGGTTACAGATGTTGGGGTAGAACACAGTCTTTACCATATAACCTGTTCTTCCAGCAGGCCTCCAGAGAGAGGGTGTTAGTTTGACATGACTCCAGGTACCTCCCATGGCAGAAAGAGGCCCAATAGCTGTTGTCCCCTGGCACCTTCATCATCTGGTTAGCCCACAGGGGAAGGGATGGGTTTAATCTTAAATCTATCACTACTGTTGAAAAATTATAACCAGGCAGCACAGTCATGCTAGTAAAAAAGTGATGAATTCTCTGCTTCCCTACCTCTCCCAAGCTTGCTGCAGGCAGGTGCACCAGGGAACACTCAGTCCCTTTGCTCACTGCAAAGGTTCTGCTCCCAGCTGCTGAAGGCAGCCCCTCAACCTGCCACGGAAAGCTGAGCACTGACACTCCTTAAGAAAAGCGTGTTAGGGGGAAAATGCCTCCAGAGCTGCATCTGCAGCACAAGCTGATGCTCATCCACACCTTCAAGTCATTCTGAGCCAGTGCTATGGTCACTGAAGCTGCACCTGCAGCCCTGGCGAGCAGGGAAAGCGCTGGCTGCTGAGGTCTGGATCCACAGCCCTCCTCCTCCTCCTGCTATGCAACGCTGTCTGCTCTCAGCTCACACTGGTGTGTGCAGGACACGCTCTCTGCTGGGAACGCACAGCCCTGCAGCATCTCCTGCCACCATCTGCTGGAAATGGCCAAGGCTGGTCCTGGGTGGGTGCTCATAGCCATTTATCTTCACACGCAAGACAGACGAGTCACACCACAGGCTGAGCTGCTCAGTGCTTTGTGTCTACAGAGAGCTGGGTTTGTGGAGGGAACTTTGTTTGGTTGGCAGACAGTGCCAGAGGGATTGTGGGTGGGAAGGTGTCTTTGCAAACAGCTTCAGCTTTGTCTTGCAGTTGGGTGTCTCTGCAATATGGAAAATTTTCACCAGGACTCCCCCCATCACCCCCTCCCCCCCAAAAAAGCTCACTTGACAGCTGAGAAAACAGGTTGCAAGCTCAGACACAGCTGATGCTATGAGAAACAGCACTCATCCCACAAGCAGCCTCACAAAATGCTCCATAAACCGCATGCATGAGCATCACCAGCATCTCTGTGATGCACAGCCTCTGCTGAGGAAGGGTCTGCTGGCCGGGATGGGCCAGCCAGCTCAAGAATGATTTGACAGGCATGAGGAAGGACAAGGATGGCTTTCCCCACTTGAAATTAAAGGCAATGTGAGTGGACAGGAGAACTAACAGCCACCCTTGCTGGGGCTGAGTGGGGAGGCTGGAGGTAGCACTCATCCCTGGCTCTTCAGAGCATCTGGGTTTCTGGGAAGGAGAAATGAGCTGCTCACCTGTCTGTGGACCACAGGGTCTCATAACTATGGGACACAAGGGACCAAGTTTGCTCACAGGTGGAGCAAACAGATTCACTGGAATATGGTGGACACAGTTAAAAGTGGTGCTTGGAAACAAGGGAGGGGATAAGGGCCAGACAGGGGTGGTCTCTCATAGCAGCACCAGCTGCATCACCACCAGAAGCAGCACCTCACTTGAAGCATTGTGTTCCCTGACCTGGCCAAAATACCATTAGGCTTGCAAGCTGGGACTGGCTGGATAACAGGCAGCTGCAGAGGAGGCAGGTGCCCATGACCACATATACAAGGAGGCTCCTCTCCCTTATCAGTGCCTGGGCTGACCCAGCCTTGCTAGTGCCCGAGCTATCAGCCTCACCATCCTGAGGGTGTGCCTGGTGGAGGTCCTTGTGGAGATAACCCAGCTCTGTGGCAGCAAATGCTTCTGGATCTGGTGTTCCCAGGTGCCATGATATGCCCCAGTGCTTACAGGAACCCCTTGGACCAGCAGAGACGCATTGTTAGGGAGACGGGAAGGAGAGTGGTCAGCAGTGGGACTGGCCAAGCCTAGCTAGTCTGCTTCCAGAGAAAAGCAATCACACACGCTCCACCTGAAGGCCTGCGATTTAATCCCTTGGGGATCAACAAGAGGAGATCCAAGATAAACAACATCTGTGCACTCACAAATAGGAAATAGAGTCACTTTCATGTCCTGAGCCTGTTGATTAACCCGGGTTATGTTTGGCTTGGCGCTCACTGCTCGATGACTTGGAAAGAAGGTAACTAGAAGGGATCATTTGGTTACACTCCTGAAGTTCAAGTGTCTTTAAATAGTGTGCGGGTTTGTGTTCTGCCTGCAGAAGACTGATGGGAAAAGGTAGCAGAAGAGTGCAGATGGCTATCAGAAAGGAACCTGTGTTTAGTCTGCGTGTGCCAGATGGGAATGGAAAGTTCGCTCTCCTGCCAAGTGTTTAAAAGAGGAAATAGGATGTGATATGCTGCCTCCCACTCCTTTCTCTTCCCTGAAACCAGCCTGCTGCTCTACTTCCATTTGTTGCAGAAAGGGAAAAAATGCATCTTGGCCCACGTAAAGCCTTGGAGACAGTTTGAGACACACCTTGTCCCTTTGTAACGTGTTTATGATGGGAGATGGATGGAACGGTGTATTTTTATGCGCAGCTGGGCCCAGCGCTGTGCAGCACCTGTCCTTCAGTTTCTTGTGTTTGTCTGTGTTAACAGAAACAAAACTGCAAAGTTTCCAAACCGCAGAGATCCTCTGCTGTCATTTCCCTACCTCTCTGGCAAGGAGAAGATGAACGTCTCACACAGCTTGAGGTCTGTGTCAGACAGCTTGGCTGACAAAACTATCTGTGAGACAGAACAAAACTTCTTGCCTGAAACTCTCATGATTTGCCCTGTTTAATAAACCCAGGTCTGCCCTGAGCTGCAGAAGCCTGGGGGACTTACGGAGGTGGTGAAGGACTAGATGGGGCTGAAGCTATTATTTTAGGGAATCCCAAGGGGGTCCCCTAACACTAGCCTGTTGGCACAAGTGCTGTAGCAACCTTGGCAATGTGGTGCAAACTGACCTCCATCTCAGAAATACCTCATGGGCAAGGGTGATGTGGAGCACAGAATCACAAAGCAGCTTTCTCGTCTGTTGGGTTAAAAACTGGATGGGTGACCAAACACAGGAGAGTGGTTGTGAATGGTGCCCCATCCAGGTGGTGTCTAGTGAGCAGTGGTGTCCCCCAGGGATCAGTGCTGGGCCCAGTTCTATTCAACATCTTCATTGATGACCTGCATGAGGGGTTCGAATCTCCCCTTAGTAAATTCACAGATGACACCAAGCTGTCGATCTGCTAGAAGGAAGGAAGATGCTGTAGAGAGATCTGGACAGGCTGAGGCAGAGGCCAGGCTGAGGCAGAGGCCAACAGGATGAGATTTAACAAGACCAAGTGCAGGGTCCTACACTTTGGCCATAAGAACCCCCAGCAGAGCTACAGACTGGGGGATGAGTGGCTGGAGAGCAGCCTGGCAGAGAGGGACCTGGCAGTACTGGTTGACAACCAAATAAATATGAGCCAGCAGTGTGCCCATGTGGCATGAAAGGCCAATGGCATCCTGGCTTGCATCAGGGAAGTGTGGCCAGCAGGATGAGGAGCGTAATTCTCCCCCTGTACTCAACACTGGTAAGACCCCACATCAAGTGCTGTGTGCAGTTCTGAGCCCCTTGTTTCAAGAAAGGTACTGGAGAGGGTCCAGAGGAGAGCAATGAGGATGGTGAAGACACTACAGGGAAAGTCTTACAAGAGAGGCTGAGGGAGCTGGGGTTGCTTAGCCTGAAGAAGGGGAGACCCAGGTACGAACTTATCAATTTCTATAACTGCCTGAGGGGAAGTTGTAGGTAGGTGGGGGCCAGGCTCTTCTCCCAAGCAACTAGTGATAGGATGAGAGGACATGGCCTGAAGCTGTGCCAAGGTAGGGTTAGGGCGGATGTTAGGAAGTCCTTCCTCCTAGAAAAGATTNGGAGAGCAATGAGGATGGTGAAGACACTACAGGGAAAGTCTTACAAGAGAGGCTGAGGGAGCTGGGGTTGCTTAGCCTGAAGAAGGGGAGACCCAGGTACGAACTTATCATTTTCTATAACTGCCTGAGGGGAAGTTGTAGGTAGGTGGGGGCCAGGCTCTTCTCCCAAGCAACTAGTGATAGGATGAGAGGACATGGCCTGAAGCTGTGCCAAGGTAGGGTTAGGGCGGATGTTAGGAAGTCCTTCCTCCTAGAAAAGATTATCAGACTTTAGAATGGACTGCCCAGGAAGGTGGTGGAGTTCCCATCCCTGGAGGTGTTTAAGAAAAGACTGGATGTGGCACTTAGTGCCATGGTCTAGCTGATGTGGTGATGTCCGGTCAGATGACCTCAGAGGTCTTTTCCAGCCTCAATAATTCTGTGATTTAGGCAAAAGGGATCTGGTCCACAGTCTCCTCTCCAGCCCCTGCTCAAAGCTGAAGCAGGCTGCTGAATGTTGGTTCAGGTGGGCCATAAGCAGAGATCCCAGCACCTCCCCAGGCACTGGTTCCAGGGCCTCACCATCCCCATGGCAAACAATTTTCTATTTAACCAGGACTTGCCTCTGTGCAGCCTGCACCTGTTGCCTCTTGCTATGTGCCTCCAAGAAAAGTCTGACTCTACCTTCTCAACAGCTCCCTCCCCACCCTTAGTTTCTTCTTCTCTAGATGGGACCAATCAAATTCCTATAACTTAAACCCATGCCCTAGTTAGGATAACATCATAGAATCATTAGGGATCCAAAAGGACCTCGAAAGATCATCTAGTCCAATCCCCCTGCAGTGTCCTACCTACAGCTCTAACTTTTACAGGCCAGCTTTAATTACTTATAGCCCCAGACAATTTAAGAACACCTGTATACAACTTTTTTATAGAGCCAAATGGCCTCTTGTGCTCCAGCTCCTCCACACGTGCACCTAGAAATGATGCCACTCTTGAGCAGAAAGTTGTACAGTGTAATGGTGGAGCCATCTGGAGAAGAGCAAGCATGACTTTCATCGCATCTTCCCATTGAGTGTTCAGGCCACCCTACAGACACTGCCTCATTTGCAAAGGTCTGAGCACAGTCCCCATCACCTCGAAAGCTCTGAGAGGTTGAGGAGCAAATCCACAAACCCAGTGCCCACCTGGCTGGAGATAGTTCAGCCACCAGGCACTGCCCACATGGACATCTTGATCCCCAAAAGTACACCCTGTTTGGAGGACAGGAGCTCCTCGGAGGGCAAACAGGACACGCTGCTACAAGACTGAGGGTGGTGGCCAGGCTGTGGGCAGGAGGTTGGGCAGGAGCTGATGCAGCCCAGTGTCCTGCCTATCTGTGCCCTGTGTGGAAAGCTGCCAGGCAGCTGCTTAGCTCTGAAGAAACAGAGATTTAATGAGTAGTTTGGGGAATGCTCTCAGCTTTCCCTCAAAACTCTTTGCTGTCCCCAGCACTGATTACCAAAGGTTGGAAGCCCCAGTCTGTGTGAAATGAATCTCGTTGTTACACCACTTTGTTGCACGTAGCATGGTGATGATACCCAGCAGGTGTCTGCTTCACTCGGACAGGGGGTGGATATTGATCTTAGGGGGAAAGAAAGGAGTAATCCTCCTTCTCACACTGGAGAGAGGTGCTGTTGCTTGCCTTACCAGGGGACAGTGCCCTGCCACTGCTCTGAGGCGACACAAGGCTCCTCAGTGCTGGGTGCAAGGAGAGTGTAATGAAATAAGCCTGTGGAAGACATGTGGGACAACCTGCCTCAGACAGGAGGTCTCCACATGGAGACCAGTGAAACCAGTTTAGTCTCCAGATAGAGACCGGTTAGACCAGTTTAGTCTTCATGATCCCAGTAGAAGGAAAAAGACAAGCAGGAGGTGACTCAGAGGTTGGGACCTGAGTGGCAAGAAATGAGAGCTATGGAATTAGGAGAAGGATGGGTTCACATGGGGACAGTTGTTCTGAAACACCAGCCAGGCACGGGGAGAGATGCCTGGGCAGTGCCAGCCTTTCTGCAAAAGTTGCTCCATGGGAGTCACCATCGAGCCAGTAGCCTGACCTAGGTGAATGTTTCAGCACAGGGACCAGGCTGTACCTCCTCAGTCCACCCAACTAGGTTCCCATCCCTTCTCCCTTTCCTTGCCTTAGGAGGCAGAGAGAGGTGCTGAATGGCACTGGAGCAGTGTGCACCTACTCCCATGCAAGAGCCAGTTTGCCTAGACAAGGCTCCCAGATCACAACCAACAAGAAGCTGCTGGATGGTTGCATCCCCCTGACAGTGGGCAGCCAGGGCAGGTTTTTTTCCCCAGCTGCACACCTCGCTCTCAGGTATGGAAAGATAAAATCTTTACAGTTGGTCTGGACTCCTGAAAGGCAAAGTTCCAGATCAGAAGAGCTCCTGACAAGCCACTTGACAAGCCAAGTTAGAAAGGCAGAGCAGGGCAGTACCTGAGTGAGGTGCATCTGGGAACAAGTAGAGGTTCCAGTGCATCCCTGCTGCAGGGCTGCTGCTGGCTGCACTTGGCAGGGAGGGATTTAGCCCTAAGAGTCTTAGTGACGCATCTTGGGAGACTTAGGCTGAGCCTGGCTTGCGGAGACGTGACCCATACTGCATTTCTAGTGGTCACCTGCCAGTCAGCATTAAGTGAGCTGTCACCTGCTCCTGGGTGCAACACGTGAGTGCAGTGGCACAGGGGCTTGGAAAAAAAGGATGGGCAAGACCAGTCCAATCCCTTACTGGGCCCAGCCTTGCACCTGCACTGAGGCTGTGGAAACAGAACATGGGACTGATCCTACAGGATAAAAACCACTGCTTAAAGCTAGCAGGGAACCAGCAGCCTGCTTGCTGTTGCTTTAACTGGAAAGAATATTTGAGTTAGAGACTCTGCAACTCTCAGTCATCAACAGCCTTGGGAAAGGCAGCATTTTGGATGAGAGAGAATTGGAACCACAGTCACTGAGTGCTGGCTCTGGCTTGACCCATACTCACAAGAACTACAATATGAGCCACCACAAACAAAGCCGCAAGGACCAAGGCATGATTCAGTGACACTGCTGTTAATCCCGCCTACCATAGGTGTGTTTTTATAGCTGGGGAAAATGAGAAGAGGAAAGTAAATGTCTGATTGCAGAAAGACACCCGCAGGCCAACGCTAGCCCTGCAGAGAGCACCCGGGGGTTTTTTGCTAGGAGGGCTGGCCATGAGTCCATCCAGTCTGAACACTGACCACGTTCAAATAGAAGTTGAAGTAAGGCTGAGTGTAATCCCCTGGAAACCAGGCCACTCCCAGGACAGTCGGGTGCATTGAAAGGCATTTGCCAGCCTGATGTCCTGAGGGTTTCATTAGCTTGTTTAGCTAGAGGTCACCAGTGAGGACTGATCTCCTGTGGACTTTGGAAGGAGATGGAAGGTTGCTGAAGCAGCATCACCAGGTTAGGTTCAGGTGCAGAAATGTGCATTTTCCAAATTTCTCATCTCGCAAAGGCAACGATTGTGCTTTGGCAGCAGGGTACTCGGGTTCCTTCCATGCAGACCTGGAAACTTAGGAAAAGAAATCTGACAGCTGTGACAGTGAAAACTGAAGTGCTTGAAGTGCTTGGTATGGGACAGGACAGCTAAACGACCAGCAAAGAGGACATCATGGCAATGCCTGCTGTTGTTTGCTTTTCTTCAGCATCCATTTATCTTTTGACTACTGCAAAGTCTCTGAGCCATAATTAGGAACAAACTCCTTGCAAGAGTTCCCAGATCTAATTGAGCTCCATTTATAAAAACATTTTGCAAGGACAAAACACAATGTACTCTGCTCTGGTACAGCTGAGAATATGCTGTCCTGGGGCCTGATGAGTCCTACTGCAGCACACGAGTGATAGGCAGCAACGCAGACTGGCTCCCTGCTCCAGCGGGCAAGTGGTTAAGTGGCTTAAACCAAATCCCACTGAAATCAGTAGGGATTTTAAGATCCCTTAAGCAGGACTCCTGGGATGAAGGGTCTAGCTGCAGGGGGGATATTGTTAGTGGAAAGGAACCAGATCGGGCTGTCAGGAAGATGGTCTTTTCATTTCCAAAGCATCTGACTTCCTAAAGACAGTGAGGTCCCTAGCCCAATCCCTCACTGAAGCTAATCAAATGGGACCTTTTATTTCACCTTTTAAACCAACAAGGCAGATAGACAGCCCTGCCTGTTGGCAGTCTGAGTAACACAGCTCACATTACAGTAGCAGAAGCATACAAAGCCAGGTCCAGACCTCCACTCATGCTCTGGACCCCTTGTTCCACTTTTCTCATGAACCTGGAAGGCAGCTGAAGATTTCCTAGTGTATTTTTGGAAGAGAATGCTCCTAGCTGTCTAGAAATCATCCATTTGCCTTTCTGACTGTCTGGGGCAAGAGCACATGATGCCCAGAGTCACGAGCTGACCCTGGGTGACACTGAGGCATTGCTGGGCAGCATAGGAATAGAGCTCAGAGGCATGGTGGAACCAATAATTTTATCCTCTAACCAACTAAGGTTGGTTTGCGCTGAAGAAGAGTGTTTCCAAATGCCACCCTAAGTCAGGACATGGTTACAGTAGTGCTGTAGACAGCAGGGTAAAACCTAGTACCACAAAACCCTGCTGACTGCCTTCAGGCAGCTTCCTTTGAGGAAGATCATTCATTTAGCTGAGAAAACTGAACCACCAGAAACAGTTGCTTCAGATTGACCTAAAATGAACAGAGTTGACCTTCTTTCTGGTTTGACTAATAGGAGAAAGAAATTATTATTTGTACTATTTTAATAACAAGCCATTGAGGAGGAACCTTGGGCTTTGGATGAGCTGTACTGGGAGCCTCCTGGAGAAGGGAGAGGGGGGTCCCAGCTTGACCTGCAGTGGCTACAGCCACCATGAGCAGAGTGGAGCTTCCCAAGGCTTACTGAAGTGTTCGCTCATCCTAACACCAGAGCCCTGCAGTAGGATGGCAATCCTCATGGCTTGGGGGTGCTGCCAAGAGCATCCACATTACCAGGAAAAATCCTGAGTGCAGCAGGCTTTGCAAGAAAGACAGGAGTGGGGATGATTCTCATTTCCTTCTTCTCATCCTCAACCCCTTCCTACCCACCCAGGCAGCACAACAGCAACCCAGGCACAAGCCCTTCAAACGAGAGCAGCCTAAGCAGCACAGAATGTGTGTTCTGAACCCAGAACAAGGGCCAGGGACTGTCTCTGAAATTAGCAGACCTGGCTAGTGGTTTTTCCTCCGCTCCCCCGCCACTGACCTTCTTTACGCTTTAGCTGGATAACGGAGTCCCTCTGGCTGCATTTTGCATCAGGGTGAACGACTTGCCAGGGTCTCGCCTCCTCCTCGGGGAAGGCGCAGGGTGGCGGCGGTGCGGCAGCCCTTGCCGTGGTGTTTCCCGACAGCAGGGGGGGCTGTTGGGCTGATTTTCCTGCCCAGAGCCGCCCGGCCCTGTCCCCTGCCAGCCGTCGGGGAGATGCTCCCGCAGCCCGGGCAGCTGCTGCCCCTGCCCCGCAGAGCAGGTCCCCACCGCGGGCAGAGCCCCGGAGCAGCCGCTCATCGGAAAGGGGCTCCCTGGTGGAGGTCTTGATGCGCCGTAGAAATTCTTTCCCACCACAGCGTCACAGAAAGGTGGGGGTTAGAAAGAACCTCTCATCTGGTCCAACCCCCCCCCTGTGAGCACGGGATCGTGTAGAGCAGGTCACACAGGAACGCATCCAGGCTTGAAGAGACCGCACAATCTCTCTGGGTAGGCTATTCCAGGGTTCTGTCATCCGCACTGTGAGGCACGGTGTTTCCTTAGGTCTAAATTGAACATCCCAAGTCCCAGAACTGGAACTCCTCACCTCTGTGGGACCTTCTGGCTGCAACCAAAGCCTGGCTGGCCTGTCACCAGCCTGAGGTCAGTGCAGTAAGTGGATTTTGCTCTGAGCGAGTATTGGAGCAGAAGAGTGGGAAACAGCCCCCTGTGCTGTTTTGTGCACCTGTCCAGTGCCAGTCCAGTTATATAACTGGTCCCCATAAAATGGTGAATTTGATGACACAAGCAGACCATGCAGGGTAACTGTACACCTTCTATAAATTGCTCTAGCTCCTAAAGATGACAGGTATTCTATGAAGCTGAAATATTAAAACTACCCTGGATAATTCATTAAGCATCAATTATCATAATTACATTTACTGTCAGATGTTTCAGTGCTGCTATTCTGCTCTAGGAGGGAATATATTTTTAGGCTGGTTCCTGAAGGAAGGAAACTCTTGGGGTCAGTCCCACAATCTGCTTGCCTGTCTGACCTCTTTGACTTGGGAACCTCCTGATCTAGTTCATTTCAACAAAAGTTTAGAGAGGGCTGCAAGTCTCAGAAATACTGTGGTTCTAGAGCTAATTAGCAAAGACAGTGGGGGGATCCCCCAGAGATAGCTGGTGGTGTGGGTGCAGGCAGCTGGTGGGGCAGACATGGATCATTCTGGCTGTAGGGGAACCTTCTAGCAGGGCAACATTGCCACCACCACTGGAGAGAGCGGCTGTGGGACAAAGCTTCACAGAACACTGGGCTGTCCACTGAAAGCATTTACTCAAATACCTGTCAGGTATGATGTAGCTCTTTATTACACATCCATTCCAATGCTTCTGCCTCCCCTTGTTCGTACTTTTACAGCTGTATAAACTTGAAATAACTTTTGGTTCCAGGAGACAGCCAGCCTCCTCTGCAAAACAGGATGTTCCAAAATAAGATCTGATTTTCCTCTGTGAGAACCTGAGGCAAAAGCATATTGATACCCACTCCACAGGCAAATACAAATAAGGTCTTATTATTTACCATTAAACCATATTTAAAAGGCTCTAGAGCCCTAGAAGGAAAAGTTTGATGCTGCATAAAAGAATTATGTTTCCAAGATTTATTAGTTCAATAATTAAAACAGCATCTATGAAATATAAATGTAAGATATTAATAAATTAAATTAAATTAAAGCCACTGAAAGACCTTGTAAAAGATCTCTGATAGCTAAACTAATGAGATGTAAAAAGATTAATTTAGATCCCCATCCTAGGAGGTGATTATGAATTGCTGTAGAGCCACATCCAGTTACTAGGTTGTTATTGGAACCTGTGAAATACATTTAGAAATACTTCTAAATATTCACAGCCAAGTAGAAAGGAGTTAGAAATAATTAAAAATTAACAGTCTTACCACATTACAGCTTTAATCCCACTACATCCTCTGGTTTACACAGCTTCAGATGTCTCTCAAAATATTGATCTGTGGGGACAGAGGGGCTTACAAGCAGGGATTTATATGGTTTGATAAGTAGAGCTTCAAATATTTTACTCATTTGAGAAGCAGTACTTTTCTAGGGTTCTTGTGCTTGTTGCCAGGGCTGCTTGCTGGACTTCTTTGGCTGTGAGGCAGGTCAGGCCATCAGCCAAAATGCCATTAAACCCCTGAAGACCCACTTCTCACAGCTCCTGGTCATGGTCTTTGGTAAGGACAAAGCAGAAGGCCTTCAGTCCTGTATTCCTACAGCTGTACTAGCAAAGCACAGCAGAAAGGGGAAATCAGGGGATGGTGAGGCAATGCCTGCCTGTAGTTCATAAAATATGAACCTGCCACTTACAGAGGTTGGCCACAGATGTTCACCAGGCTTGATTTGGTTGAGATGTGACATGCAGGAGCTTCACACGAGCTCTGTAACAGCAACCATCTGATGACCCAGGGCACCCACGACTCTGCACTAAGGTTTAGCTTTGCCTGGTCCAAGGGTGCCAAAGTCTCCCAGCAGCAGTGCTTGGCTGTGCCTCTGCCATGCAGCAAGAGCAGCCACAGCACAGCATCAGTCCCTGGGCTGGGACAAAACCAGTGTGAGGGGCAGGCAGGGAAGGGCAGCAGGGCCTTGGATTCTCCAGTAAAGGGTGATCCCAGCAGCCTCACAGGATGAACTACTCCCCCGTGGGCAACCGCTGTGTCAACAGAAGAACATGACCTTGGGTCTGGGAAACACTGCTCACTCGTGGGGCGGGCAGAAGGGAGGGTGAGGAGCAGGTTTGCAAGGAGTGCAGAGCTTGGCTGGAGGATCAGTGCAGAGATACCTGGATCTGTGGACTGAGGACCAAGGAGCACAGCAAGGAGAATATCAGGAACTGAAAGAAAACAGCCCCAGGTGGACTCTAGCAGAAGAGGAGTCAGCAGTCACCACCACCTTGGAGAGTGAGACAAAGGGTCCCCTCCATCAGTGCTGCTCTGCCTGGCAGTGAAGAATGTGGGTGCCGTGATGCCTTCAGCCCTCCCTGGGCAACAAAGGGGTGAGCACAAGCGGGGAAACGTTGCAGTGGCTGAGGGAGGGGGTGGGTTTGGTACTGTTAATGGATTTTTTGACTCCTTTTATTCCCTTTCTCTCTAATATTCTAGATAATACTGTCTAGCATTGTAGACAGACTTTTAAAACTCTTAAGTAGTCAGATAGCAGATTCTCCTGTGTTAGGCTTGCCTCTCGAGCCCACATAGGAGTGGATCATCAAACTAGTGGAAAAGGCAGCAACTCTCCCGAGTCCCCTGACAACAGTTATAAGAGATTCTCTTCTGGGAGATGCTTCTTCAGGTGCCATCCTGTGACAGATAGAACCAGCAACAAGGGTACCCCTTGTTCCTATATCTTCCATGTGTGTTTTGCTTAAAGCACAGCACACAGTTTGCGGGGGTAACACAGGGCTCCCTTAAAGACTTGTGAAAATCTTGAAGTGGGAAATCCAGCAGGAGGAAAAGCTCTCTCTCAGCCTTCTGCCTAGGAGGAAAAGTGCTCAAGGGATTCCTCTAAGCATCCCTGGACAAGAGAAGGAAGGCCCACTGCCTTGTCTGTGAAGAGCTAAATTATCATTCCCTGCTTGGGGGATCTCTTGTATGAGAAAACCTTCAGGGAAAACCTGAGGGAAGAAGGAGACTAGAAATCAACAGGAGAAGCCCAAACGTGGGTGAGCTACTGCTATCTTTGCATAACCTGCTTGAATTGTAGTGTGGAAGCCCTGTTCTGTAAAGGACAAAAAGCCCAAAAAGCCCTAAAAGATGTCAGAGCTGGCGAACTGGGTTATGCAGTGGGGACCAAACCCCTGGGGTCCAAACTCTTGCAGAAGTATCCAGCAGGCAGACCTGGAGTTTGCCAAATTAAAAGAGACTACCAAGTCTCAACTCTTCTTCCGAAAATCCTTAAAATGTGCAGGAGCCTGGGCTGTCTGGTTAGTGGCCAAAAGTCTATCTGAACAAAACCAGGCAGCACAGGTAGAAATTCAGAATCTAAGGAGTGAAAACAACAAACTGAAAGCAGAAATAAAGGCTCAGCAGCTTCAAATAGAGAAGGGTAAAACACAAGAAAAGGTTATGGCTGCAGAGCGAGAGCAAAGTGTTCTCCAGTACCAAGAGGTGTGCGAACAGAAAAAGGCCGTTTTGAATGAAAATCAGGCATTGAAGGAAAAACTAGCTGTCAGCATGAAAGCTGTGGAGGAGGCGCAAGGAACATTGCAAGTATTACTGCAGAAAGTACAGATGCTAAAAGAGAGGAGCGCAGACCACCAGGCCTGTGAGGCCAAACTGGAGAAGTTAAAAGCAGCGTTGGGGACAAAGCACGGCATAGTCATGGCCCTTACTGACACCCTCTGCCAAGGAGATGGTGAGTGCCGGGATGGAAAAAGATGGTTAAATGCAGATGGCAGCCCCTCCACAGCTCCACAGCTGAGCATTCTTGGGATGCCGGAAAGGTTCAGAGTAAAGCCCCCTTCACTTACCAGTGCCCAGGTGGCTGTGAAAAGGGAAGGTGGAGGAGCAGAGGGGAGAAGCTGGGAAAATGTGCAGCCACGGGCAGATCAAGCTGCCAGTGGGGAAAAGGGCGCTGCTGACCCAGCTCCACACAGGTGCAAAGCAGGGAATACCCAGGGAGGGAACAAGCAGCTGGCAAGGAATGGCTGGGCAAGGGAGGATGGAATGGGATCCATGAGAAGAAGGGGGAACAGAGAAAGGGAAAACCCCAGAGAGCAGAGAGACTCGGAGGTGCTGCAGGCTACTGCCTCCACTAGTGTGACCCCCTGGGTGCCCTCTTTGGGGAAAGGGAGGAGAGGACAGTATCACGGCAAGAGGCAGTGGCAAAACAGTGCAGCTCCTCAGGCTGTGGTACAAAACACTGTGAACAGGAGGGAGTTAGGCAAGATGCGAGTGGACATCTGGAGGCAGCTTCGGAATAACGGGGAAGATATGGCCCGCTGGGACAATGCTCCCACCAGAGTTTTGCTGGACCGACTGCTGGAGATCAGCAGGACAAGAGAGGAAAGCGAGTCCAGAGCCCCTGCCCTCTCCACCATAAAATAGAGCTATGGTCCCCACCTTCCCCAGGCTCATAGGAACTGAGGAAGGCTCACACTGGGGGATCAGAAGTAGAGCCCACAAGGCATTGCCTGTTTCACATGTAAAGCCATGGCATCCAATGCAAATGAAGAGTGTTCTTCTGATGGAGAAAATGCAGGAGGAGTGAATCAGTGGGGTGTGTGTGTGTGTGTGTGTGTGTGTCTTGTTTGTTTATTTGCTTATTTTTACAAAAGAACCAAAAAGAGTGAGAGGTTGACTTTTCCAGCAAGAGCAGTCAGGGCTGTGGTGAGCAGGGGCTGCTTCAGCATTGCCACAGCAGCCTTGCTGCCTGTTTCCCTGCAAGCAGTGCAGGCAGGGACACAGAACTCTGCTCAAGCCAAATTAGCAGAAGCTGGTTTGAGAAGAAAGCAGGAAGCTTTAAGAGTTGATAAAACACCTGCACAAGTCCAGGCTGTGATAGCAATCAAGCTACAGCACATGTGAGCAGTGATGTGCAGCTGCATTGCTGACAATGAGCCATAGGTGTGAAAAACTGTGCAAGGAAGGTGATGGGAGTCCCAAGCCATGTGTAAAGCATAAAGCAAGAAGGAAACAATAGCATCTTCCTTCTTTCATAGACTATCCAGAAGGGTTTGGACTTCAAAATCAGGAAGAAAAAAGCACCATTTGAAAAAAATCATCTGCCATTTACCAGAGATAAAACACCAAGATCAGGAGGTACAAGCAGGGTGAATTCAAAAGATCCCAACGCAAGTGAAGCAGTTGCTAAATGCAGTGCTGTGTTTTCACCTGATCCTGTGGAAATGTGTACAGGGAAGAAATCTAGAAGTGGTATCAAAAAATAGCAAAAAAGGATGAAACTAGAGGAATGCTAACCGAGTGCTATCAATGCATTAAAAAGCAGAAGCTGGAAAAATGGCAGATGAATATATAAGGGACTGAGGAGAGGTGTAAGTAATGATGAAATACTCTGATTTACTTGGCACAGGGTTCACTCAAAGCAAAGAGTTAAGCCTGTAATACATGACCCTAGTTGATGGGTTAATACCAGCTTTTTTTCTTAGAGTGAAGAAAGGGTTAAATAAACTCAAACAGCGATCAGGGTAAAGTGTATGCATTGTGCCATAGGTTTTAAATCAAAATGTAAGGTTCTTCTGTTACAGAAAAGGGATGGAACCAATGGAAAGCAGATTTGATGGAGGACTGGTGGAAAGCTGTTTGAGAACATGAGCTAATTGTTTAAAAGTATGCAAGTATGAATTTTACTAGATCCTTAATATCATGGAGAAGTCCTGAGGGCATAAATTATCTATGTTGGTTAACTAAGATAACTATTAATGATAACCTTTGCTATTTTTGTCTTCTACAGGTAGTGCAGACAGATAACTATCAGTTCCAACCTATGAATATTATTAATTGCATGTTGCCCAGAGCTCTCTTTCCTGGTTGTATTTTGCTTTATTATCGTATATGCATAGATGAAAGGAAATAGATAACCTTTGCTTTTGTTTAGATTCCATTAGTTCAAACAAGAGAAAACTGTGAATAAACTGGTGACAAGACAAAAATTGATCCAATTTAAAGGGTTCACTATCTCTGAAAAAGAAAAACCCACTTCCCCTTCATGGTGGTGGACATACCTCCTGTTATCAATAGCAGAAGTGATGAATAGAGCAGCAGCATACGATTCAATGCCTGCATACCTAACATAGAGACCATGTTAGGCTGTGACTTAGTGTCTCTGCAACACACAGTATTCTCAGCACTATGAGAAGCAGAGATGAGGCAAATTTCTAGTAGGGTAGAAATTTCTAGTAGGGTAAGTTACATGTAAAATACATATGCTGCTAGTTTAGCTTACAAGAACAACTGCATAGTGTGGTTTTGAGTATAATTTAGAGCACCTATGTATAAATCCATAGTGCTGAGCTGGGTAGAAAAGTAAAGGTCCCCAGTGATGCCAATAGCCAAGCACTACACACTACACATGTGTATTACGAGTAATAGGGTATTGTTCTGATGAAAATGTGTATTTTGTTATGAAGAGATAATGAGGTTATTTTAGAAATTTACAGCTCTCATCTCAAGACTCTCCTGCTGCACACTATTGGCCTGGCAAGGTGGAGGCTCCCAGCTGCCTCTCTGTAAGGACACAGCAAGCAGGAAGCACTCCCATGTGCAAACTGCCTGCACAAAGACATCAGTTTTCAACTAGTTTGGAACACCGTTTAGCCAGATGTGAACTGAAACGTGTCCTTCAGTTCCTAGGGCTGTGTAATCATTTGTGTGGAACCCAGCTGTGTTTGAGTGTGTGCCTAGTACGCAGAGATCACCTCCACATGTTCAAGTGGTTTAAAAATGTGGGTACATGTAAAGTAACTTAAATTTAAAGAGATGATGGTAACAACATGAAACTTATAGAAGTGATGATCAAATTGCTAAAAAAATCTAGAAACTTGTAAACTGTGTGCCAAATGAAGCTGAAGGAACTTTGGGTTAGGTTTTAAGCAGCTATTGCAGGTAACAGAGCACCCATTTGTAATGTGTGCAGCCCCACAGGCAGTAAAACCAGCCACCAAAGCCAGGTTTGCATTACATGACAAGAATAACCTTGGTTCCTCATAACCATGAAAAAAGGTGCCGACAATCATGAAAGTTCCTTCTTGGAGGGGCTGCCATCAGCTTCTGACATTTTTAATTAGGCTGTACAGCCTAGAAGTGTGTTGCAGTGTATTGTAAGAGTTTGGTCAACTGTGCAACTTATCCTGGCTATAAAACCAAATATTAAGACAAGTAGTGGCTCTAGAACAAAACCAAGACCTACAGACTGCCCTGAGACCCACACGAGGCAAGACCAGATAGGAAAGAGCAAATGCCTCCAAGAAGATGAATTGCTCGGTCCTGCTGAGGAGCCTTGAGCCACAGGAGGATTTGCAATCTCCTTGCTGGACTCGTGTGTGACAGATTATGTCTGTTGACTATCAGAAGAGGGTCTGTATGCATGTGGCACATGAAATATGGTCTTGTTACTGCTTGAAACAGGCTACAAGCTGTGTCCTGGCACTGACAAACCTAATGAATAGGTTAGTGAACCTTGCTTTGGTTGGGACTTGCCATTCAGGAGCTTCACACAAGCTGTGTACCTGTAACCAGCAACCCTCTGATGACCCAGGTCACCCATGCCTCTGCACTCAGGTCTTGCTTCACCTGCTCCAAAGATGCCAAAGATGATCAGCAGCAGGGCTTGGCTGTGTTTCTGCTGTGCAGCAGGAGCAGCCACAGTCACATCATTCAGTCCCTGGTCCAGGATGAAAACACAGTGTGGGGGGCAGGCAGGGGAGGAGGGCAGCAGGTCCATGGATCCTCCAGCACAGGGTGATCCCAGCAGCCCCACACGATGAACTACTCCCCCGTGGGCAACCGCTGTGTCAACAGAAGAACATGACCTTGGGTCTGGGAAACACTGCTCACTTGTGGGGCGGGCAGCAGGGAGGGTGAGGAGGTCTGCGAGGAGTGCAGAGCTTGGCTAGAGGGTCAGTGTGGAGATACCTGGCTCTAAGGACTGAGCACAAAGGAGTGGGACTGAGGACTAAGGAGAATGGCAGAACAACTATGGAGATGGAGCAGAAACAGTCCTAGACAGACTCTAGCAGAAGAGGAAGCAGAAATCCTGCTATCTCCACCCAGGCAAAGAAGAGGGACTTCCCCACTGGCATCACACTGCTGGGAGCAAAGGACTTTGTGGGTCTATGATACTGCAGCCCTCCCACCTTCTCTTGGGGCACAGCCAGCAGCTCTGAATCCAGTGCCCAGGCCATGGAGTTGTGAGCATAACCCAGGAAAACTGCAGCAGCACCAGTGCTGTGTGTATATTAGTATAACGCTGGTTGTTCTTTTATCCTGTTTCTAATATTCTAGGCAATATTGTTTATCACTGTTAGCATTGTTGTACATGGAATGATGAGCACTCTTTGATCAGACTGTCAAAACTTTTAAGTAAACTAACAATAAATGTATGAGTTCTCATACAAGCTGTGTTTCCTTAGCCAAGATAAAAGGTACAAATTGTGGTAAATCAGCCCTGACTTCTGTGGGAGTACTGCGCTAAGCTGGAACAATAACGGAGAGAAAGATGAGCACTCAACAGTAACCTCAACAAACTCTCTAATCCAGTGCCACCCTTTGTTGCTTTTCCAGGCTACAGCATCCAGCTCAGGCATTTCTGGCCATTCCTAGCAGTGCTGTCATTCCCTCAACATAAGATCAAATGAGCCTACTCCTCTCTGTACACATAAATCAGTGAAATGCCCATTTCCAAAGCACAGCCTCACAGGTACTCAAGAAGAATGACCCAACAGCCCAGCTACAGAGCATTATATCTCAGGTGATTTAGGATGTTGTTCGAATACAGAGCCAACTGCTGGCTCCATTATCCCATCACAGAACAGCTAGAGTACCAAAGTGTGAGGTCAGAAGAGCAGTCCTCTACTTAGGGTAGCTGCAAGAGAGAAAAGTAAGCAGCAGAGCAATGGGCTGTGCTGGTGTGAGCACTGTGCATGCATAGCGGTTAGGGGTTTGTGCTCTATCAGAGATGCTGTGCACAGGACAGATAATGGGGTGTGAATCCTATACAACTGTTACACACACAGGAACACGGCACTGCTCACAGCCAACCTGAGTTCTACTTTCTTCAGCATGGGAACTGGGTTATCACAAAGGTTACACAGTGATTTCTGTTTCAGGAGACAGGGTGAGGGTTTATTCAGGGGACTACTTACGTCACAGCATTTCTGCTTCCACAGTTCTCCAAAGGTCGTTGATTATGTGCAGGGAGGCTGCTATTACGCAGGGAGCTGCTATCCACTGTAGTGCGGGGGGAGGGAGGGGTCCTTTCACCCTGGGCTCCTTTCATCAAGATGATAGGTGATGCAGGCTTCATGCACACCATGAGACCCAGCTGCTGCGTACAAGATCTGATACTTGCGTGACTACTTGCCTTCTAACAAGATTCCCCCCTTCCCACTGTGAGCAAACTCAGACTCTCCTGAGGTGCCAGCAGCCCTCAGGGTCACCCCAGGGGCTGGAGCATTGCAAGGAGCAGCCAGCCCAGCACCATGAACCACTCCCTACCAGCCAAGATCAGACACTGCTTGTATTTTGCCAGCCAAGAAAGGGATTTGGGAAGATTAGCTTTACCTTGGTGACTGATACCATCTTATTCACTGTATCACCACAATTTTCATCAGCTCTGCATTGTTTCAGATTCATCACAGGCTGATATCCTTGGAGTGAAGAGACAAGGCCAGCTACACTCCTCATGGAGACACAACAATACAGTTTGGTAGAAAGGGAAGGGAAGAGCAGACAGGGGAGACAAAGACAGCCTTGTCCTCATCCTTGCCATATCCACTAAGGGGTGGGGATTCTCCCTGATTCTTTTTGCTGTTGATGTGTTTGCAAAAGCATTTATGGTTGTCCCGCACTGTAGTGGCCAAACTGAGTTCTAACTGTGCTTTTGCCTTTCTGCGTTCCTCTCTGCATGCCATAATGAGATCACTGTGCCCTTCTTGAGTTGCCTGCCCTTTCTCCCAAAGACAATAAACTTTTCTTTTATTCCTGAGGCCCAGCAGGAGCTCCCTGTTCAGCCAGCCCAGTCTTCTCCCTCACTTAGTACAGGCAAGCCCCAAACTGGACTCCTTTGCAAGTCACATCACAAAGTGGTGTCCAAAGTGTTACCCTCTACATCTCAGCTATTTCAGACGTCCCAAATCTCTACAATAGAGAAGCCACTTGTTCACCCTCCAGGACAGATATTTGTATTTTTCCAGGTAAAATAGCATCTAGTGATCTTAAACCCTTGTTTCCAGCCTCTAGAGAGATGCTTTCATAGAACAGGGAGGGATTGCAGGAATGTTGTGAGCATTAAGAAATTTAGCTATGAGAATCTCAGCGGTAGTTCTCTCCCCTGTATCACAATTCCACAAATCCATTCACCAGCCTGGCCGGAAAAAGCGCAAGCAACAACCCAAGCAATGAAACTCGAGGTATTTGGTAACTCCTGTTGCACTCCTCATCTGATACTGCCTCTTTCCACTCCCTATTTTGGGATACTTTTTGTCGCTGGTTCGCTGTACTATAATTCTGGTAGAAAAGTCTACTTTAAGCCCACATCACAGATGTTTCAAAGGCAGTAACTGACTCAAGCTAGTCTTGTGATGGAAACTGTTGTAGCTTTTGGTTGCCATGGCTTCTTTAGTTGACAAAGTAATGCTTCTGACAGACAACTTCTAGGTCTTTCATAGCCCTCCCACTTCACACAGGATGGAGGTCACTTGAAGAACAATAAGTACCTTTATTTTGTAGGAAAGGGGTTATAGGACAAGGCTGGTGGCAGAACTGGGCATAAACCCAAGGCCTCTGAATTTTCAGAGCTGTTTCGACTTCCCTCTCCTTCTGTCTTCACTTGAAGCAAGCAGGATTTTCAACACCAAAATTTATCCCAATGCTGATAAACACTGATTCACTTGAGGATGTGCTGGGTTCAGTGAGGTTTGGATGAGATGTATTCCTGTGTCTTCAGTAGCATCTGTGCTCAGGTTGATGTTTACAGAGACTCACTCTCACTACAGTGCCAAGTTTATGGTCTGCAAAGGGCACCCTATAGACACATTTTGAGGCCATGACTTCAACTGAGTGCTTACAAAGCTCAGTGAATGTACTGGCTATCAGCTATTAACTTCTGCTTGTTCCTTGACTTCTCCTTTGAGAGGGAGAGGGTAGCTAATCAGACTCCAGTGTTTGATACTGCAGTGGAACCCTTTGCAGAGATGGAGAAAATGTCTAAATTGATTCCTGTCAGATATAGGGGTTAAGTAACATTCACCATCTGTGCAGACCTTGCATCCCAGTTTCACCAGCCACAAGCTGGACACCAAGCTTCCCCTATTGCTCCCAAGAAAACACTTTACTTAAGAAACAAATACATCAGGACAAAAGATTCAGTCAAAACATACCAGCTATGCTTCCCTCTGCACTTGCATCTCAGCCTCATTATGTCACTTGAACAATAGGAATTCTCTATTTTAATGCAGCTGCTTCCTTAGAAAGCCTGGAATCTGACATCCTGTGTGGAACTCTGGGGAAACAAGGTCGCTTTAAATTTCCTATGAATACCTCTTCAACCAATGTGAGAACAGCAGTGTCTGTACCAAAGCTTGATGCTGCACTAACAGTGCTGAAGCACAGCTTTGGGAAGAACCTGACCCGAGTTTTATTTCAGAAGGAAACAAGAAATTGGGATGTGGCCTGAGAACTTGGAATTCCGTCATACAGGTATATTCTGCCCTGCACTCAGATCTTCCATACGCTTCAAGTCAGTCACAAACTCTCATCCCCCTGCAATCCCTCTGATTCAGTCAGGAATGCTGGAATCACAGACGTAAAGCACAAATTACAAGTGCAGCTTGCTTGGGAGGAGGGGCTGAAGTTATTCTGTGAGGGCTAATCAAATCGTCTTCATTAGCTGCTAACGAAAGGGGGTGAAAACTTTTCAAGGAGACAAGGAGGGAAACATCTGTTAAGGCTGTATGCTTGTCTTGAGGCTCTGGGCCACTTATCGGAGACAAGTTCTCTCTTGTAAGGGCAAGGTGCCTGCCCCTCAGCTAAAAGCTAGGCAGGAAGACTTGGCAAAGGCTAAGAAAGCAGGCAGGACCACATCTCTAAGCTGCAATGACGCAGCACAAGTCCACTCTCTTATCTGGCTTACAGGTAATAAATAATTTGCAAGCTGCCAAATTTGGCTTCGGGTTTTACTCCCCAACATTTCTGGATCTTGAAACTTAAGAGAGTCCTTGGTGCTGCCTGAAAGGAGCCCGTCATCAAAGAACAGCGCTGATAACAGCTGGCAAGTTTCATCCACCCAGCCATTAACACCTTCCAGACACACTGATTATTACAATGGACACCTCTCACTGTAACGCTAATGAAGGAGGGTGGGATGCAGATGTCCCCAGGAGACAAGCTGGCACTGAGCTGGCTTTAATCCACTCTGTAAAGGTCAGCCCATGGGTGATGTTGGAAGGGATTGCAACAGTATTTCCTTAACAACAAAAAACACTACAAAAGAGCTGTTGTGTGGAACACGGCTGCTCTGCAGAAAATACGGATTTATCTCACATGAGCACACAGACAAAGCAACACATTTAGTAGAAATTTGACAGTAGCTGGCATTCCTGTCTGGGATCTGGCCACATCAAATATGAAAGGAACAGAAAATACGGCTTTAGAAAAAAAAGGATCAAAGGGAGAGAGTGAATCAGCCCCTCTGGATACACTGCAGCATCTAGTTGCACCATTCTCCTTTTTCTATTGCTCTTCTATTCTCTATTTCTGTATCTTAGGCTAAGGGAGGAAAATAATAGTATCTTTGTGCTGGGGTCCCTGTCAATGCTGGCTTCTCCATAATTTTGTGACCTCTATCAAACCTCAACAGCTACAGCTAGGTCAGCTTGGGATTTTACTGAAGGTAAGCTGGGTGTGGTAAGCAAATACACCCAAAGCACAGAGGCAGCAGCACAGGCAGAAGTACTGTAGTTGTTGAGGGAAAATCGGAAAAAATGGGAATGTTCCTACATTATCTCCAGGCTCAGTTTCAAAACAGAGGTAGGATGTCTGTTGAGGACCCTTCTTCAAGTCTTTGGCACATTTCACTCCAATTCAACCTGCAGAATAGATAAAAAGGAGTCAGGAAGAGCTCTGAACACCAAATGATCTAGCAAGAAACCACGCAGATTTGGTGAAGTAGAAAGAAGACACAGACAGCGGGCAGAAACAACGAAAGGAAGTGTAATGGGACTGGAGAAAAGTAGAGTCTGGTGAAGCTCAGAGTAGGTGGGAAGAACAGAACAGTGAGAAAAGGGTCTTCAAGAAAGAGGGTGGGGGTTTGGTAGGATGTCACAATAACCATTCAGCTTGTGGTGAACAGATGGGGAGACAAAAGAGAGGAGGGGAGGCAGGGAGGAAGTGAAGCTGGCAGATCGCCCAATTTGTTTATCTTATAAGGTACCTGTCTGAAAAGTGGCTGAAAGATGACCATGTCATTGCTTGTTGTCATTTTAATTCAGCACCAGACTAAGCTGTAAGGCACAACTAAAATAACTAATACAGAGGAATTTGAACCATAACATGTAACAGTTCACAACTTTAGAATAATGTTTAAACTTTTTGGAAATCATGTTTAGACTAACTGAATTCACAGAATAGCTGAATTTACAGAACACCCCTCATCCGTAAGTTGCAACCTTGAGAGAACAAACAACGAAGAAGCAGATAGGGAACAGTTTGCAAAACAAGGCTCTTGCACACATCACTATCAAAGGTGAAGAGTTCACCATCATGAGCCTTCACCCCTAAAACCCTCCAAAAGACCCTCTTGATCTTATTACACATGCTGTATCTGAGAATGTTTATGTGAGTGATTTTTTTGTAACTCAGTTGTATGACCCTGCCTTTCCTAACAAATCTAACGAACATGTATATCACACCTGTGTAATTGTATGTGCATTTTAAACCAACGGCACACATCATTTGGAGGGATATTCTGCCCTGCCCAGCGCTGCAATCAACCAATGCCTGCCTAATATTATTCAGCTTCTTTGTTTTGTAACCTGACTCGTTACTCTCAGGTTACACATCCTCAGTGTGCCTTCACCAAGAAGCAATTCCCTGCCACCAAAGGCCAGCAATCCAGCATTGGTGGGGAGGGAAAGATTTTCACTTGGGGTCAGTGCATTACTACAGTCACAAGCTCTAAGACCTCAGAACTGCAGTGCAGATTCCTGGTAGAATCACCTCGAGTCTCAGAGCATGGAGATGCCAAAGTGAGTCTTACTGAGTCTTACTCAGCTTCTTTTTTTGTTTTGGTTTTAGTTTTATTTTTTGTAAAAGCTCTTGAAGTGTTTGGCTTAAAACCTTAAGTAATAGTGCTAGAAGGCATACTTCTCATGTCCAATACAAACGTGCAGCTCCTGGCATACAGCAAGGAAATCTGCCACTATTCTCTACTCATTCCACACTGATCGCAACTCCATACTAGGAAAGGACACTGCTTTGAGTAAGTGCTGCAGTATCAAGCCCAAGCAGTGAGCGTCTGAACATGTATCGCATTCACTTGAGCTCTTCTTGGTCCTCAAGCCAGGATGGTGTCTTTTTTCTGCCTACAAAAACAAGGTCTGACCCTCTAACTGGTGCAGGTAGTGAAATTGCAGAGCAAGTCACACAAAACTAATGAACACCTGCAGAAAAGCGGCTTACATGTACACTTTAGGAGACTAGCAACCTCAACACGTGTTAACAATGTCAACCAATCAAAAAATCAATAGTTACTAAGGTTCCCTTTCTACTCTGTATAGTTTCTAGCCATATAGAATCATAGAATCATTAGGGATTGAAAGGGACCTTGAAAGTTCATCTAGTCCAATCTCCCTGCCACAGGATCACCCAGACCAAGGCCNGGCCCCAACAACTTCCCTGGGCAACCCACTCCAGGCTCTCACCACTCTCATGGTGAAGACCTTCTTCCTCACATCAAGCCTAAATCTACTCGTCTCTAGCTTTCCTCCATCCCCTCTACTCCTGTTGCCACCTGAGATTCTAAAAAGCTCCTCCCCAGCTTTTTTGTAGCCCCCTTTAGATACTGGAAGGCCAAAATAAGGTCACCTCAGAGCCTCCTCTTCTCCAGACTGAACAGCCCAAACTCTCAGCCTGGTCTCATAGAAAAGCTGGCAGCCCATGGCTTGGATGGGTACACCCTCTGCTGGGTTAAAAACTGGATGGATGACTGGGCACAGAGAGTGGTTGTGAATGTCTTCCCTTTAATTTTGACCCATACATTCTCACCTAGCTCATCATCCTTCCCCAGGTGGAGCTCCACAGTTTCCAGATTGTCACTGATACAGAGGGCGATGCCTCCTCCTCTCCTTCCCTGCCTGTCCTTCCTACAGACCTTGTATCCATCTATCCCTGCATTCCAGTCATGGGAATCGTCCCACCAAGTTTCAGTAATAGCCACTATGGCATGGCCTTCCAGCAGCACAGTGGCCCTTAATTTATCCTGTTTGTTGCCCAAGCTCTGTGCATTT
>VZRI01013642.1:17502-36037 GCA_013397515.1 Upupa epops | reverse complement strand
GGCCCTTAATTCATCCTGTTTGTTGCCCAAGCTCTGTGCATTTGCACTTCAGCTGGGCTGGCCCTGTCCTCCTCTTGTGCCAATTCCCCTTGATTTCCTCAGACTGTCTTTGTGCATCCTGCCTGGCTTGCCCCAGGGCAAGTAGAGGGCCTTCACTGGCTCTCAATCCCTCTGCTTTTTGGTGATCTACCCTTCCATTTGTCATCAGCCAGCAGGAGACTATTAACCCCTTCCCCCTTCAAACCTAGTTTAGAGCCCTATTAATGAGACCTGCTAATTCCTGGGACAAGTGCATCCCAGAGTTGTTTGCTGCTCTGGTGCCTTGTAAACTCAGCAGTGACTGTAGAATCCAAACCCCTGGTGATGACACCATATTCTGTATGCGTACAGAAATAGATCTGCGTGTATTTACAAGGGTCTACCCAGGGCAAGCCTGAAGGGAATAGTCTCAACAAAGTCAGCTGGTGACAAGATTAAAAACAAACCAAAACAAACTACAAACAGCTTAAAGGAGAGAAGAATCAGGTTCACAGTCTTGCAAGCACTGATGATTTGGCAACTCATCAGTGCTTGAAAAGGTCACTGAACTAATTCTAAGACGATATTGTAAGCAGATTTTTCTGTGCGAGACACAAGCATGTGCTTCTGCTGCTAGATTCTGTACATCTACCCATCCAAGAGGAGAGAAGACATCGATGTGTGCTCCCATCCTGACAACAGATATCAAAGCACAACAAATGAAAGACAAAACCCACAGTTTTCCATTCCTCTGTCCAAACTGATGTCCTAGTTAGCAACTGAGCTCTCCTTTCTTTTCTGTCAAACTAAAGTGTCTGTGCAAAAAGTGATTCCTGGATTAAGGCTGTTTGGTATTTTCCAGTACTCAGCTCTGTTTTCAGAGCTCTGGCAAGGATTGGCTATGATTTTACTTGCCAGGCATCAAACACTTTTATTAAAGTTTTCCATGCTGGAGGTCTACCTCAGCATAGATTATTATGCTCTAAAATAGTTCATCCAGCAGTCGTTAGGCATTTCTGAAACCAAAGGCTCAGGGCTTGTATAGGATTTTGATCATTTAAAACTAAAAGGCCAACTACTTTAGTAATATTTTTATGGCACAGTATTTTGGAGCTGGGCATTGAAATGTTGCAGGGTTGTCACATCCTCCTGGAAAAGCTGGCAGCCCATGGCTTGGATGGATACACTTTCTGCTGTGTTATAAACTGGATGGATGACTCACCTTGAGTACTGTGTGCGGTTCTGGGTCCCTCACTTCAAGAAAGAGACTGAGGAACTGGAGCGGGTCCAGAGGAGAGCAATGAGGCTGGGGAAGGGGCCAGAGGGGAAGTCTTATGAAGAGGGGCTGAGGGAGGTTGGTTAAACCCTTGAGGAGACTCAGGGGGACCTTATCACTCTATAACTACCTGAAGGGAAGTTGTAGACACGTGGGGGTAGGGCTCTTCTCTCAGGCAACTAGCATCAGGACAGGACAAGAGGGCAGGGCCTGAAACTGGCCAGGGGAAGGTTAGGTTGAATGCTAGGAACCACCTCCTCACTGAAAAGTTGGTTAGATATTGGAATGGACTGTGGTGGTGTTAGGTCATAGGCTGGACTTCATGATCTTAGAGGTCTTTTCCAGCCTCAATGATTCTGTGATCACTGCATGCATTCTGTACACTGTCTGCTTGCCTGCAGAGGGACATCTTAGTGTTCCAGTTCAGCTTCTTGTGCATGCTGGGCCTCAGCCCCATGCAGAAGTAATGAGGAGAACCTTCTCTGTTTGCCTCTCCTGAACTTCTGCATCACCAGCACAGGAATTGAGAACAGTCAGATCACTTGGCTTGTGCCTGTTTTCTTCACACCTGTCTGGCAGCACTGAAGGGACAGGGAGGAAAACCTGATTCCAGAGGTGGTGCTGCTGAATGCCAACCATTGTAACTTAAAATAATCTGTTAGGGTTGTACAGACTTGAGGGGTTTCTGGTCTGTGTTGAACAGAACATTTCAAGGACACTTTATCCTCCCTAAACAGAAGGAGGAATGGTTGGCCTCCTACAAGGCAGGACACCTGGCAATTAGGGTTCAAAGAAGATATTAATCAAGAGGCTGTCAACTGAATGCGATAGCTTGAGGTCTGTATGTCCCTTACTTGAACTATAATCATTATACGCTTATTCAAACGGTAAAAATCACACCCACGGGTCAGATAGCTCCTGGCATGAGTGGATCTGCCCCCTTCCAAGCATGTGGAGTAAAAAACAGGCACACTGCTTATCTTAATATGAAGTGAATAATTATTTAGCCAATCAGCTTTAGGACTGTAGTTGTAGTCACCAGTAGAAACTTGATAAATAAAGACTACTCATGATGCTAATTTGGACTGTGTAAAAATGCGTGACTGCTCTGGCAGCTCAGGGAGCTCACTGTGTGGATGAGCACTGAGCTCCTAGCTTTATGCAAATCTGCAGTACAGGAGCCTCTGGGTGCGGATGGGCTGTTTGTGCATCAGGTGAAATCACACAGACTTTGGGATAACAGTGTCAGTGCAAATAAGACTTGGCTGCTCTTTGTGTCACTCCCAGAAGTCTGCTAGCAAGGCTGCCTGTGCTCTTGCGTGACAGCCCAGTGAATCAGACGAGCAAATGCTTTTCTCTCTCCCAACACTGGTTCACCATATGGCTGTGCCACCAGCACTGTTGTCACAGTGCAGAGGTGAGTTGGAGCCTACAGCAAATTGCTGAGAGCACTGCAGCCTCCAGTGCCGTGCTGGGAGGAACGAGGTCACCTGCTGAAAAGTCAGCAGGGATGCAAGAAGAACAGGAAGGAAGAGAAAAACAAATGGCAGTGTGAGATGGCAAAAGGCAAAAAGCACAGACTGCAGGAGAATTAAAGCAAATCCAGGCTGCAGAGAAGGGGAAGTATAAAAGTGCTGCCATTCAGCAGTACCTGGAAAAGATAGAGAGCTGGGCTGAGAGAAATTGAATGAGGTATAACAAGTGTAAGTGTAGAGTCTTGCATCTGGGCAAGAACAACCCTAGGTACCAGGATAGGTTGGGGACTGACCTGTTGGAAAGCAGTGTAGGAGAAAGGGGCCTGGGGGTCCTAGTGGACAGCAGGATGACTATGAGCCAGCAATGTGCTCTTGTGGCCAAGAAGGCCAACAGCATCCTGGGGGCAATCAGAAGGGGAGTGGTTAGCAGATCAAGAGAGGTTCTTCTACCCTTCTACACTGCACTAGTGAGACCACATCTAGAGTATTGTGTCCAGTTCTGGGCCCCTCAGTTCAAGAAGAACACAGAGCTGCTGGAACGTGTCCAGCATAGAGCAATGAAGATGATGAAGGAAGAACACCTCCTTATGAGGAAAGGCTGAGGGAGCTGGGTCTCTTGAGCTTGGAGAAGAGGAGGCTGAGGGGTGACCTCATTAATGCCTATAAATAGGTGAGGGGTGGGTGTCAAGAGGATGGAGCCAGGCTCTTCTCAAGGTCATCTGGTGATAGGAGAAGGGGCAATGGGTGCAAGCTGGAACAGAGGTAGTTCCATCTATATAACAGAAGGAACTTCTTCCCAGTGAGGGTATCAGCACTGGAACAGGTTGCTCAGGGGGTTTGTGGAGTCTCCTTCTCTGGAGATGTTCCAGACCAGCATGGATAAGTTCCTGTGCAACTTGGTCTAGGTGATCCTGCTGTGGCAAGGAGATTGGACTAGATGATCTTTCAAGGTCCCTTCCGATCCCTAGTGATTCTATGACTACTCCATTGTGCTGGTACTGTGACACTAGAATGACCCTCTAACAAGTGCTTCTCCAATTCCTTAAACTGTGCTAACTCTGTAGGGAGGCCCCAGCAATCACCACAGATTCATACAGCTATGGCTTTTCTTTTATTCATGCATGCATTTCACCACATACATCTGTGGCTGCTGTGTGAGCTAAGCTAAGTTTTACCCTAAAGCAGAAAGATTGTCCTAAAGAAGCCAAGGAACTTGCTCTAGTTGGGGGCATGGGTAGTAGTGCTACATGGACTAAAGCTTAAAACATAGTCTTCAAACTTGCAAGGGAGGGGACTATTTTACTCTGTTGGTTTATAAGGACAGATGGAAGTCAGCAGGCAGTTTTTTGGCTGATAACCCTTGTATGAGCTAGCCACTTTGCTCTGTGTTCCCTTGGTTCACCAAGTGCATCAACTGCAATGCTCTGCCACCAGTCGGTGAAGAGCTCTGCCATGCAGGCTGCTGTAAGTCAGTACACACACTGCTTCAAATATTTGTACATGTTTGCCACTGTCAACTAAATTGCCTCAAGCAAAGGACAACGCAGAATCCCATATCTAAACATCCTCGAGTCCTAGGGGGAAACAGCACTGGATCCTGACGTCAGGAAAGCACACATCTCTCCCCTGGCCATAGTAAAAAGGAAAGATCTGAACAAACTTCTTTCTCCCACCTACCTGTATGACACTTAAGAAATTAATGCTCTAGCTTTTTGTTCCTTCTCCTCTTTTTACTTCTGTAAGAAATGCTAGTTTCTAATAGTTTAAAATGCTTCAGATAGCGAGGATGAAAACAGAGCCTATCTCGAAGGACAAATATTTTCCAACCACCTTCATCCAAACAGGCCAGAAACAGCTCAGGTTCTGCCCTTCCCATTAGCAGTCCAGCTGCAAGGACATTCAGTAAGGTTTCTCAAAAGAAATGTAAACACAATATTCAGTCTCTTCTTTTTATTTGGGATCTTAAACCGTCAAAGGTTGATTTTGCATTGCCTGAACTCATACCGATTGTAAAAGGTGCAAGCTTGCCTCTAGAACATCTCCCGCCTCTGCTGCTTCTGAGCAAGTTTGGTTTAGTAAGACTTGAATCCCCTCACACACACATACATAAATTTATCTGTTTCTCTTCCGTAACCTGCCCCACTCTCTCGCACGTACACACACATATGTTTTCCTTCCTTGCTTATCTGTTTCTCTTTCATAACCTGCCTCCCATTGCAGAGAGGTTCTGGCCATTTCTTACTCAAGTGCCAAGGTTTATTTTTGCAGTCAAATAGGAACAGAGCTGCCCCTTCCAACTGAGCAGCAGACAGAGCAGCCTGTGCCAAACTGCAGGTATTTCAGGTCCTCGAGAGAGAAATGTCACATTTCAGAGACACAGACTGCTGCCTTACAGTCACTTGCTTTTTAAAAGGAGGAGCTGCAATGTTAACTTAAGCAGATCACACCTACCGTAACATCAGATGGATGGCAAAGGAGTGGAAGTGTCCTATAAGCAGGGTGAATGAGAGCTTCCTTCAACGTCACCTCTGCCCAGAGCAGGACCCTCAGTTAAGTATGATTTCTAAACAACCTCTGCCTAGACTTGAGGATGAAAGACATGACAGGGTCACTACAACCCTGCTGGAAAGGCACTTACCTAGTGAAAGGGTGGCAATAGCCTGCCAGCAGTTTTACTGGCATCAGCAAAATCCATTCCAATAAGAACAACCCTATCAGTAAACAAACAAAAGGCTGGAAGGCAAACAGATCTCTTCCCTTAGAAATCCTTACCCCAGAGACAAGTATGGAATTAACTGAGACAAGGAACAGCTCCACACAGTTAAAGCTAGATTTATTAGAAGTTGCCGAATGCCTTTGCCATGTAATAGGTGACGAGACAGGCAGGAGCTCATCTTCTTTGGCTGCAGTATTTCAGATTTCCTGAAAGAAGAAAAAAACTTACATGGTGACATCACCAGTCAGGTCATACCACCTCCCCTCCACAGCAATCTTTTCAAGTTATTGGGCAATTTCACCTCCAGCTTACAAAGAGAGGGCCCTCAACATTGCAGTTTTTAAAGTCCTATAAAAATGGGGCCCAGATTGGAGAGTGATCCCAAATCAGTGCCTCATGCAAACTAAGTCTGAAGCATCACATCCCTGTTGGATATCAGGGAGTCCACTAAGCCCTTGAGATCCACAGGAAACCAAGCTTCACAGGCCCATGGAAACATAACACACCATTTCAGGTTTCTGCAGAATGGTACTGCATGGAGAAAAGAATGCTCGAGGGGATCTTATTGCAGCCTTTCAGTGTGTTAAGAGGGGCCTAGAGATAAGACATTTCTGATGGAGGGTTGTGAGACACTGGCACCTTTTGTCCAGAGAGGTGGTAGATGCTTCATCCCCGGAAACATTCACCATCAGGGTGGATGGGGCTCTGAGCAACCTCACCTAGATAAAAGATGTCCCTGCTCATTACAGGGAGGGGGTGAGAATAGATGACTTAGAAAGGATCCTTCCAACCCAGAACATTCTATTATTCTATGAATACCACAGCTTAGATTCGTCCTCTAAAAACAGTTGATTAATCATCTAGCCTTTCCCCACAGCAATGCTACAACCTTCCCACTCACCAATTTCTTGTACCTGGCAATACCATCACATGCCAGGCACACGTTCACTGTACTAGCTAGGCTGTCCCACCTATGTATTGTTTGGGAATCCAAGGCTGCTGCACTCCTAAAAGTAACATTCAGTGCCAAACAGCAGTCTCCTCTGTTGCCAGCCATACTGTAACCAGTCATCTTGTTCCCTTCAGATAAGCTATCCATACTCACACACAGTGTCTCAAGATGCAGGAGCAGTCAACATTTATGAAGTTCAATTCTCACCCACAGCCACCAAGGTGATACAAGGAACAGCACGTAGGTTAAAAAGGCAGTCCAAAATCTTGTGTCTAACACTGCAGTGGACTTAGCTTAAGTCTCAGGCTTCTAAGGAATTGACCTCCACAGGGTTTTTCCAACCAGACTTTAGGGAAAATAATCTTCATACATCTCAGTTTAACATTCTACCAAAATGGAAAGGTCTGAAAAAGTTAGAACAAGCTCCCCACGCTACCTTATACCAAGATCTTTTCACATTAGTTCTTCAGCTACAGCTTATGAAGCTGACAAATATACATCAATTACCAATTCCTCAATTCCCAAGACATTTCAGAGGCTAAAACTTCCTATTTGTTGCAGAGGTTTTTAAAGACAGTGAAACCTGTTTGGCACCCAGAGTTCCACTAGATGAGCAATTTCCTGGGTGGTTTTTTTTTTTAATTAGCATATGTAAACTGAAGGCTTTAGAAAGTCCAGGCTTTCCTATGAGGCTTTATTTGTCACTTTCCAACATCAAGTACACTCTCTTGACACCTACTCAGAGAGAGATGCCCATCAACAGCTTGTCAGCCTTACTAAATGCAGGGAATGGAAGGCAGGTTATGGTTCAGCTGACAGACTCCATGAAAAAGAATGGCAAATACCAATTCAGGACA
Source organism: Upupa epops (assembly GCA_013397515.1). Lineage (NCBI taxonomy): Eukaryota > Metazoa > Chordata > Aves > Bucerotiformes > Upupidae > Upupa > Upupa epops. The sequence continues at coordinate 28,743 of VZRI01013642.1, read as the reverse complement.
AAACATACTTTATTGTACTGTAATGTCAGAAGTACAAGAGAAGTACTGCAGAGAATCATGCTAATGGGGCTTTTAGGGTCTGTGAAGGACAGAAGTACAAGATAACGGGGTACTCAGTGCAAAAACTGATTCATTTGAGGCACAAGTACACTATTGTTTAAGCAGCTTGATCCAAGCACAGCTCTGGTATGTGATCTAGTCTGTTTTCCTTCTGTGTGACAACTCCATAGTAAAATTTACATGAAACAGGCAGTAGATTCAAGTCAGGGCTGTCCCATTTGTCCAATGGCAACAAAATAAAATTTAAAAAAAATAGCCTGCACTCACCTTCCACATTGTAGTTTCAGATATGAAGCTGGGACTAGTGAAAAAAAGTTATTCTGAAAGGTCAGAGCACAAATCTGTTTGGATGGGTGAGGTCTTTCTCCCTCCACTTGTATGTCTGTGGGTAACATATTTCATGTTGACCACAATTTATCCAATAAGAAAAAAATCCCTTCTATCTTTGATAAGGAATCATGCATACCTAACATTCAAATACATTTCAGCCCTTGAGAACTCAATTTATGGCTTAAGACACAATGAAAGTGTTTGGGCACCCTTGAGTTCAGTTAATGAAGAGCATATTTGATAAAAAGGCAAGCAAGATCACTGTTCCAAACAGAGCTGACCTCTACAAGAAGCAAGCAGGAATCCAAGTCACTAGTTACTACTAGGCTGACAAGTACTACTGCCCAGAAAGATAAAAATATATCATTACAATGAAAAGGTTCAACAGAGTTGAAAGATAAAGGTTTCAAGACCAGAAGCAGCATTTGAAAACAAGCTGGTTAAGTTAATCTTTTCAAGAGATGCAGATTGCATAACTGTAGGCATGAACAAACATGCTGGCAGTCTTCCCCTTTTACACAGCAGCTGTGTTTAACATAGGAAGTTCTGGGTTTAGAGAAAGCTACTTGAAGAATTAAAATTTGCAATTCCCTTTCTACTTAACAAGATTAGTAGAGAAAAAAAATAATAAATTACTACTGAACCAGTAGTTTCTCAGTGGATCCCTATCATTACAAACACAGCTTGATCTGTAAGCAACGCAAGACTAAATGGACAACTATTATTTTATATTATTACTATGCTCATAAGTTACATCAGTTAAAAAAAGCCAAGCAGTTTTGCCCTATTTCAAGAATAGTTTCCAATCAACACCAATTTACATGGTGAATGGGACTTCACAAATAAACAAGGAATGGTGACATCTTTGGGTCAAGAATGACGAGAAATAATGGGCTCTGTGCTACCAATCAACCTCAACGAGAATATGACACAAGGGCCAGCCCAAGCCGTACCAACACTGAACCTTTAGCATTCGGCACAAATTCGGATCTCTTTAACTAGCAAATCAGGTGAAAAGACTGGGTAACCCCCCCAACCCTGAAAACCAACAACTAAAAACTTAAGCCAAACATCAGAATATGTTTTTTAAAAAAAAAACATTGGTAGTTTTAAAATAATTTATGCTGACACCAGTTTGTGCAAACTAAAAGAACTCACTGAATTTCTCTCTTAACAGAAGACAAACGTCCCAAATACTTTCCTCTTAACTCATTGTATCTGTAGATACAATCTCAAATCTAACAGATGTAAAATGAAAGAGAGAAAAAGTTACAGCATCTGCACAACATTCTTTCTACAAACAGCTGATGAAGGGAAAGTAAAATATAAAAGAAGTAAAGAAAGGAAGGTTCCATCTGAAATATTCTCACAATCTTTCCCACTCTGTAGTCCATGAATCCGACTCTGATGCTAAGGTGACAGTGTATGTAAGCAGATTTTTTTGTTGATTTTATTATTATCGAGTTTCGGCTGAAGAGAACCTGAGAAGAGACTCAAGTCTCTTCAGGAATTGTCAGATGGAACATGCTCCTCAAATCCTTCGCTCTCTCTGACCAATGCTCTTTCCAGAATAACACGGCCTTCCTTGTAGCGCTGGCTGTCTTCAGTGGCAAATTCATAGATCCAACCCAGTTTGCTGTTGCAGTTCTTGCAGCTCACATCTCGAACCATGTGGCGGCCAGTGAGCATAACGCGATCCTGAACTTCACTGTATTGCAGATTTACCACCTGACACAAAGATAAAAGGGACAGGGAACAGAACGCATTAGTCTGCCTAGAGCAAAGCTTGGGAGCAACGTGCATCACTATCAACACATTAAGAGCAAAGGGCCTGTGGCGCCACACATGAACTGAAAACTGAAGTGCAGTGAGTCAACAGCCCTTGACAATCTCCGGCTTGAGAACACTGGTGCATCACAAGATCTAGAGTGAAGAGTATTGTGTTTAGCTTTGGGTAAGCAACTGCTGGTGAACAGTTTGTAAACTAATACTTATCTACTGGTCGTACATGTAACCCACATCTAGCAACTGACGTAAGCACTTATTCCCAGAAATCAGAACCAAGTATTAAGAGAGACACTTCTTTAAAAACCTTGTGAGTGCTTTTGAAATAGCCATCTAGGAAAAAGGCTCAGTGCCAAGAATGCAGACATGAAGCATCAATTTCTGTGTGTGCTCTCTTGGCAGTTTAAAATATACTTTTAATTTATTCAGGCAGCAAAACCACAGAACCAGGACAAACGATTTGCTAAAAAGTTGATAATAGAACTATGCCCAAACTGCTAATATGTGATAGTATTCTAAAAGATGGGGCTGCTGTCCTCTCTCAACTTTCCACTCAACTCTGCTTGCTCTCTCTAATGCCTCTGACTGCAAACATGAAAAATCAAACCTCTGTGACTAAACTCTACTATGTAACACAATAAAAATTTGAACCCTAAGATGAGAAAGAAATCACATGCACAGCTCTTTCACAGCTGTGCAGCCTAACACTTACACATAAATACTCCCTGACCAGAAATCCCAAGATGATGACTTTACTGAGATCTATGAACTCTGCTAATGGCCAAATGGCTGTTAAGAAGAAACCAAAGCCAAAACAGACCCATGACTAGGTGACTGGGAACTACATGAGAAAGCAAAAATGTTGTTTCTTCAGTAAGACTGATGCATAAGACTATGTGGAAGGGTTAATAAATTATGCCACAATTCGTTTAGTGATGATTTTTAGATTTAGAAATGCTGAGTTTAAACAAATGTAATGCATTAAAAAAAAAAAGCAAACCAAAGCAACCCAGAGTAGTAATGACTGTAAAAAGGATTGTGGTTACTTTGTTAAAATACTGTTACATGTGATTTAGAAATTAAACAGAGTATTATCTAGACTTCAACTGAGTAGAAGAGAAAAGCCTTTGAAATTCTTTTGTAGATGTAAGATACCCTCACAGTGCATCTTAGGTTCACATTACAGTCTCCACAGTTAAAATTCCATGTAGTTTGGCATGACATCTCTACACATGTAAGCCACTTTACAACCTTTTGGTACGGCAGATGAAGTAATTTAGATAGCTTGCCATCAACAGTAAATGACTAATTTGACTTCAAAGATAGCTGAACAGAACAAGATAAAAATAAAATAATAATTACACAACTGTTTAGCAGAGGAGGTTTTTCTTATGATAGGATCATATTCCAAAACTTGATTTTTTAAAAGTAAATAATGTTCCCTCTCAGCTTCTTACTAACCTTGTTAAAAAGAAAGGCTCTTCCCGTGGCCCCTGTAAAACGAGTGGAGATGAGCTCGGAACGATTGGTCAGAATTGTGTCGCAGTTTGCACAGGAGAACAGGCGAGTGCCACCAATATGATCCAGGAAAATTCTTCCCATTTTTAGAACTCAACGCAGGTTTATACTCAAGATCTGGAAACAAAAAGAAAGCTCATATATGAGTAAAAAAAACCTTTCAGCAAAAAAAAATAATCAAACCCCAAACACCCTGTTCATATAGCAGATCGCAATTCAGCTAGCAATTGAGACGCTTTTTCTTCCATATATGAATTACTGATCTTACAGGCTGCTTTCATCATTTCTTACAAAGACAATTTCTTTCCTGAAGTTACCATCCTGCCAATAAGACAACACACTTAGATACAAACTAAGTACATTAAACGTGTAAATCATGGACTGAAACCATAGTTCACACATGTGCAGACCTACTGGACCCTACAGTTACCCAACTCAAAAGCTTCCACTTTTGTATTTTGTTTTCTTCTTTAATACAATACTGAAGTTTCAGTACATTCCCAACGACTCACTCATCTGAGTCAGCACTGGAAATGAAGCACTGAGAAGTACCCTGAGTCACCAACACAATTACAGTTTAATTTTCTCAAGTCATCCCCCTACATTTTGAAAATATGTATTTATTTTGTCACTTCCCCTCAGAGCTTTGCACAATTTATGACATGCAACCACACACCATCACCATCTAAGACACCTTAGTCTTCTTATAACAGACTGGGCTACTGTATTTGACACTTACTGGTTTCATATACATAACAACACAGAGAAGGTCTGAATGCCATTTTACACAATAAACAACCCACCCACCAGTCTTTACATCAGACAGTGTCATATACAAATGTTTAAAGATGTCTATTCAAAACAGTGTGGCATTTACCCAAGATATTTCTAAAGCATCACCACTAAAATACCTGAGCAACTCCAGTAAGCAGGGAAAAAAAAAGATTTTAGTTTGTGGCAGCAGACATGCAATGCCTGACAAATAAACTTCTTCACTGCTTGGGAAAATTAAAAGTATCCCACCAACTTCACACCAACTGACATGAATTACTTTAAGTTAACTAGTGAGTAGGCACATAACATATCAGACAGCTGAAAACTTAGATCATGAAGGGTGAGATAACTTCATCATTTAATTCCTTTGTCGTGTTATTTCCATTTCAACTGCAGAGGTTTTATGACTAAACATCTATAGTTAAACAAGTTAAATATACCTCCACTCATGCTTCAGATGTGGAACCTGATGAGTATTGTCTCTGCTTTTGTCATGCACTGCCAAGTAAACCTAACACACTGCAATATTTAAGTTGTGTGGGTTCTACTTTACAGAGCAGGGGACAGTATGCTGTTTATAGAGAAATTAATCGAAGTTTGTGCTCAGTGAGTTGCACATTCTACATCAAATGCCTATAAGAAGCACAAATACCTCAATTAAAGCCATTTCAAGTTTTAGGGGATCAGTTTCTTCAAGTTTACTCTTGCGATGAGCAGAGCAAGTAAATGGACTAAAACATGCACTGCAACATACAAAACTTAAAATATCATTTTTACAGAAATTGTGACTTTTTCACTTGCATTATTCTACCACTTTGTTTTCTTCTTATAATAAAAGTATATCCTGGTATTTAAAAAACGTGATTTTATCCAAGTTCCTTACATTCAGATTTTTCATATCACTATTAGTCTTCTGTATCCCACCTGATGGATACACGAAAATTCAAAGCAATGGAACCTTTAAAGGTGATACAGTAGCCATTTCTCTTCTTGAAAAGATAAACAGAACAGATCAGAATTTGACAAACTGTTTCCAGGGTTTAGCTGAGCAGAGGCGTGGCCCTTTGTAACTCTACTTAAAACACAGGATGCTTCTGTTTCTTTAAACATTATACCTTTCTAAATATGGCTTTATCTTTCCTTGTAAGTGAAGGGAAAACAAAAAATGAAAACATGAATAGCAATAGCTTGAAGGAAAATCAACGAGACAATAAGTATGAATAAACAATTATCTGTCAAAGTCTGGAACAAGAAGAAACCACAAGCACAAGCACTAGAAGCAATTGTGACAGATACACCCATAAGGCACTTGGTCTAGCTCCATGTGCCATCCTTACCAATTTTGGATAATGTTATTTCTGTGTTGATTGTACTGTGGATTAAAAACAATTAGCCAATTGTAAGTTATTGCAAGCCTGAAATCAACATCAAAAGGGAATTTCTTTCAGGGAAAACACAGTGTTTATCCTGTCAGTATTTTTAGAAACTAACATAAAACAACTCCAAGAGCAGCACTAAGCTTGATAACTGACACCAACAGATCCATCACAGACTAACCTCACAAAGCATGCTATTTTGAAAAATAGGCATCTGAACCCTTAAACCCAACGTAGCTCACTCTACCGCACCCAGAAAAACAGCCACCCAGAGTCACTGAAAACGAAGTGTTAAAGAACAAAGTGTGTGTGTGTAATTCTTACAAGCAGGTTAACAGTGAAAACATCATGAATATACTCTTTCTCCATATGACATTGTACATGGACTGAAATGTTGAACCCCAAAGATACTGACCATTCAAATATATGCATAAATAAGTTCAAAGTCTTAGGGCTGAAAAACCTGCCTAGTAATACAAGACCTACAATTTTTGATTATTTATATAACACTGAAAAGCTGGAAGTCACCTCATCAAGTGTATAAATGAGAAAGAAACTCACAAGAACACTTAGGTACAAACAGAAAAGCCAAGCAAGATTCATTTGATGTTAGCACAAGGCTGAGAGAATTCAGACTAAAGTTACACTGGGATCTAATAAACCAACTATTCCTGGAACAATTTTCTTCAAAATTCAGTGTAGTGGAAAACATGGATTCTTGAAAGAACTAACTACTAAACAGTTTAGAAATTAAATGCTCAATCAGCATAATGTTAACAGTCAAAGCAAATTAGATTTTGAGCATGTTTTTACTAAGAAACTGCTAAAATAATGGAATTCTGTTACAAAGTCTAACATTTAAAACAACTTCTACACTTAAGAGCTCTCTGGTAGATTTGTGTCACAATAGAAAGCAGCCAACAGTTACCATTTGCTCTCAGTTTTGACTGCTGCAGGATTTCAATGAATCTGTAAGGGTCCAGCTGAAGTAAGACTAGTCACCTTACAACAGTCCTTACATACTGCACACAGTAGAAAAGAAGCAGGAAAAAAAGTTACAAAATGCCTGCTAATAAGGCAGTGTTCAAATGCTGCATTTGATAATGAAATTTCTAAGTAAACTAACAAGGAACATTCTGCCTTTTCTTCTTATAGGGAGAAGTTAATTCCAGCCTGGAATCATTTCACACTCCTTTTTTTCCTGTAGTATTTACTTACAAGACCAATTCAGAAGGTACTTGCCATGAATAAGGACTGTTCTCTCCTTGTATAAGGATCCTGAAGGGTATACTCACTGTGCACTGTAAACTGAAGCACAATAGCATCAAGGAAAGCAATTTTCCACTGCTCTCAGGCTCATGCCCTTACACAGAGAAGTGGTATGTACAAAGTCATCCAAGAGAACTGTGAAATTTTTTTTCTGTATAGTGTTCACTTCCCATGTAAAAGGTGTGGGTGTCTATTTATGTTCACACATAAGTGATCAGAAAAAAGCCACTTATAGGCAGCTTTTATAGGCAGTGGGAAGGCTCTCTTAAATGAAGAGAAGCCAAAGAATTGCAAAACACTACGCATTTCTAAAGCTTAAGATCCTTCAGTGAGGTGAGGAAAATGCAAGAGGTGTACTTAAAAATGGTGAAAATAACTTCCATTGGTTCAGAGCCTGGCAAGTTCCTTACTGCTATTCACAACCTCAGAAAGTGACACTGCTGGATCACACCAATTCCATCACAATACTAGCAGAATTTTCAGAAGCAGTGGACGTGTAGTTATTCACAAAACCAAATGCTGAGAATAGATACTTTTTTTTTTAGCCCATGATTTCATCTTTAGAGTCAGCTGGGCATTCTCTGTTGGTAAGGTGTCAGTGATGAAGCCCTAGTGATCCTGTGCTCTTGCAAATTACCAAAAAAGAATGGCTCCAACCTAAAAAAGGCTGACTACCTTACTTTCACTAATGAGATGTAATGTATCTACCTCTTGCCAAATTACACTATCCAAAGAGACACTTTTAACAACTGAGAGATGATGCCACGAAGTCATTAGCCAGCCCCCTGGCTACCACTATCACCCTGCATTCTTGAGAGGACCTTTAGCAGAACAATCAGCGATAGCTCTTACTGGCCACATAGTAAGGCTTGCTGGTGATACAAACCTTTACAGAACCTGCTAATCATACTGTGACATTTCCTGCCTACATGCTTCTCCCAGTGAGTGCATGGACAAACAGGAAACACAAGCGCTGTGGCTGTCTGCTGCAGTATGTATTCTTAGAACACTAGACTCCCAAACTTTCATCTATCAGTGTTGATTTTGGCAACACCTGTGCAACAGCCATCAAAGAGCTAACATTCAACAGTTTAAATCTGACATCAAAACTGAAACCACCTGAAGCACTCCTCGGCTGGTATTGTACTACTTAATCTGCCTACCTCCACAAGTAGAAGAACAAAATAGTAGCACAAAGAATTATTTATTAACATGTTAAAAACTAACAGTCAGTGGATTTTTTGTCCCAGAGCGCATCTCTTGAAGACACAAGGCCGTCAACTTTAGGAGAGCCAGCAGGCACTTTCTACATACACTGGACTGTAGGTATTTCAGGAGCCTCAGTGTTGCTTCAGCACCATCTACTGCATCTCAGATCTACAACAGAAAAAAGATGAGAGCCTCTTTTTTTGCCATTTCACTGACTAGAAACACTGCCTCCCCACTGAAGAAGAGCTGTGCATTTTTCCAAGACACAGGATTATATTATCAAGATATACTTACTCTGAAACCAGACTTAAATTCATCTTCACACCTCAGGAATCAGGCTTAAGCTTCCTCTTCTTATCTCAGAGAGGGACAAAAGAATAAAGAGAATATTTAACACAGCTACCTAAGACCACACATTAAAGAATTGTTGGGTAAGCAAAAAGGAAAGAAAAATCTCAAACTTGCTCCTTACCTTCCCAGTTCCTGACGTTCACAAGTAGGGGTGCATCTGAAAATAGATATGTGGTCAGTCTCTTCAGAGGTCTGAGATTCAACTGTCTGCCACCGGCTTCTGCAATTCTTGAAGTAAGCAGGGCCCAGTCTCTGCCCTCTGCCTATATGCAGAACTTGTAGCCAAATGTGGAGTAAGAAAGTGGACTGAAACAGTATGCTACCCTCATTAGAACCACCCAGCTGCTGTAGCAAGCTGTACGAGGAAGTTAATACAGTCAGATCACTGAAGAGGCTTTGGCAAACTAATGAAAGCTGTGCCCAGATGCAGTGTGCAGCACCTGCTAGAACAAGTTGCCTTGCAGGATGAAATCGCGCTTGTGCAACTTACAGTGCTGTAATTCTCTACTGAAAGAATTTATTTTTCTGCTATGGTGAAGGCTTCATTGGGATACTGACACCTAAACATTTAACACAACATTGCACTAGTGTATCCAAACCCAAATACTGGGTAGTTTGCTTCAACTTTACAGAGAGCAGAGCCATACAGATGGGTCCTTGTTTTTGACTCAACCCCTGTATCTCAGCATCTACCACCCAGTAACTTACACCCTTGAAATACTCTTTCTAGAAAGCATATAAAAACATTAGTTTACAAGTTGTAATGCTTATTTTTCTTTCCCACACAGAATCTAAAAGCAGCAACTACTCCTGCCTCCTTGTTTCTTTTTCCTTTCTCCCCTTCCTGTGTCCCCTTTCCCAAGGGACAGAAAGGATCACATTTTCCTCTCTTAATTCCTTAACTGTTTTTGTAAGAAAGCTTCATATCCTGGTTTTGTAATAAATTTATTCTTACACTGATTAAGAAGATGAGAAAACTTATGCTTATTAAGCCATCCTGCAACTTCCAGTACGCTAGTCATTCAGAATTTTTGTTTCACTAATTTAGTGCTGAAACAATACAAATCTCCATCCTAAGACACCACTGCTTTTCCTGAGCCAGAAAAAAATAAAAATCAAATAAACCTTAAAAAAAAATGAGGAAGGACAAACGGCACCCGAACCACAAAATCTACATTCAACTGGCAGCAAGGGTGCCAACATGCTTCATGCATCCCACCAAGAAATTACTGTATTAACTAGTTGACTCCTACAAGCAGATAGCAAGTTTTGTGCTACCAAACATCCACAGCACACAGGCATTTCCTCTACACAATTAACAAGTTATTTTTAAGTTAAACCTTGCTTAAGGGAATTACGTATTTCAACAAGAGCTGAGCAACACAAGATTTCAACATAGGTCAAATGATAGTAAACAAACATGAACCAATGACCTAACTTGGACACCACTGCTTCAGGCTTGTGATGACTGCAGCAGAGAGAATTTTCATATAGATAATTCTTTTTAATTCGAGTGCATGTGCACAACTTGCAGTATGTCAGACAACAAGTGATAAATCTTCTTTGTTCCTTCTCTACTGGGCTTTGAGGAGCAATTTCTTTTGGCCTCACCCTCTTAGCAGCCTCATCTGAAACTCATCATTACTAAAATCTCTATATATATAATATAAACAATCAGATCTGCATTCTCTAAGTCAAGTACTTCCACAACTACAAAAGTGAAAGTAACAGATTACAGAAGCCTCCAAATAACATTTCTAAAAACTCAGAAAAATAAAGCTGAAAATGCAGTTTGTCACAATCTTCACTTGAATTTGGCTATGCAGAACAAGTCTATACATAAAAATTTACACATAGTTATTATACATGAAGCTGAACCAGCTGTCCAAGGGGATTTTTACAGCTATAGAGCAAACTGTCTCTTTACATCATCAGTCATAATCCTGAGTTATGCTAATGATTAATCTGTTGACACTAGCAGCTGACACCTACCACTTTGAGAAGCACCATGCCCCATGTTTCTCTCTGGTGAGACTTGTGTACTTGCTTTGTTATTCATTCAATCTAACTCTGACACTGTGTTTACTGCTTAAGGAAGACAAAGAAAAATAATGTATTAAATTCTATCATTACATGGCTCTCTATCAGTCCCAGACACAGCCTTTAACTCTTAAATAAGCATGCTCAATTAATCTAATCCATATCTGGGGTATGGCTGAGGTTTATACAGTCACAAAGGAACAGACAGATGACAAGTCTCTCCATTCCTTTTTGCTGTGACTAGAGCCTCTCCCAGAACCAAAATGCGCTTGCCAAGACCTCAGTTTCCTGGGAATCCACAATTCCGCAGGCAAAACCCAACCCAGGAGCTAACAGGCGACGCTGGCTCAGGGCTGGAACCTCCTCGGGCTCCTCCATGACCAAACAACAGTCACTGGGCTGGTGACGAGCGGCTTCCCCGTGCCAGGCGGCCACGGACCGGGGTACGGGCTTTGCGATGGGATGACCCTCCACGACCCCGGGGGTCTCGCATGGGTCACGGGGGAGGGACGCTCCCCCAACCCCACTC
>VZRI01013642.1:1140-17059 GCA_013397515.1 Upupa epops | reverse complement strand
AGTGGTCCGCCGCGGCCCGGAGACAGCTGCGTCCCGCAGCGGCAGCCGCCCCCTCCCTCCCCAGACAGCGGCGGCGCGGCCCGGCCTCCCTAGCTAGTGCAGGGCGCGGCGCAGCCCCCGTCCGGTTACCTGGCTCAGGGGAGCGGCGGCGGCAGCAGCTCCGAGACCGGGGTCTTCCCCCTCCCTCCGCGGCCCCAACACTCTGGCTCGCGGCGCGGCTCCGCCTCCCAGTGGCTCTGCCTCTCCGCACGTCAATCAGCGATGCCGAGGCCCCGCCCTCGCTGCCTCCCGACCCATTCTGGGGCTACAGGTTCGATTCCCCCTCAGGTCGGGTCCGGCTCCGGCACAGCCAGTCGGCTCTGATGGATGTTTATGGGGTGCCTTCTGTCCCGATCCGTCGTCCAGGCCAACCTCTCTCAGCAGCCCAGTCAGGAGGCCCTGCCGTTGGTGCACACCCCTCCATGGGCCTTGCATGGTCTGAGACATGGCCTGCCCTGTCAGCACCATACCACGAGGCCCTAGGAGGGGGTAAGGCAGATACAGGTGCTGGCATGACTCTCAGCCACATCCACACCTCGGTGAAGTTGTGACTGGTAGTGCTTACAGCCTCTCTTTCGTTGGAAAAGAGGTGTTTAAGTCCAAATAATTACCCAGCACTAACAGGTCACTGCTAAACAATGTCCCTTAGCACCATGTCTACCTCCAGGGATGGTAACTCCACCCGTGCTCCAGACAGCCTATTGAGCCTTTCAGTAAAGAAATTCTTCCCAATATCCCCCAAGAACCTCACCTGGTGCAGCTTACAACTATTTCCTCTAGCCCTATCATTTGCCAGCAGGGACAAGATGCTGATCAACATCTTAAACATTGACGGAAATGCCTTTCAGGGAAAAGGCAAACTGATTATAGCTCTTCTCAGCCATTGGTTGCAAGTACTGGCCCTGCCAGTCAAATAAATAGTGGTCTTGGCCAAAATGAATGAAAAAAATCTGAGTTTGTATGAAAAAGACATTAAAAGGAGTGACAATTTTTCCTTCTCCTATGGGGCAAGTCATGTTGTTTTAACATCACATCCATCTTAGAGAAAGTGTGTTCTCAATGTACAGTGATTCCTGGGTCTATCCATGTGCATTACTTCCGTAATCACAGGAAGGCCTAGCTCAGCGGAACTGTCATGTCATTTGACATGAAAGGCAAAGGGATATCTCTGTCAGTGTATAGCAGGCAGCAGGGGCTTATATGCCCAGTTGTTCTTCAGTTTGTGTCTTCTAGCATACATTCCTTTTCTTATCCTTAGAAACAGTATTAGAGGTGTACACAACTGCCTGAGTGAGGTTAGATAGTAATGGGTCAACGTTCACACATTAAGCACTTGTTTGTTTGGAGTAGACCTCCAAAAAATCAGATGAGGCCTTATCCTCCACAGAGTTAAGCATGGCCATTTCTCACTGACTTGCCATCAACCTCTCTTTAGGCCATGCAAAGGAAGTGAAAAGCTCAGAGCAGCCTATCAGACAGCAATCATTGCTGCAATAATATTGGGGTGCCATGGACCACGCGTGGGGTCCCATTTACCATCAGCAAATGGAGGCAATAACAACAAAACACCTGTTGTGCCTCACTGAGTTACTGTGAGCTTTGCCCCTGATGGATATGCTCAGTCAGAACTACATGAAAGTCTGTCTTAATCATCTTTAAAAAGCTCACAGAGATCCCTGTAAAAAAAAGCCGAGTTAAGGAAAAAGAGGCAAAGCAGTAGTGGTGTCATTGTCAGTGACTGGCACTTATCTAGGGAGCTGTGAGCTCTCTGCTTACTTCTGCTGCTGAAATACCCACATGGGGATGGCACTTCCCTGGACAAGACAGTTCTTTTTGCCTCATTTTCCCCCTCTATAAATAACAATAATGTTACCTGCCTAACTGGGTGGCGGAATGTTTGCTTAAGTACTGTTCTCTCATCTGGGCAAATGGAGGGGATGTACGAACATTGCAATCATCATAATATTCCCATGAAAATAAAGCAAAGCCGAAAGCTATGAAGAGTATTAATTTCTCAGCAATATGAAGGGTAGCTGTACCAATCAGAATGAAACCAAATTGACCATGAGACAAGCAGAGAATGGATTAGCCTGTGCTTGACAGATGGTGCCACGGACTGATGTTTTTCTCTTGCAGAGAAGCTTAGAGGAAGGGGGACAGGGGAGGGTGAGGTAGGGCACATTTATTAGAACGAAGCAGCAGGCTGTAGCAGCTACATTGAAAAACACCAAAAATACCAAAACCCATTTCTAATTAGTTTTTAAGGAATGTGCTACATATAAGCTACAGGGTGAAAAACAGGAAGAGCAATATTGTACCACATGGTACCTTTAAATTTCAAAGCAGCCTGAAAACATTAATTAATCCTCCTCTGACAGAGGAAAATGCAGTGCAGTCAGCAGTTTATTCCTTTATTTCTTATGCCAGGATTTGGGAAGAACCTGGGCCTTTTCCACAGCTGATTCATATCACAATAGCTCAAATTACTCCGGAGGAGACAGCCTTCTGTGCAGCACTGACTAGTAGAAGAGGCTGTTTTAGATCTGTAACTTAATGAACCAGGGGGAGGGGAGATGCCTGTGCCCAGCCACCTTAGCAAGGCCCACCTTTAACATTTGTGGCATCTAAATTGATTTTCCAGCACTATTAGCAACATTATAGGAAGCATTTCAGAAAAAACTAGATGACTGAGGAACTAATCAGTGAAAAGGACTGCGCAGTGAAATTCAGATGCCAACATTTTGATCCAATTAAAACTTCTGATAAAGCTTCAGCAGAAATCAGCAGGTCCTGGTTACATGCCATTGAATTAGTGTCAGAGCTTGGGGGCTGCTTGTGCAGATCTCTTTTTAAAAAGAAAATATTAGTTTCGTAGTTTTTTATTTCCCCTCACTCTCCTGCTAGTGGATTCCTGTGTGGCAAAGCTGAGCTTACCAAAACAGGGATGCCTGAGATGGGACAATGATGCAGTGGGATTTTCCATTGCTGTTTCTCCCATGTCTAGCATTTCTAGTAGGAGAGAGGAAGCCGCAGCTGAAATACAGACCTAGGCTTACAGGCTGTGATCTCTCCAAGAGGCAGCTTGACTCCTAGATGCCACCAGTCTTCCTTTTCAGCTTTCCCTCACATCAAATACTGGAGCTGCTTTTGTTATTTGACAGTGACAACAGATACCCTGTATTCTTCAGTGGCAGTGGTACAGTCCACAGCTTTACTCTCATAAAGTAAGCCTACTTACACACAAAACCCCATCATTAACTTTCATTTTTTCTCATAAGCTGACACCTATTTCTTTTGTGTTAGCTGAAAGCTGAAAAGAGAACAAATTTCAGATGTTTGTGTTTTGTTATAGAATATTATTTATACAGTTAATGTCAACATTAGAATATCAGTGATAATGAGGTTCCTCCATGCCCTCTCTGTAACAGCAGAGCTGGTCCCTTCACCCTGTTACATAGAGCTAGTAGCCATTGGCCAGACTTGAAAAAGTGTTTAGGTGTAAAACCATGAGGTACTCAGGAGCCTTATACAAAACCTCCCAACTTAATGTCCAAGGAGGGACTAATAGTTGTACACACCGTGATACCAGGAACAGAGACTGATGCCAGGAAATGCAGAATGTTCTGCAGAAATGGGCATTCCTGGGAATACCACAGTTAGGGAGTCTTGTAGAGGGACACATCCTGAAGTCAGCCACTGTTGCAGTGAGCAGGACACCCTCTGCTGTGCCCTGTCAAAGAAAGCAAGGCTGCTAAGTAGGATGGGTGGTGGTACAAACCCATCAAGAATAGGACAGGGATCTTCTAGGGTTTTTTTCATGCTAGGTCTTTTTCTGGTCTTCTACAGTGAATGATGATTACAAAATTAAGGAGAGCCTTTCAGATCCTGAAGAGGATCGAGCTGATTATTATTCTTTCTGTTACAGACTCCCATAAACATCTTATCTTGCCAAAGAACAGAGTCACTTCATCCATTTTTTCTGTTAAATCTTTAGAAACCTGACTCTGCTCAAAAGATCACAAGAGGCTTGTAGGACAGGCTACCAGTATGACAGCTGAGTTGTGCTTCCCTCTGTGGCCATCTCACAAATCAGTGTACAGTGGCTGTGCTCTGTCAGATGATACAAGTTATCAATCTTTTTTCAGGGGGAAGATTTTACCAGGGTCCTATGAACAATAGCCCTTTCATTATGCCACTTCTTCCACACAAATGCTTGACCTGATATACATATATGCGAATGGAGAGAAAATACAATGGGCAGTGCTCCATTGACCCAGCTGAACAGAGCAGGCAATAGTCCATGTTCCTAGTGTTTTGTATGTTACAGTAGGTGATTTCAAGTGAACTTTCATCCTCAGCCGAGGAAGTAAAGGTGGAATCATTCCTTTGGCACAGAAAAACACTGCAACAGCTGTCCACAAGGAGAGGAGATAAACATTCTGGGGGAGAGCAGCTACTCCAATGCACGTGGACTTCATCAAACAGTCTGGGCTGTCCCTATTGTTTGTGAGTGCTGGATGAGAACAAAGACAGATTGGGCTAGAAAGGGCCTCACACAGAGACATTCAGAGCATGTACATAACAGGACACTTTAATGACCACACTGGATCACTGGTGTTTAATATAATGAGACAAATCTACAAGCTTGGGTGTACACATGAAACCCAGATGAATTCCCATAACCATTTATTTTTGGTTGCACTTATCAAGAGATGAAACTCATCCATTACAATTGTAATGTAGGTAAAAAAATAATCTCTGCAGCATTGTCAGTATTTTTCATTGGCTGTTCTAGATTTCATACCTATCTACCCAAAGCCATTTATCAAAGATGCTAAATTCAGAAAAAACAGACAGCAAAAGACAAGCAAAGCCTGGGGGAAGAAACAAATGACCCACCTAAAAAGGGGAGATGGGACATGCAGAGAACAAGACATGGAAGCTTACCCAATAAATAGCTTCATCCATACCACAGAAATAGTGGGGGAGAGGCTTGTTTTGTGATCTTGACAATTTAATCCTTGGTTATAGTCAAACACTCTTGTGAAGGCAGAGTCCACCCAAGTCTGGGAGAAGAGCTCAGCAGATGCAGAAACCTTGAGAAGGCAGATTTCAAATCTTATTTCTGTCCAGCAGTGGCAGCGTGTGGCTGGCACCATATACCTTAAGTCACTCTGTGTTTCAACAAGTGAGGCTTGTGAGGCTAGCCCACACTTGACGAAACAAAACACTTCACTCTCCTGCTGCAAGTGTTTTAGAGGGGCTGTCAATACAGAGACCAGCCCTACAGCTGGGTAAACAGTAATGTATTTGTCTCTGGGAGACATGATACATGGATTAGTCTGGAGCATTACTGAGACCACCACAGAAGTGGGAAAGGATTTATTTCCTTCCTAGGTAGGACAGTGATAAATACCTGGAAGTTATCTGCAGGTCTTACATCAGAACATACAGCAATGAGACTGCACTCACAAAGTTTTCTGCACACAAAACTTTAAAATTCGTTGTTAAGCTGAGTAAGCGGTGTAATTCTTGCTGTAGAGATAAAACCTAGGAATACAAAAGGGCAAGCAAATCATCTGGAACCCCTCATTTACCAGGTGAGGAACAGCAGGGTTAAGTCAGGAGTGCAAGGCAAAGATACTTCCACTTGTGCTCTCCAGGCTCCAGTTTGTTTGAGAGCACTAGGGAAGGGCATCTGGGGGCTTTTATGCAGGCAGTTGATTATCTGTCAAATAATATAAATATTTAGCACATGTGATTGATGTTACACAGGACAGGCTCCAAGTTAGACTAGCAAGAGTTTCCTAATGAAGGTAGCCCGAGTGACTCATAAGCCAGTGAAAAAGGCAGAAACAATTGCTACAGGTTTAAAAATCAGGTGGGCTCACAAAACTACAGAACAGTATATAAGCAACCCACAAAGTACCTGATTCTGTTTTCTTATTTCACCAAGACTACACCTACAGATTGTTCACATTTGTCAGATGTGACCAAGCTTTCCTCCTAGATTTGCAGGACATGACACGAGGGAAATGTTTCCCTTCACAGATGATTATGAATCAACAGGTATCACAGGACATCAACAGTACCTCTGCAGGGAGCTGCAGAAATAATAGCTTGGTATGGGGCCAGTACATCCAACAGACTACAGGGTGGAGGGCACGGCAACCTAGGTCCTGAAAAAGAAAGGCTTTAAGGGAAAAGCTAGGCATTACACATTTTGAGGGGTCACAAACAAAGCAAACAAACCCAGTAATTTTCTGTTAAGGCATGGAAGTATATTCCATCTTTGCTGTTGTTGCATCATTATTAGTCAAGTTTCTAGACATCTGCTAATGTGACAGCTAATTATTATTATTACAGTGTTTAGACAGATTTTAAAAAGCATCACGTAGGTGCCTCACTCCCATTCATTTCAGAGTCTTAGGCAACAGGGACTGAGCTCATAGTCCAGCCTCAGCTTGGAATGTAGGAGGCTTGATGAAGTGATCATCACTTTGTGAATCTGTAACCAGCTAAAAGCAAATGTACTTTCCTCAGTGCCCTGTTAAATTGTCAACCGGTTTGAAAAGACCCATTAGACAAAACTAAGTAACCAATCTAATGGTATATCTTATTCCTCAAAAACCACACTGTGAAAAATAACCTCCACCTCATGCTAGTTCTGAACTGAAAACAACAAAGGTATGTTGTACCTCCTCACGTTTTGTTCAGATACATCAATCATAGAATGGTTTAGTTTGGAAGAGACCTCAAAGATCATCTAGTTCCAAGAACTCTGCCGTGGGCAGAGACATCTCTCAGTCGACCAGATTGCCCAGAGTCCCACCCAGCCTGACCTTAAACACTTGAGGTCAATGCCTTACCATAGAGCAACGAAGAAAAGATATCATCACAGCAAAGCAAAGTTTAAATTAATGGAACACCACTGATGTAAGGACAATAAACTTGGAAAACAGACTGCTACTCTCCAACAGGAGAGCTGGGTGCTGAGCTACCTCAGATGGCAGCTTTGCAAGAGCAGTATTATTGAAAAGCTGCTCTCTCCTGGGCTCTGGTAGTCGGGTCTCTAGTGAGCTATCAATAGATCTTCCTAACAGACCAATTAGTAAGACTAATGCTGCAGGTCTGGAAGGAGCCTGGTGAACAAGTGGTCACCTGCATGGCCAAGCATACCTTGTGGTTTATTAGAACTTGGGTCACCATCAGGTTAGTTCATTTGCACCATGTGAAGAAAATACAGGGTTGAGTAGCCCATGCTTATTTACACCACTTGCCACTTCTCATCTCCATTGACTAACTCGACAGCATTCAGAAAGCAAATCCCAGAGTAGACAGATGTGAAGAAACTTACAGCAGAGGAAACCCTTATAAACCCATTCCTAAGATAAAAAGGAGGAGCTGCAAACTAAGTCAATCCTTCACAGGAGTTGTTTATGCAAGTATATTGTAAATGAGTAAAGACAAAGTGCCAAAAGTAACTGAACCTCTTTGTACAGGGTGCTAGATTGAACTGATTCCTTCCAGTGACTTCAATCAAGACAGGCTTAACTCCCAATTACTAGCCAGAGCTTGCTATTCCTAAAGGGTAGGCAAGCCAGGAGCCAGAGGCAATCCCAGCACAAGCAGTGCCATCAGTGACAGAGTAAGATCCCACAGGAACTAAACACATCAAGCAGGGATAGACACCGGCAGCAGGGTCCATCAATAGCCCCAGTAAGCAATCAGCATGGTCCAGACTTCAAGCAGGAACACAAGAAAACAGAAACAGAACTGGAAATAAGCTGGAGCACACACCTGAAGGACCCTTAGTATGACCTTTCTCGATGGAAATGTACTGACCTTGGTCTGGTGGAATATGGGTTCAAATCTGATCAATTAGCTTGAGAAACACGGAATCATAGAATGGGTGGGGGTTGGGAGAGATTTCTGGAGATCAGCTAGTCCAGCCCCACTGCTGGAGTGGGTTTTACCAGGGCAGATGACACAGGTGGGTTTTGAATGTGTCCAGACATGGAGATTCCATAACATCTCTGGGCAGCCTGTCTACTTTCATTCCAATTCCTTGCAGAGTTTTGCCCCAGAAATCATGCACATGCTTGGCAGTTTCTAATTTACTTCAACGAGATCCAATTTTAGATAGTTGAGAACAAACTGAGTCAAGAAGAAGCACATCACAAGGACTGGGATGCTGTTAAACCTGAAACTCAACTGCCTAGTTTTTTTCTACCTAGTATCTATTCAATAGCAATCTTCCAGAACCCTTCTGTACTTTTTCTCCCCTGCCACATAAAACGGGGTTTGGGGTTTGTCTGGAGTTTTGGGTTTTTTTGCTACCTCTAGTTGAAAACCAATGTGCAAACAGTGGAACTGCTCATGAGCAAAGGGAGCTGGCTTCTCCCGGGTCATGTAATTTTTGAGCAACTGCATTTCTGTTTGGAAGACTTCTTGTGGGTAACTCCCAAAGGAACAGAACAATGCAGTACTCCTTCCCCCAAAACAACAAACAAACAAACAAGATAAATCCAGTGATGCTTGCACACAAAATAAATAGGTGCTGATGAAACAAATGTAACAGCCCAGAACTAGACACACTAAAACAAGATGACAGAGCCAAGAGATGAAGTAAAAATAAATAGGCCAAAATCTGTTTGAAACACTAGGAAAAGCTTTCTGGGGCTAATTCACTTCAGCATGTGATTAGCTATGGAAAGCAGGGTTGAATCATGCATCAGGCAGGTGAGTTTTCTATGATTGTTACCCACCTGGCTTCAGAAGCCACCATAATGGCTATCAATAGCATATTGAGCATCACGCTCCTGCCTACATCCCTAACTTCTAGGACAGTGATGCATATATAAGCCACATTAAATTGCCACACACCCGTCCACAGGCAGCCCACATACTTGCATATGTGATAGCTCCTCATGCTTACTAATAGTCATCATTAGTGGCTGAAAAATGAACATGGTGGATCTCAGTGGGGGGGGGGGAGATGTTTAGTGTGCAGTGACTCACTGTATATGCAAAACACCAACAAATACAATTGGGACTGATCGAGAGTTTGTTGTTTGTTAAATGATCAATTGGAGTTAATCAAGACTTCATTATGCATGGGCTTTTATTCTGGGTAACCTGGGAGGTTTTCTTTTGTATGGCATAACTCTGTCTACATTGACTCATCACACTTGAGGGCAAATGATCCTTCATCCTCCATTTAGCTCTTAAATTACTACCAGGTAGCTTGTTTGTTTTATCTGTTCCTCAGTTCTTTGTCCCACACCCACCATCCATTTCAATGTAGGCATTTCAATGTAGGCTAACTCCATCTCTGAGTTAGCTGTTGAACACAGAAGTCTAGGTAATGTTGGGACAAAACCAAGAAACATATATTAAATTGAAACCTAGAGAAATTTGTCTTGACATTGATGCTTAAAGTCAGCAAACTGGGCGAAGAGTGAGCTGAAACAGCCTTGTGCATACACTGAAAACCTAAGGTGCTATGTTAAGGCCAGAGACCACCTTGTAAAAAGAGGGTTTTTATGCATATCTCACTGCAGTACCATAACACAATGATTTTCTTGCCTCAAGCAAAACAGTGTTTGGGAGTTTATTACCTATTATTATTCCTCCTCACACATGGTGTGCCTGATTCTCCACTGCTTTGCTCTTTGTGGAGTCCTTTAAGACTGGGCTAAGCTATGCAATCTCTACTGTCTGGGAGAGTGAATTATAAATACTCAACATGAAACAGTGGTTTCAAAATCAATTTTTTGCTCATGACAGCAGCTCTCAAACAGACCCACAGCATCAAGGATCTCTACCAGCTGAGCAGAACTCTGCTTTCCAACTAGCACTAGTCTTTTTCCTAATTTCTAGAAACCAGCATATGTCAAGTGGAAAGGCAAATATAGGAAGTAATTTCCTGACGTTACTTTCCTATTAAGTTTTACACATAATTGTTGGAGTTGTAGCAAGACAGAGCTGTGTCTGGTGAGGGAAGAGAAGGCCATCTGTGCTATGATGAACAGAACAGGAGATCTCCACAAGGCACTCAGTAAGCCTATGCCAAGAAAAGGGCTGGCAGAATGCAAGGGCTTTGCTGCTGGTCCTACAAGCAAATCACTCTTAGTGCTCTGCATGATGGCAGAAAAACATCTCAGGTCTTTCCTTCTGTACAAACTCATATATTAAGGCAGAAGACAGGTAAAGAAAAGGGTTACATCCAGGCAAAGAAATTAGGAATAAACATCCCTTTAAAGTCCAAAGCAGCAGATACAGAGATGCAATGAGTAGGTGAAGTTTATTTCTCCTGTCTCCTGCACTTGCTGTGACTTCTAGCTCTTGGGACCTGCACTGTGCTCTGCCTTGCACTTGGGCAAGCACCGAGAAAATCAATCCCAAGCTTCATTCACAGACATTTTCCACATCCTTCGTATTTTCATCCTTGACTTTGCCCTCTGAGGACCTCACTGGAACCTGGGAGCTGAAAGCAGAGTCAGCTGAACTAACAGGGTTGCAGTTGTTCAGATGCTAGTGAGAAAGAGGTTAATCTGTTTCCAGGCAGGAGTAGTCTGCAGGCAGGGATTTTTGTGAGGCAGTGGGGGCTGTACCAGATGTGAGGGAACTGATTAACTCACCACATGCCCCCGTACCACAGAGGAGCTGTGCATAATTGGTACCTTATTTTAGCAGGGAACCGTTTTTAGAACAGTCTCTATAATTAAGAGCTTAGATTAAATCCACCCTGATTTGAAAGACAGAAGCAGAGAAAACAGCTGGGACTATCTGATACCATAGTGGTCTGAGCTTTGTCCTTTCTTGAAAGAGAAGAAAACCTTGTGGAAACCAGACATTTCTGTCACAGAGGTATTCTGATTTTGTTAGAGGCAGAGAGAAGCTTTTCCTACCCTGAAACAGTGTGAATTCTGATAAGTGTTTATTTTTAAAGGGAGTGATTCATAGATACTCTTTTTTATTTAAAGATAAATTGTTTTCTGGGGGATTTAAATCTTCCTTGCCAGTGTTTATAACTTGAAATGCCACAAAGGAGGGCTGTCACATAGCAATTGCAGGATAATACCAACAAGAAGAGAAACTGGCTATTCTGGTTGAGCTGTCTGGATGGGAAGGAGCCACAGACAGGGAAGCAAACAGAGCCACGTGAAATGCTGCTAGAAGCAACCTCCAGAGGTCACCTCTGTTGCTAGGCAGGATCTGCTAACACAAGCAAGAGAAGGAAAATAGCTTCAGAAAATAATTTAAGCTTTAATAATTCAGCCTGGCACTGACATTGAGAGACAAGCTTGATCTTCAGATGTAGGTTTTTATAGTGGATGTAGTCTTTCCTCTTTCTTTTTCTCTCCTAGACCAATTCACTAGGAGAGAATGGGGAATTATTCCCAGCCCAAGCTCATGATTGATGTTTTCTGAGGTCAGCATCTGTGGTGGTGGCCTCCACTGTGATTCCACCAGTGGCACTACACCACCTGGAAAATTTGAGAGAAAAGGCCCTGTGTGGACAGCCCTCCAGAGAGAGAGTGCTTTTTAATTAACTAGCAGAAAATGTTGGTGGGAAAAGATTGCCAGGTCTTTCTGAGGGGAACAACCCCAGATGCATGCTGTAATTTTTTGTTATCTGTACAGTGGAAACCTTTCACAGTATTAGCCTTTTTGTCCTATCAGAGGAGATAAATATGCTATTTGGAAAAAATAGAGTGATACTGGTTTGGAATTGGAAAGAAAAAAACCAATGAAATCTGGGACCTACATGGAGGGCACACTGACAAATTTGCAGTGTTTTTAGTGACAGCAGTTTGTTGGGAATATTTGGTTCTGAAAGTTATTGTCATCCATCCCATAAGTAATTATTGGAGGGGATTAGTCACTACCGGCTTTGGTGGGGCATCTGATTTGATTTCCAATGAAAGGTTGCAGCCTCCAGTCCCATCAAACCTGCCTCTGGTACACTGGCCAAAAAAACAGGTCTGTGAGGAGAACATGGCACTAGTCTCCTAGAAAAGGGGCAGGAGAATATTTAGTGGCATTTGCGGGGACAAAAGGAGAGCACTGTGTTCACTTTAGCCTTAGACTGTGTGTTTTGGGTTGGTTTCTGGTGTTTGGGGGGTTTTTTATCTGTTCAGTTCCTGGGATCAAGTTAAAGTGCAAAAATAGGAGCTTTCTGTGAAAAAACTGCAAAACATTTTCAGCTTCTTGGCTTCTGGGGTTGTGGTGTCAAACAATGGTGGCCTGCATTGAGCTAGTGAAGAGAATCCTACACTGTCAGCAAAAACCCCACAGGTGCAGAGCAGGACTGGAGTCTACCCACCATGAAAACATGAGGCAGCCAACTTGAACAGTTCAAGAACTCTGCCAAGACCCACTGAGCCATTTCATCAGCTGGGCAGCCTGGGGAACAGGGTTTGATAACCTTTGCCAGTCATGACAGTGAAAATCATCCCAACTCAAGACTCACCACCCTGAAGGAAAATAATTGTCAGCTTGAAGAAACACAATCAAGCTTGGAGTCTGAGAGTGTTCGATCATAACCTAGAAGTCTTGCACTCAGATACAAATGTAATGACTCTCATTCACACCTCCAGCAGATGTTTTTCCAAATGATATCAACTTCTGTTTGCAAAGGGATTAAAGGGTACAGGAGTCACTGAGGCACCTCTTGCTTAGAGCTGATTTTTAACCATTTCAAAGTGTAGTCGGACTTTGCACCATACAGTAAACTGCTCTTGGTTACTCAATTACTTTTTCATACTTCCATTTTTCTGAAGGATGATCTGCAGATCATCCAAATGCAATGAAATATACTGGCACATTTAATCTGTCTTGATTCCCTGAAGAAGCATCAGGAAACAGGATTTGGAGACAAGAGCTGAACATGCTGCATTTGCTGACCATATGCTGGGATATTTTCCTCAGATTGGGCTCCTGCAGTAGCTTGTATTTGCAGGCATAGAAATGGGAGCAACACAGATTGGGAGTAAACAGCATTCAAGAATCATGTCGAGATCTGTCATCCTTTATTTCAGAGAGGGAAGCAAATGGAAGAAAAAAGGTAATGAGATAAGAGCAGATCATATCAGAGGCTGTGGAGTGAGTCACAGAGGCTGTGGGATTTGAAGGAGGATAATTTGCAGATGTTTATATGGAAGATTTTTTTGAAAGGGAGGCCCATCAACCTGCTCCAAAATGTGTTGCATGCCTACCTACCTTGAGTGACTCTCTTTTCTAGCATTTACCACCCACAGGTGGACTTCTCTTTCTTTCCTTTCCCACTGAGTCCACTTCACCTTACAAGTTGCTGTGAACCTGGGAAGTTTTTCTATCTACAGGGCTTGTTTTATTGACCAACCTGCTCTGCTCCAAAGGCAGAATGCTCTTATTGCATCACAGACTTATAGAATTGTTTTAGAATTGGAAAAGACCTCTAAGATCAGAGAGTTCAACTACTAATATATCTCTAACAAACCCACTACTAAATCATGTCCTTAAGCATCATGTCTACATGACTTTTAAACATGTCTAAGTATGGCAGTTCAAAAACTTTCCTGGGCAGCCTGGATCAATGCTTTGGACAGGCTGAGTCACTGGGCAGAGGCCAACAGGAAGAGGTTTAACAAGGCCAAGTGCAGGGTCCTACACTTTGGCCACAAGAACCCCCAGCAGAGCTACAGACTGGGGGATGAGTGGCTGGAGAGCAGCCTGCCAGAGAGGGACCTGGCAGTCAGTACTGATTGACAACCACATAAATATGATCCAGCAGTGTGCCCAGGTGGCATGAAAGGCCAATGGCATCCTGGCTTGTATCAGGAAGAGTGTGGCCAGCAGGACTAGGGATGAAATTTTCCCCCTGTACTCAGCATTGTTGAGGTCTCACCTTGAGAACTGTGTGCAGTTCTGGGTCCCTAACTTCAAGAAAGAGGCTGAATGAGCTGTGTTGTCTAGCCTGGAGGAGACTCAGGGGTGATGTTATCACTCTCTATAACTACCTGAAGGCAGGTTGTAGACAGGTTGGGATCGGACTCTTTTCCCAGGCAACAAGAGGGCATGACCTGAAGCTGTGCCAGGGGAGGTTTAGGTTGGATGTTTTGGAAGCACTTCCTCACAGAAAGGGTGGTTAGACATTGGAATGGACTGCGCAGGGCAGTGGTGGCGTCCCCACCCCTGGAAGTGTTTAAGACAAGTCTGGACATGGCACTTAGTGGTCTAACTTATTGTGGTGATGTTAGGTCATAGGCTGGCCTTGATAATCTCAAAGATCTTTTCCAGCCTCAAGAATTCTGTGATTCTGTGACCCTTTCAATAAAGAAGTTCTTCCTAATGTCTAATCTAAATTTCCAATAGGATAGCTTGCTAATACCCAAAGGGAAGCCCAACCTGCTTTGGGTTAAAAAGACACTAATTTAGATTCCTCTTTTTACCATATTTTGCAGAGATATTGTGATTAATGATCTTTTCATATTTAATTATTATATTATATACATGCTATTCAAACCAAGCAGGATGGTTCAGCCTGATTTTCTAAGGAAACAAAGCATACACTCTCACACTGTTTGTCCATCTGTTTCCCCTTTGGTTGTATTCTAGCAAATCTGGAACCCACTAGCCAAGGTCAGCCAAATTTAACAGTAGGGCAGCAGGTACTTCCCTTTGTGGAGATCCAGGTGGCATGATGCAGGGGAAGTCAGAAATAAACTGGTTCTTTAATTGAGAAAGGGTGTGAATGCTAACTAGCCTGTCAGGCCATGCTTAACTCTGGGGCCACCACAGTGTGTGCCCAGCTGCGAAGGCTGGGCTAGACCTTTCCTACCCATGGGTACTAACTGTGCCTGGTGGGGAGTTTCCTTTCTAAGCATTATACTAATCAGCTTAACCCTGCAAGATAGCATCCAACAAGCTTGAGCTCTCTAAGAAAATATCTCACAGTTGTTCTGTGTTTGGGTGATTAAACATATCCTGATAGGAGATGATAATAGTATTAAAGACCTAATTTTCTCAAGAATCTGTATTTTGATGTGACAGTAGCTTGAACAAAGCCTTTGAGGGATGTCTTTTTGAAAAGCAATGTCAATTGATATTATATACACACACCTCCATCAGTCCTTCTTTCTGACCTCACACCATTAGATAAGCAGGCTTAGCCTTCAGATGGCTGTAGGGATTACTTCATAGCTGTCCTTAGTGGTAATTGGAATAAAGTGATCTTTTCTGCAAATACAATTTAGCCTTTAGGAAGTTACCCATGTTTTAACCTCAGACATGAACAGATGACCAAAGACAGGCAGGCTGCAGCTTGTCTGCAGTAGTGAGTTATAAATAAAGAGGACCTATAGCTACAGTCACTTGTGCTCTGCTGCATGGAGTATTTGTCTATGTAAGTTGAGTGAGAGCACCCTCTAGTCCTCCAGTGGCTGACCACAAATCCCCCCCAGTGGAGCACAATAAAAATGCCTCAGTAGCATTAGCAGCCACAGGATATTACAGAATCATTGAAATTGGAAAAGACCTCTGAGATCATCAAGCCCAGCCATGACTTAACTTCACCACATCAGCTAAACCATGGCACTAAGGGCCACATCCAGTCTTTTCTTAAATGCCTCCAGGGATGGGGACTCCACCATTGCCCTGGGCAGTCCATTCCAATGTCTAACCACCCTTTCTGTGAGGAAGTGCTTCCTAAATTCTAACCTAATCCTTCCCTGGTACAGCTTCAGGCCCTGCTCTGTTGTCCTATCACTAATTGGCTGGGAAAAGAGCCTGATCCCAACCTGTCTACAACCTGCCTTCAGGTAGTTATAGAGAGTGATAAGGTCTCCCCTGAGTCTCCTCCAGGCTAGACAACACAGCTCATTCAGCCTCTCTT
>VZRI01013641.1:188595-234040 GCA_013397515.1 Upupa epops | reverse complement strand
CCAAGCGACAAACACCTGACACAGGGTTGCTGGTTTGACCTCATATTTTTTTCACAGTTTGCTTTGCATGTGGTTCGTATGATGCTATGCTGTTACTGATAAGCACAGGGCAAGTGACTGCCTTGGCTGCTTGCCAATCTCCGTCAAAAACAACATCCCTTGCAATTCTAGTCCATCTTCTCTGATGACTTGAGGCTTCAGTTGTGGCTGGCTGTGCAGGGGTTGGTTGATCTTTCGGTGTAGGTATAGGGGAGGCTCCCTCTGACTTCTGACCAGAGAGTGGTATTGGTGGGCGGTGGGAGGGGTGGCTGGCAAACAGCTCTGTGGAGGATAAGGTGGGGGCAATCGGTTCTGGACAACTCTACCTCCTCATTGATGAGTCGGGGCTCTGCTGGTCAGGGGCTGGTGGCTTCTTCCTCTGCACTTGGTGTCACCCCAGCATTGGTGCTCACTGGGGCAACCTCCGGCTTTCACTCCATAGTGCTTTCTTGAGTTTTTAAAAGTTCTGAGACAGAGCTACACTGCACCCCCATCAGCCCCCTTACTGGCCACATGCCCAGCCCCAAAGAAGGCACCCAGGCGGCCGGCCGATGCGGTAGGGGGTGCTGGGGACGTGGCGGGGGGTGGTGTAGCCCCGTCCAATTGAGCCATGGCCTACACAGCCACAGCCGTGGCAACGGTGGATTTTACTTTCATGTTTCTTAAGTTATTCATCACAGTCTGCCAAGTACGGCTGAAACACAAGGCGTCCTTGCCCTTCCCTGTAATTGTTTTTTCCCACAGCTGATCTTCTATTTCCCTCCATTCTTCTACTATAAGTAGCAGTGGAGGTGCTTTCAAATAACTGTTTTCTCTTGTCCATACAATTAGCTTTTCTAAGTCTTCGTCCCTTACTGCTTCTTTTTGCTTAGCAAGTATGCTTTGAAGCAGTTTCTGTGCTGCTGCAAATTCTACATCCATGCTGGCAGCCACCTCGTGACGGGGGGAAGGTAGCAACCTTACCTGAATGCCGATGCTGACTAGCCTTCGGTCTTTGCTCGGACTCCTCTGTCGTCGTTGGTATTTCCCCAGCTCCAATGTTAGGTGTACTTGGTTTAGTTGGATTTAGGTTGGACTGGATGATCTTTAAGGTATTTTCCATCCTCATCATTACTGTGATACTGTGATCCACTGTCTGTGTCTATGCACCGTGTGAATCTTACTTGAGCTGTCCCCCTGCCAAGGGTTCCACCCTTTCCGTGCCAGATAAAGGAAAACCACTTGGAATATTCATGGAGTCCTCATAGAGGTAAAAGTGCACTTTGTTTATTACCTGAATCAGTGCACGTTTATAGGGCTTTACAGGGTTCACATGGCATAAGCAAAACTACTATTGGCTAAACTAACTTGACCAGGTGAATGGTTATATGCAGATCTGCATGGGCCTCTGCGTTGGTCTCTCCTCCCCATTCTGCAGTTAGCATGTCTCGCTTATCATCCTCATTCTTGTTTACAACATCACTGTTCCTCCTCATTCTCGTTATTCCAAGAGGCTTCAAGGACACTGCCTCTGGGGCTGCAGGCTGGGTTGTGGAAATAGGCCTTGAGCAAAATATCGTGCCCTTGATCCGCTGGGATATTCTCTACAAAACCCCTCTGGTAATTGGCTGACAATTAAGAATTGTTAAAAATCATTCAACCTAATCTTGTGATTTACTCTAGCAGTGTTAATAAATCGCTGCTACCTCAAAGTGATGCAAAATGTATAATCACTCATTGTGCAACAAATGGCCAAAGTGAGCAGGATGCTGAAGGGCTTATCTGTGAGAGGGTGTTCGTGACCAGTAGTGTGTGTTGGGGTTGTGTAGCTGATAGAGCAGTATGATACATTAAGCTCCTTTCTTAATTGAGTGTACTCTGTACTAGATCAGACAAATCATGAGGGATGGGTGAGTTGAAAGAGTTAAATTTTAAATGCCTGACTTACTTGAATTAAAATCTTATGAATATCTATGCATTTTTTCACTATCTTTTGTTTCTTTTTTTGTAGGTAATTGAATGGGTCTTCAGAAGCAGAGTTGCTAGAACCGAAAGAAGAGTAAGTATGTTATTGTTCTTTTTTGTCACAAAAATATGTTTCTTGATTTAGTGTTATCTCTGTTTACAGAATTGCAGACTGATAGGGGCTGGAAGGGACCTCTAGAGATCATCAACCCCCCTTTCAAAGCAGGATCACTTGAGGCAGGTCATGCATCCAGTCAGGTTTTGAAAGTGTCCAAGAAGGAGACTCCACAACCGCTCTGGGCAGCCTGTTCTAGTGCTCCATCATCCTCACTGTAAAGAAGTTTCTCCTGATGTTGAGGTGGAACCTCCTGTGCTCCAACTTGCACCCATTGTCCCATGTCTTGTCACATGGCACTACTGAAGAGACTGGAATCACTGTCCCTAGAGATGTTTAAAAAATGAGTGGATGTGGCAGTTGAGGAGACCATGGTCTAGTGGTTAGGGAGATGTTGGGATGAAGCCTGGACTTGATGATCCTGGAGATCCTTTCCAGCCATAATGATTCTATGATTCTTCTTGACAACTACCTTTCAGGTATCTATAGACACGAATAAGATCCCCTCTCAGCCTTCTCTTCTCTAGACTAAACAGCCCCAGTTCTCTCAGCCTTTCAAATCCCTCAGTCATCCTTATAGCCCTCCACTGGAATCTCTATAGCATTTCCCTGTCTCTTTTGACTTGGGGAGCTCAAAATTGGACACAGTACTCCTGATGTCGTTGTTTCACGGCAGAATAGAGGGGAAGCAGAACATTCCTTGATCAGCTGGACGCACTTTTCTTGCTGTATCCCAGGATACCACTGGTCTTGGCCACAAGAACACATTGCTGTCCCATGGATAACTTCGTGTTCACCAGGACTCCAAGGTCTTTTTCCATGGGGCTGCTTTCAAGCAGAACAACCTCTAATCTCTACTGGTGCAGTATACTTAAACCCTCTTGTCATGTTGATTCTTTCAACGTATATAATGATAGATATTTTTGTGTACCTTCATAAATGTTTTTCTAGTCAAGTGTTTTATTTTGTAAAAGTAGGTAATCCATCTGCATATGTCTTGCAGTTTATTTTTCTTATTTTTAGTACCTACCATTATGAAGATAAACTTTTAAAATCGTAATTCTGGCAATTTCTTTCCTGTTTTCAGTAATGTGTATCATATAATTTGTTACCTTTTTTTAATCAGAAGCTCCTCGAGTTTGTATTGTCTGAGACAGCATGACTAGAATATCTTCTGGGGGTGGGTTATTTCCACCTGTATTTAGTTACTAATTTCAAATCTCGAATTCACCTTTGTCTGCAAAGAGGAATTTTTGTGTTCTGCTGGCTCAATTTTGAACAGAAAAAGTCTGCATGTGAAGAATGTTTTTCATTCGTGTATTCAAAACAGAAACCTTTGAACCAACTGAATGTTGTTTTAACCTGCTTCCAGATGGCTGAGCTGACCAAACAATGAAATCAAAGTTATTACATTAATCTAATAAATAAATAAATAAATATTAAAAAAAAAAATTTTAAAAAGTCTTCAAATTTTAGCAAGGGTATTTGAGCATGAATTTATCTGTGCAGCTGGTATTTGTAATGGACATATATTTCAATTGAACTGTACATAGTGAGTCCTGTAATTAAACTGCATTGATTTCCAGTTGTTCAGTTATTCTTGCACACACTGTGAGTTACTTTTGCTTAAAATTCATTAATTTGGTAACTACATGTACATATACTTTTTTTTTAATTAGCACTTCCAAAAGTGTATGTAAGGCTTGAGTGCAATATGTTATATTGGGAAAAGTCATGGAACTCTTATTTCTCTACTTGTAATTAATATGGGATTGGCTAATTGGATTTTTATTGAATTTAGTGGCGTATCGAAGAGATGAAATGTGGTCTGAAGGGCGATACGACTATGACAGAGTTGCAAGAGAACGCTTTCCTCCTAGGGTTCATCCTGATGTAAGTGTATACTGTTTCTTTAGCACTATGCTGTCATAGTCTACCTTTATACCACAACTTGTACCATAAGGGCTGAATTTATAAGTAATTTATAAATATAAAATTTTGTAATTATAAGTATTTTTATAAATATAAAAATACTGTATATTGAAATCCGTAGCATAGCCCAAGTTCCATTTTTTTTTTCTTTAAATCAACAGTCTAGCAAATGAATCTGCACAGAGATAAGAGGATGCCTGTAAAATCTAACCTATTTTCTCAAATCTATTGGAAGTGTTCTAGAATATTTGTAGCTTGATATTTTTTAAGGTGTAATTCTTTTTTGTTGTTAAACAGGATTTTTAATAGATTTTGGAGAATCAAGGCATACACTGTATTTTTCTCTAGACTTTAAAAAGAATTGTTATTACATCTTGGAAATTGAGTTGGTAAAATGACAGCTTTCAGTATTGTCCTTGTCACCAGTACAGTTTTTATTGTATTGCCTAAAGTATTTAAGGAAACATTCTAACACATGTTGAAAACACATTTTTGCCAATGAAATTGTGTTCTGGAGCTCTGTAAGGGAGATGCTTATACAGAAAATTGTTGATGGAAACCTGCTTTTTAGACATGGGGACTTCTGCTGTGTGTTACTCTTCTAAAAGCAAACAGAAGCTATGCTTATTCGACTGTAGAAGGAATTCAGGGTGAATTTTAGAAATCTCTGTGCCAAAGTGTCAGGAAAAATTTTTATATTTTTTTTTTTCTCCTGTGTCTGAAATCTCTGAAGAAGAAAGAAGACAGGTTGCAGCTTTGTCTTCTAAGCATTTACACTTTAACTAGCACTTGAAGAACACTTTTTAGTATATTTACATGCTGTACAATGTACTTTTGGCAAAATAATAATTCAGGTTCCTGTGCCTATTACATGGCCTTTCTTTTAATCCTGTTAAAAATGTTGGAATAATAGCATAGCAGCACACTTTCAGGATTTATTCTGATACATTTTCCGCTTGTTGTTTCAAAGGGTTATCAGAGCTGGTAGCTTGGTAACTCATTACGTGGTCTTCTCTATTGAGCAGTATATTAGTGTTGGACTGCTCAGTGACATTTTTAACTCTCTTTACAGGTAACAATGAAATTTCTGCATTTTCAGCTAACTGGAAATCAGATAAGTTTGCACAGGGTATTTAGTCAGCTGCTTCTCCAAAGTGATTTCTATGCAGTAGACTCAAGGAATGGCAGAATGCATTTTCACAAATTCTAATATTTTTAACCGGTGTTTGACTTGACTAACGCATTGCTAATTGAATTTAATTATCGTGACAGTGACATTCTTAAATGCTTTCAGTCTTTCAGACTGTCGAGGGAATGCTGTGTGGCATATGTGTTATGAAAACCTACAGTTGAAAAGATGTGATGCAGTCATTATGATGCAAGAATTACCTAGATGATTCAATGCTAGCTTTATATTACATCTGCTGGCAGAGTATTACTAGCATTTATATTACATGGGACTAGCAGAATGCACTAATATATCACGATCAGTATTATCCATCTGTACTGGAACAACACTCCCAGTAGTTGGGCAAACCAAGATTTAATGACTCTCTGCTTTACTGAAAGATGGATGTGAATCTCTTTCTTACGAAGGTCTACAGATTTAAGGCAGATGGCAGGCAGTTTCTGCCCATGTAAGCCTGTGCTTTTTTATCTGTGTCCATGTATAGGGCTCTGACTTAATTTTGACTAGACGGGTAGAATTGAATCAATTTATTTAGTCTATTCACATACTTAGCATTTACTCATAGGTTAGTATGTTAGAGCTGAGACATGGCAATGAATTATCTTGTTTGAGAGCAAGAGACTTATCTTAATCTAAACCTGGTACTGATTATGTATCAGGTAGAGACTTCAGCAGAAACACATGCTTTCAGATTCTAGTAAACAACACGAAGCTGAGAGTGTTTGGCACAATTAACTGAGTAGGTACACCCTGAACTTTCATGAAACTGTCTGTCTCTGTGTCAGTATGATTGTGATGGATTTGTCTGGGTGAGCATGGAGCAGTTGTATTTTAGTTTCAGAGGACATCGTCTTTGTAAGACACCAAACTTACAAAAAAGGACATGAAGAATGTTCAGTGAGGTGAGGGTAGCTCAAGTGTTGTGTCTGTGTATGGTTGTGTTCATAGTCTCTACTTTGCATCAGTGTGGGTGTAGGCTAGCTTTGTATTGGCCTGTAGTGAATTTGTTGTGTCATCTCTGAAATCACAACTCATTTATTTTTTTGCATGGAAGTATTTAGTATGTGTGTGTTCTACCAAAAAATACTGATGCGTTAGATTGCAACTTACACTACTGTTAAAAAGTACAGTTTAAGTATCTTTCCCCTTCTCTGAATCGCATGTTTTAACTCAAGTCTCTGCATTTATAGCTTGTGGTTTTTAAGGTCCATAAAAAAGTATCTTGCTAGAGGAAGAAGAGTTAAAGTCTGAGGTGTTGCATTCATGTTTTCCTTTGCTTTTAATTTGCAATTGGCGTATACAATACTTGGTTCTAGAAAATTGCAGCTTTTGCAACTACTCAATTTGTGCTTAATAAAGAAAGGATTTATTTGATTGGTAAAAGGTGACCTTCTACGTGAAGGAAATACAATGAATTAATTTTGCGTTCTAGAAAAAAAGGCATCCAAAGCTTACATTAGAGAAACACCAGAAATGTTAAAACTGTTTCTGTCACTTGAATCCTCAGATCACCTACTGTTTGGTATTGAGGAGGTGCTTATCTGTTCAGGTTATAAAACAAGGACTGTCTTCACCATACTTTCTGTAGCATGGAGGATGCTGTTGACATTAAGAAATTACAATATTTTCGAGTGGACTCTGTTTTACAGACACTACTAACTTTCTTTGTTGCATCTCTAAGTTCATTTGAAAGTCTCGTGAGAAATATAAACAGCTAATGCTTAAAAACCCACAGTAGCTGATGCTTAGAAAATAGGTAAAGCTTCTGCTTTAAACTTTCAAAAGAAACCTAAACAATATTGAAAGTTTTCCTTTGATAATTAAACTTGCAACAATTAGATTTTCTAAGTTATTCCACCACCAGACTGGTGTAATGTTTTGTTGTTCCCCTGTGCGTTTTTCAGCTTTAAGATTATTGTAACCCCATATTTAGAAATAACTTGTTTTTACTTCTGTGCGTTCACTACAGATTTCCAGCTATTAAAAGCAGCATGATTTTATTTGTTTTGTGGTTTAGGATGATTATCATAGAGTAGTAAATGTTGTGCCCAAAAAATCACCACTTCTTGAAAGACCTGGAGATGGGAATTACAGCCGGTACGATGATTATGGTCATGCTGAGTATAGAGACTATGAAGAGGGTCGTGATATTTCCCATGACCGAAGAAGTGGCCCTCCACACCGAGGTGTACGTAAGGTGATTCTTCTCACATGTTTATAATCTTCATGCTAATGCTTGAATACTAAACAATTAATGTATTGTTTTGCATGGAACATTGGTGTTACTGCTGTTTTCATAAACTAAAGTAGTATGAACAGAGATGGTGTTACTGCTGTTTTCATAAACTAAAGTAGTATGAACAGAGAAAACATCCAGGTT
Source organism: Upupa epops (assembly GCA_013397515.1). Lineage (NCBI taxonomy): Eukaryota > Metazoa > Chordata > Aves > Bucerotiformes > Upupidae > Upupa > Upupa epops. The sequence continues at coordinate 226,441 of VZRI01013641.1, read as the reverse complement.
TTGCTATATGGTGTTTTTCACAGTTACTGTGCTTCTAAGACTTGTAATCATAAGGTAGTTTATACCTTCATGCTGATTCTTATGGTTCCTAGCTACTTGGTGATATGGAAAAGGGCTTTTGTTCAGAAGTGTGGAAAGCTCAGAGTTTCAACTGAGAAAATGAGATTGTCACAGAATTATTGAGGCTGGAAAAGGCCTCTGAGATCATCAAGTCCAGCCTAACATCACCACAATAACCTAGATCATGGCACAAAGTGTCACTTCCAGTCTTTTCTTAAACATCTCCAGGGATGAGGACTTCACCACCTCCCTGTGCAGTCCATTCCAATGTTTAACCACCCTTTCTGTGAGGAAGTGCTTCCTAACATCCAAACTAAACCTCCCCTGGCAGAGCTTCAGGCTATGTCCTCTCATCCTATCACTAGTTACCTGGGAGAAGAGTCCAAACCCCACCTGTCTACAACTTATCTTTACGTATTTATAGACAGTTATAAGATTCCCCTGAGTCTCGTCTTCTCCAGGCTAAACAAATCCAGCTCCCTCAGCCTCTATTCCCTTCCCTAGCCTTGTTGATCTGGATCTGCTCTAGTACCTCGATATCTTTCCTAAAGCAAGGGACCTGGAACTGCACACAGTACTCCAAGTGAGGCCTCACCAGTGCCAAGTACAGGGGGAGAATTACGTCCCTAGTCCTGCTGGCAATGCTATTCCTGATACAAGCCAGGATGCCATTGGCCTTTCATGCCACCTGGGCACACTGCTGGCTTATATTTAGCTAGTTGTTGACCAGTATTCTCAGGTCCTTTACCAGGTAGCTCTCCAGCCACTCACCCCCAGTCTGTAGCTGTGCTGAGGGTTATTGTGGCCAAAATGTAGGACCCTGCACTTGGCCTTGTTAAACTTCATCCCATTGTCCTCTGCCCATTGACCCAGCCTGTCCAGATCTCTCTGCATCATCCTTCTCCCCTCCAGCAGATCGACATTCCCCCCCCCAACTTTGTGTCATCTGCAAATTTGCTATGGGTAGATTTGATCCCTTCCTCCAGGTCATCAGTAAAGGTTCTGAATAGAACTGGGCCCAGCACTGATCCCTGAGGAACACCATTGCTTACTGGACACCAACTGGATGTGGCACCATTCACAACCACTCTCTGTGCCCAGTCATCCAGACAGTTCTTAACCCAGCAGAGGGTGTACCTCTCCAAGCCATGGGCTGCAAGCTTTTCCAGGAAGATGGTGTTGGAGAAAGTGTCGAAGGCTTTGCTGAAGTCTAGGTAGACCACATCCATAGCCTTCCCCTCACCCATTTGGTTGCTCATCCAGTTGTACAATGAGATCAGGTTTGTTAGGCAGGATCTTTATTTCCTAAAGCCATGCTGGCTGGGCCTGATCTGCAGATATCCTCCCTGTAGTGGTATTGCAGATACAGCTGGAAGAATAGAAGACTTATAGTAAAATCTTTCTGTGTGCGTCTTTGCACTTGCAATTTGTTGAATGCTGTCTACCTATCCTAATTCACATGGTTGTTCGTCTGCTTATGGATTCAGCATCATGGCAGAATTGATCTTTTTTCCCTATAAAATATATGGTTCCTTTTAAAAGAGATCTCTTCCAACCCAGCTGTTTGAAATTCTGTAAGCTATTGATTATATTTCAGTAAGGAAATAGTGTGGATTTACATTTTTGAAGTTAGGCTTATGTATACAGTTTGGAAATCTTTGTTTGGTTTTGTGTTTTGTACATCATTGCAGAGTTTCTGTCTGTAGTATTGATAGAGGAAGAAAGGAGGAACAGAGTGAATAAAATGAGAGGAACCTTGCTGTGAATGTTTAAAATGTTCTTTTATCTCATTAAATGCCCTGGTTTTGCAGTAAATGAATATCATTGGAAAGCTAACTGTACCTGACATCTAGCATTGACATATACGTCACACAGTTGTTTTGCATGTATGTTTTGCAGGATGAATCGGGATACAGATGGCCAAGAGATGATCATTCTATAAGTCGACAGCCTGAATACAGGTATTTTATCAGACTTTACAGTAGTGCATGCGTAGGCTGGAATTATTGAGAGCATTTTTCTCAGTTTGTCGAGCAGAGCAGTCAAATACGTAAAGGATGTCTGTTGAAATAAAAGGTGATAGTGGATAAGTGGCTTATAGTTGTTGAAATACAAGTTAAATAAATAGAATGACATGAAAGTCTCAATTTTAGTATTTGTTTAGTAAGGGTAGGAGGCATAATGATAACATCTTCAGGAGGTTAGCTTGGCACTGCGAGTAATTTAGTGTGTCTCACTTATCAATCAGACTTTTACATGACTTCGGTCAATTCTTTGGTCTAATTTGCATGCAATACTTTGGGGCCACAATACAGTGAAAGCACACCTGCACCATTTTAAAGGTTAGTGGGGTGGATAATGGGGTTATGAGGTTTACCACAATCTTCTTTTGACCTCCCTCTTCATCTCTGTGACCACTTCTTAGTCTGCCTCGTACTGCCACCTATGAAATGCAAGGAATAGTGTTAAATGTTAGGGCTGTACCATGCATATGCCTACAGTGATGTTTGCTGTGGGATCATTACATTGGAGTAAAGGGCATGGGATAATGTTACACTCAAGATTTATGAACAAGGATGAAACCCACCTGAGATATTCAGGCAATAATTAGTTGCTACTGTAACTGAAAAACTAAGTTTTATCTAGAATGTTAATTCATGGCTGTATTTTTAATGTACCCTATCTTGAGTTTCTACTTCAGTGTGTCATCTGTTATACCAGGCCTCCCTTTATACTGCATCAAGGTGTTCAGTCATAAATACCTCATTCTATATAACTCCTTGTTACTGCTATCTATATAAAACTATAGTTGTACCATACAAAGATTAGTAAAAGTAAACCAAGTTAGCTATAAAAAAAACTGGTCAGTTAGAAAAAATGCTGTTAAACCTGTGCCAAGTTTGAGGGAGAAAAAAAGAACATAGGCAGATCAGGCTAAAGTTCAGACACAGCAAGCCTGACAAGGCTTTGCAAACTCAATGTGAAGGTTTTGGTAGCAATGGCAATACAGGGCTACACAGTAGGTATTTATTCCTTTGAATGTGATTATCTAGATGTAGCATAACTAGATTTTTTAAATTATAAAGTTATGTAATATACCTTCATATGCTGTAAGGGTCTGTGCACATTAGTATTCTGTCAAAATTGCATTCTTATGGCTAGAGCAACAGTAAAGGGTTTTGAAAAGCAGGAAGTATTTTATAGAAAATGGTGCAAAAATGTTCTACCTTTACCTCTTATTTTAAAGCAATCATAGCTGTTAAAGCTCAAAAATAAAAAAAAACAAAACCAAAACTGAGAAGACAGAACTTGTACCAGACTGTTTATTTTACACAGAACAAGAGTGGCACCCAGTGGTCAGAATGATACAGAAATGCATCCAAATTTCTTCCATTTAAAGTGTGAAGATAAAACATCAGCTCATTTTGTTGAAGGCTTTAAAAAATAATTCAATGTGGTAGGTGAATATTTAACTGTTATACAAATGTGGTAATACTATGAAAGAACTTCATAAAGACACTTGCTTCAGTTCAGACTATGGGAATGTATTTGCAGTGGAATGAAGTCCTGTCTTTTTATTATGTAGACACTCATTAGCATATCTGAAGTCTGATTGTACATAAGAGCACAGGAATAGTAAATTACCTTGGATGTAAAAAAAATTCATTTTATGAAATTATGATATTTGCATATTGCTCACTATTGTCCAGTGTAGTGGATCTCAACATAGACAACTGAAGTACAGTACTTGATATATATATTGTCTTCTTTGGTGAAAATGCTAATTACTTTCTGTTTCAAAGTTATTTGCATCATAAGACCTGAGATTAAAAGATTATTATGTGTGAAAATGCTTTTTCCTTGGATATTATGGAAATTACTTTGGCTAAATTTTTCTTCAGTACGTTTACTTTTGTTTTGCTTTGAGGTAGTAGAAGGACATTTAAGATCACTTTAACCAGAAATTCTTTTTAAAAAATTGCATGGAACATGCCTCAGTACTAAGTTAGATTTGTGGAGCTAAAGATACTCAGGAGACTTGTAGAGTTAATGGTTTTTCATAGTCAGTACAGTGACTGTACGGTTTAAAAAGAATAGCTCTTCTATGCACTTAAATAATCAGTTTTTATTAACTCATTCAGTAGCTAAAATGGGCTGTGAGAAGTTGTTGTCTACATTATGTTGAGGATTTCCTCTTAAGCATGATTCACATTTTCCTTCTTTTTTTGTTAATTTCAGTATGAAAAATAAGTTTCTTATATATTACTCTTTCCATTTTTGTTATCTATACATTTGGTCTATTGAAAAACATTACTTTTGAGATCTTACTGAAGTAAAAGGAGCTGCTTATCAGAAATATCAATCAAATGATGCTGAATTTGAAGGGGTGAAAGTTACCTATGTTGAAGAAACCGGCTGCTAGACAAATTTTGAGTGGGATTTTTTTTTGCTTTTTCTTTATGGAATGTTTTTCCTTTTCCTTAAGAGTAGGCAGTGTATGCCTACATAGTAGTTGCATAGCTGTGGCACATCCACTGACCAGCAGCAACTCTCCAGGAGTGACAAGAGGAATGTTGAAGTTCTACCACTTGTCTTAGATGTCTTTTTTTTCTTGCTTGCTTTCTTCTTAGGGAGTTATACTCCAATCTTGAAACAACTGTACTACTACTGGTAGCTTACTACTGATCAGAGAGAAAATTACTGATCCTTCTGCTCCTGTCTAGACCACTCAGGTCTTGGGAGGTGTGAACAGCTCCATGACTTCTTTTACAGTAATATATGTAAAAAAATTAAGTCATTCAGAGGATCTGCTTGGCATAGATTTCAAAATGAGTTTCCAGCCTTTTTTTTCTTGCTCTGACCAAAGTAGTTCTTGCTAGACTTAGGAACTCCAGAAACTGTGTGAATTGTGTAACCTTAAAGTCATAGCTTTGTTTGAAATCCCTTTGCCTTAAAACCTAGTTGACATGTCTAAGAAATTCTACATCAAAGCAAAATCTTAGTTTGAAGAACAGAGAATTTTCTGCACACTTGATGATAGTTCTAATGCCTTGGTTGCTGGTGCTGTGAGAATTGTGAAACTTGGAAATCAAGTAACACATGACTTTGTACATTGATCTTCTACTATTGTTGATCACTTCTGGGCTGTGTTACTACTTGTCTTCAGCGATGTATCAAGATAATTTATTCAAAGCACTCAAATTTCTGCCTGCCAGATAGTTTGAAAAGTTGCAGGGAACTATACTGTTATGTTGCAGAACTCCAATCTTACAGTATTTCTGAATGGGCCTCATAGCAATGGATTTTGTATACAAGTTCATTTTTATCAAGTCAGATGATCATTTCCATGTGAAATGCTTTAGGACATTGTTACCTGCTGTTCACTTAGGATGTACCAAACTTTAATCCTTTTGAGCGAACGAAGCATTACTTCATACTTTAATTTTTCAGCCAAACTGAGTTCATAATGTGAAATATGTGAAACTTGGCAACTTGAAGATGGGTGAGACTAATCTTCAAAGAGAGATTACAGAAATGACGCACTTATAAATCCTAGCTATGTATTCATTAAATTTGAACCTTAAAATTATCTGAGATCCAGATGTTTGTGCACAAATACAGCAATCTTTATTTTACAAAGTACTGTGCATCAGTAGTAATGTTGGTTCATGTCGTACAGACTCCTAAGAAGTGGCTCACGTGGGACATTTTTAATATATCCTCTCAAGCTGTTAGTATAAACTTCCCTTAGTCAATGAAGGAAGTGTGTTGCTGTTACATATTGTTCATTGGTTGTTAATTATTTTTCTTCCCATGTCGTCTGTGAAATTAGGAAGTAGTCAGGGTAGTTTTTAATACTGATGCTTTTGTGTATGTAAAACACATTGCTTATCTGTGGAGTACATAGGAACTAGTTTGCAATAAATAGAAGTAAAAAAGAATTTTTTTTCCAGAAGTGAAATAAAAATGCTGAAACTTAATTTTAAAGCAAGACTCATCAATCAGTTCCATATTTTGTTTTGGAAAGCTATTGTATCAATGGCACCTTGCCCTTCCTTGATAATTTTATGTGGCTTTTAGCCCATTAGATTTGCAGTTACCTCTTGGGGTAGTAAAGCATATAGCTGATTCTTGTAGAGGCACAAACCTTAACAGTGAAATTATATTTCCCAAAGGCCATGGAGAAAATTGGTAGCAAAGTGAGGGACAGAAGCCTAAGAATCGTGGCTTTGTGATGTCTACTTTAACTACCCTTCCATTTGGTGGTTAGCCCCTTGAGGTGTCATGTATCCAGGCTGGATGTTCTGGAGGGGAGTGGTCTGAAGATTGAACATTAGAAACAAAATTGTTGCTTGAATGGATTTTTTAAATGAAAACCATTGATCAGAGAGTCTCCAGAGAGAAGGTACGAGTGAAACTTTTCTCACAATAAAGCAAGGTTCAGGTGTGCCTTAGGCCAAGGCAGTTATCTTTGCATTATCACTATGCAGTCACATTTGACTTACAGGAGGGTTAATTTTTCCTTGTTTTTTTCCCCTCCTTGAATGTATTCTTCAATGAATGAAACTGTGAGCCTTTTTTAAATATTTTGTACTAATTTAAAACAGCATACTATATTCTGGGAGGTCTCTGGGCTTTGGATTTGAACTTTCTTGTAATGTAAACCAATCCTTGTCTTGCTTATAGAAAAGAAACATAGCCAAAGGAATTTATGAGATGGTGCTAAAAATGTACGTAAGTCTGATGTTCTGTTGCAGTATTTGACAGGTCTTAAGGGATACCATACAAGAACCTCATTCCTTATTGAGAAACATGTGTGCAGGGAAATAAATACAGCAGTCACCCAAGGAAGATCGTCTTGCTTTTGACAGAGATGGAAGTGGAATTCTAATCATATTCATTAGCACATGCCTCTTTTTTTTTTTTTAATAAATACAATCTGTGCTGGAACATTGTGCCTCTAAGGTATTCAGACTAAGTACTAAAATAACTGATTTATTCATCTATGAAATTACAGTTTCCTTATAGTAGGTCATTGTGGTAGATTCGTTATACCTGTCTACCACTCCAAGTAAGGACTTGTCTATTGAAATCTTTAGTTCAGAGGACACAGGGTATCAGGCTGCTAGCTAAATTAATTTGCTGTGCCTTATGATATTTTGGGGGGTGGAGGGTCATGGAGTTAGAACCTTTTGGAACAAGGTAATAGCATAAACTGCAACATACTGTTAAGTTAAATATTTAATGAGTTCATATTATGGTTTCCATTGTACACGGCGGTCTTGTTGCTTTAGTAGCTGCTACATTATCTTTAAGGGCTGTTTTCTGCTCCTCTACCTTTCTAGCTGATTCTGTGCTTCAGACAAGCAGTTTGTTTGCAAACAGTGATTTATGTTTTATAATTTTATTTTTGTTAACTTGGCTAAATGAAATATGTCTGACTGTACTACTGATGCTTTGGGTTCTTTGGGTTCCTTTGGTGCATGGGATTTTATTGGCAGTGTGTTTTTAAAACTAAAGCCTTAGCCTTTTAAAACTGCCCCTTGTGGAAGGCTGTGTGTAATTAAGAAGAGTTCAGAACTGCTTGCTATTGCAGGTCTATGCAGCTGAGAGTAAAAAGATTCAATTCACACAAGTCTGTTTTTGTTGCTGTGATTAATTTCTTTCTGCTAAATTGCTGGATTTCAATTTAAAGCTACATATATGAAAATTTATTATGTCAAATGGAACTTCTGATGCTGTTTATATTTATGCTATTTATATTAGTAAGGCTTGTTTTGTTTATTTAGTAGGAATTTCATTCATACGAAGACTGCTATCACTCTAATTCTGAAATGTTTGCCACTTAGAATGGGGAGAAAACCTTGTGGACAAGGTTTTAATTGTAGAATTTTTTTTTGTGTCCCTCACATAGTGTAAAAAGGTAGGAAAGAGATACAATTTTCTTATTTTCAACTAGGCTTTTTTAATGTTTCAGCTAATTGTGGGGTTATTCTGAAAGGTGACCGTTGCTTCCACTAGCAGTCAGTTGTAGTTGTTCTTTTAATTTTTAAATATTTTTGTTTGCATAGCAGTTTACCACGACCTTTATTGAAAGCCTGTTTTTTTTTTTTTTATTTCTGTGAGGGATTTATCATTCAAATTCTAAAAAAGCAGGTTTGCTATGGAAAGTCCCATAACTTGCATAATAGCTATGTAGTTAGGCGGTTTCCCATTTTCCATCTTGGGTCGAGGGCAATGACTTTAAAACAGCATTCTTGCCATTGAAACAAACCCTGGAGCCTCACACAGACATCTGAGCTGCAATTTTGTTTCCAGTTATTATTATTTTTGTAAATTTTTTAGGCTTTTATTTTTTGGTTTGGGGGTTTTATTATGGCGATTTTTTTTTTACTGCTGGTTCCAGAGGGTTCTATCTGTTCTATTTTATTTCCTAATGAAATCTTTGTTTTTCTAATAAAAAAGGTCAATGTTTTTCATATATGGGAGTAGTCAAATTAGCAGAATTTCCAACTATGGTGGCTTTTTTCCCCATTGAGCTTTAAATATACAGCCTCATACAGTATGGCTTGATCTTTGTATGAAATCTAGAATGGTTCTAAATCTCGATTTTTAATTTCTGCTGAGCACCACAAAGCAAAACTGGGTAAGCCTTTTTTTAAAAACAGGTAAAAATTTTTGTCTGATCCTGTGGGTATGGTGTTTCTTACACTTTGGTACATTCAAATATTTCAACCACATTTAAATGTGGTCTCTAAGTTGTGACTCTGAAGGACTGACAAAGTATTGTTTGGATCCAAAGCATGTGGTTATAATCTCAAATAACATTTTTGTATTTTTAAATATCAGTAAATAAAAACCAGCCTCAATTATTGTTCAGTAAGGAAAAGCTAAGCAGTATATTGACCAGTGAGTATGTATTTGACAGTTGCAATAAACACACCAAATTTGGTAATAAAAACCTTGAACTTCTCATTGTGACAGTTCGCAGCTGCTATTGTGCTTATTCCACTTATTTTTTTAATCAAAGCTGTGTTACGTTTTAAGGATCTATGGCTTTTTTTGTGTACAAGTGTTTCCTGCTGCAGTCATATGAAATTGGTGTCACCATTGCATGTTTGAGCAGTGCTTTTCACATGAGAATATTTTTCTACAGCTATTACTATGTTATGATTTACCTGTATGGAAAATTAATGCATGCAAACTCAGTTTGAAGTAACAAATCCACAATATTACAAAATTTGATATTTTGGACAAGTGATTATATTGTACTTATCAATGATGTTTACATAATACTAATAAACTGTAAAGGGATCCTCTGTTTACAACACATGGTATGGCAACATGCGTAAAGTTATGGTTATGTACCTTTACACACTGTAAGATCTTGACTAACATTCCACTTTAAAGACTATAAAGCAAGTTCATCTGGTCCATTTTTTCAGCTAGCATTATAATCAGGTGGTAGATGATATCAAACTAGCGAGGTAATGCTGTATGGGGAAATGATGAGAGGAAACTCCCATGGGTAGTGCTTGATTATACTGGAAAGCTTTCCTTACAAATATGTTGAGAAACATCTTGGTACTGAGAGACAGTGGGGAGGGAAAGAGAAGGGAGTCTCGAGTCCAGACAACTACTGCTGTGATGTTATCTAACTAAACTATCTCAATGACCAGCCAATTGGCTTAATGAATATAGTCATGGCTTTCTCAGGGTGGGAGGTATTGTCACAGAAAGCTTGTATATAATTTCCCTTAGAAAGATAAATTCTTTCTCTGTTATGTTCCCGGGCTTGTTTGTTATGTTTTAAACATACTGAACATTTCAGGGGAATTTAATTCCCTTTGGGAGAGGCTAAGAATAGTAGCATACACTAAAGGAGAGGGAAGTTTAGTGTTATTGACAGTATAGGCATCCTTTTGTGAAATGTTTTGCTGCAAAGATCTTTAATGTGTCATTTCCACCTGGTTTGTGTGTGTAATGGCCTACATCTGAAGAAAAGGTCATAAATGTTGGCATTTTTTTAAAAAGGTGATGCTATTTTTGCATGCTAACAAATTATTCTTAATGTTAGGTCTTAACATTTATTCGTGAAATATACTTGCATAATCATACATGACTCTTTGTATCTGAAGCTTTGTAGCATTTGCAGTAGTGTAGTTTCTTAAGTTGATAACAAATGCTCTTACCTAAGTAAAACCAAATATCAATGCCATGATACTGTCAGTCAGATGCAGGAATGTCTTTTTCTTCTGAAGTCTGACTTTTAAGAGTTACATGTGTTAAATAAAGTCCTACCTTACCTCGGATAGTTTTATTTTTGGAAATGACATTTGAGTGTGTGTTTTTGCAATTTGGAAGCAAATTGGGAAAGTATTCTAATGTGCTGATTAACAGATCCATATAATGGTTTGGGCTGAAAGCACTTGTAAAGGTCATTTGGTCCAACCCCTCTGCAGTAAGTGAAGAAACATCTTCAACTAAATCAGATTGCTGGAAGCCTATATCTAACCTTAACTTGAGTGCTTTCATGTTCAGTGCTTCACCACCCTCACTGTAAAAACATTATTTCCTTATATGTAGTCTGAATCTCTCCTCCTTTAGTTTAAAACTGTCACCTTTGAGTTCTTACTACAGGCGCTGCTGTAAAAGCTTGTCCCCATCTTTCTTATAGGCCCCCTTTGAGTGCTGAAACATCACAATACAGTCTCCACAGAGCCTTCTCTTCTTCATACTGAACAAACTCAACTATTTCTGCCTTCTAGGTGAGGTTTTTCAGCCCCTTGGACCTGTCACAACAGGTCTGTGTCTTCTACTTTAAGACTTAAGAGCTGGATGCAGTACTCCAGGTGGTCTCACCACAGTGGAGTAGATAAGCAAACCAATTTAGGTTTGATGAGATACTAAACTCAGTATGGTTCTACAATTATTACCTTTTATTCTTATCATTTATTTTGAAGAATATTGTGCAAGGCTTATCTAAGGCAGAGAATCACGTTAACATAGGAGATGTGATAATGATAATGAATTACCCTCTTCAAAAAAAATCTCTTCAGCTACTGTTAATTTTATACTTTACTAAAACTTGTCTGTGTTAAACAATATTCTGTTTAAAAATGATATTTGAATCTACATTTATTACAACCAGAATATTGTGGTTTCAGTGCTGCTTAGATATGTATGTCTATTTTTTTAGGGGAAAGAAGTATTATTTCTTTGAGCTTTACTGATGCTAACTTTACTTGAAAATTCTGCAAATGGATCTAAATAAAAAAAAAAGTAGTGAATACAGTAAGCGGAGTCATCTTCATACAGTAAAAATCTATTTCCACAACAGTCTAAAACTACCTAAGCTGGTGCTATTCTATTCCTTCCCTCTCTCTGGTACTGTGTCAGGTATTTGCACTCTTCAATGAGCTGTCCCTGCATTCTAATCCACAAAGATCAATTAAATAATTACCTACCAGTTTGGTTGCCTGAGAGAAAATAATCAATGCTAAGTTAGGCATGGAGTGGGAATATGTGTTTAAGGAAGACTGTGAAGATAGGACTGTAGCAGCGCCTATTTGAATTAGTAGGACTTGTTGCATATCTATACTCTGAAGTTAACTGTTAGTAAATCACTGAAGTAAGGGATCACATATAGTAGTTGCAAAAGGATTTTTGTAAGGAATTTACCCAAGTAGCATAGCTTGTGTTAGATGCACTAAAGTAAATGCCATTTGTAGTATCTAGGAAATGGCCTTAAAAAAAAAAGCAAGATATATTGAAGTATGTCATACTTAAATTGTCATCAAAGTGAAAGGAGAAAATGAACTCAAAAAACTCCCAAAAAGACAAATTATTCAGCCATGTTGTTTTATAAGGGAAAATGTCTGGGCTTTCTGTTTTTGAACGAACTGTATACCTGACAGGAAGGAATCTGATCAAATAAAGGACAAAACCCACATTACATACAAGACCAAGACCTCCCACCAGACTGAAAACAAAAAAATCCCAGCTCCCCCCCCATTTATTTTGTTTAGGAATTTGAGAATTTAAAGTTGTGTGACTAAATCAGAATGTGTTTCTACAGTCTCATGTAATTTTCCATGCTGAATTAGATTTTTACAATTATTTTTAGAAATTTCATACAACTCTTTACTTGTGTTCCAGAGCACATTACTGTCCACAGTGCTTGTTCTCAATACATTTATGCTTGCTTTGTGTAGTACTTGGAATATTTTCTGTCTCCTACCCCATCAACCCCTTATACTTCAGTGTCACAGGGGAACTTGGAAGTTCTTTCCTATGTAGTAGTTTTGGTGCCAAGTCTTGATGACAGTAAGTGCTGGAGCACCTTGGGAAGGTCTGTCCCATTAGAACTTCTGTCTTCCTTCTAATTTTAAACTTCTATATTGAGGTACAGAATTTCAGTGACTTTCATTTGGAATTAAGTCTCTTTAGGAATTGATTGAATTGCTATTATACTGAGGTATTTATTCCTTGAACTAGTTATCTGACCTGTTTAACTACTTGACTGTTCTGGGATGGTGTGCTGCTTAGAAAGCCAAGAGTTTGAAATCTGGCTCAACAGTAATGTCTGTCACTAAATACTTTATCAGTGAATTCTGTGCTGTTGTAATTGTTACAGCCATTAATAGAAATTTCAGCCTAGTATATCATTTTAAGTAAATATGCATTGTGAAACTTCAGACCTATAATTTGTTTTATGTTGTAGAGAAATTGCAGGGATTTAAAAAGCCCTTGTTTTCAAAGAGAAGCCAAGACCCCATACATTTAAATACAATTATTTTGTCTCATTTGCTTTTGATGTGTCTCATTAACATCTTCTGTCTTTGTTCTGCATTACAGTTCTATAAAGTAGTTTGTTCTCAATTCTTTGGAACCCAAATCTGCATTGTTCTGGGCTCTTAACTGTGGTTCTTTTGTGTTTATCTGTATGCTTGACTATAGTTTCTCTCCATTAGGTAATGGAAAGAAAGCTCGAGTTTAAATATACTTCAATTGCGTGGGCTTTCAGCAAGTTTAATAAAGTACATTATCAGTGAGAGTAGAATACAGAGTAGTCTTTACCAAGGAAAAAGAGGGATGTAATGTGATTGCCAGTTTCAGTTGAAGTGCTTAGGTTTACTAGTCAATTAAAGGACTAATGTTGCTATAATATTGAAGTTGTCTTAGTTTTTATTCCCTGATCTGTCATGACATCCCACAGTTGGAGCTGTGGGAGGTAGGTTTAGTAGCTTTTGTTAAGTGAGGTGCACAAGTGGCATCAGTGTGAAGTTCTGGTGTTTGCATACAAGGGACTTCAGTAAGACTACACATGGTTTAAAAACAGAGAAGCATTTATATATTCTTAATTTTTTGTTTTGCATTTGGTGTGTTGTTACCCTTCTCTACATGAGACTCACCGATGTTTTGCTATGCCTGTTTCCTTTTGCCTTCATTCAGAAAGCTCTTAATAAGATTATGTTGAGTAGTCCTAATTATGCTAATTTAATTTAAAGCAAATGCAGATATCATTTACAAGTACTGCAGTTACTTGCTGACTCATAGGATGTTGAAAACCAGTTGTCATAGAAGATCCTTCATCACCTGAGGTGTTCATAGGAAAGCTGATGGAAGCAGATGCAGTTACTTAGATCTGCAATGGTGTAATTCACTGTATTGTTTTAGTTTACGATAAATCAGCATAAACAGCTTTGGACTATCACAAGTGATTATAGTACGTCTCTAAAGTATATCTAAAGTCAACTGTTGGTTGGTTTGTTGCACAAACATGTACTGTGAACTTTGAAAAGAAAGGAAATGAGTTCTGCAAGAGAATGATGTCTGGAACATTCCATACTCTGCATCTACTTTTAAGATCACAGAATCATAAAGGATTGGAAGGGACCTGAAAAGATCATCTAGTCCAATGCCCCTGCCGTGGAGAGGGACACCCCACCCTAGATCAGGATGGCCAGAGCCTCATTCAGCCTGGCAGGGACTGCTAATGGGCCTAAACAAAACCAAGGCATAGATGGATTAAGCTGTAACACTCCCTTTTGTGAACTAGGCTTCTTAGGAAAGGTAGTGACTGATCTTCTACCAAATGAAAATTCCCCTGTGCTCTATTCCCTTGTTCTCCTACTATGCCACAAGGTGTACTTTTGCCTATTCTGTAGTTGTGCTGTTTTCTTCCAGGAAACTGGACCTGTTGGTTACATTAAATAACTCAGGCTTGTGCTCTTCACTCAGCTGCTGGATAGTATATCAGGTTATGGCTGTTCACTTAAATTTTGGGAGCCCATCCAAGATTATCAGCTCTGCTGAGAGCATAAGGTTCAAGTTTCATGGAGGATAAGTTGCTGATGCTTCCTGGTCCATTACTGCTAAGAGAACTAGCTTGTGCTTTCAGGACTATAAGTGAGGTATTAATACAAAGCATAAAGATAAGAAAGAACCTAAATAAAAGGGATTAATCCTGCATTGGTTGTTATGGGGAAATCTATTTTAAAGTTACGGTTAAGTGCAAAAATTTGCATCTCTATTAAATATTGTCCCTACTCAATAACCCTTTTGAGTATGTGTTGGAATCTGAAGCATGCAATTAACAGCTTTGCTGAATAGGAGACTTCATTACCAAATTGCAGGTGTATGTTAGCTTAAGTATTTAAAACAAAGCTTATCTTGTTCTGTTCCTGTAGTTTGTTACATTAATGAAAAACATCAGAAATGCTGTGCTGTTGCTGTGCCATCCTTAACAGATTGAATATAGTTAACGGTTTGTGTGTTCTGTACGAGATAGGGTCTAGTAAAGAATTAACATGGAGTGGTGAAATGAAAACTTTAAAAATGAAAGTGAGAATCTGTTTTTGTGCATAATATTATTTTAGAGTCAGGCTTTAAAATGCTTTCCTATATAAAATTGTGTTTTGATGACATTTGTAAATTCTTATGTGGACATTCAGGCATTTATTATATACGTGAAATACCTGGCCCTCTGTAAACATTTCGGTAATAAACTTCTCTGTATACTAGGGCTTAATAACTTGGTTGTAAAAATATGTTTTTAGCATAAAAGTGGCATAGTAGTCTGCCAGAAGATTTGTGCTTTAAAAATAAGTAAGAGTATTTAAAGAAATGGATTCAGGCTAAAATGAAAAGGAAAACGACATTCTTGATATGTGATTGAGCAATACTGGATGATCTTTGAGGTGCCTTCTAACCAAAGTAATTCTGTGATTCTATGAATATGTTCTTGAATAAAAAGCCCTCTTAACTAGAAAAACCAGTTCAGTGCTGAGGTAATCTTTCTAGTATATGTAGTCTGAGCTTTCAGTCACTACATAAAATATTAATACATGGAATGTAGAAAAAGTGTTAGTTGGCTGTTCTCATTTTCATCTGATAGCCTGAGAACTCTCCTGACTTCTCTAGACTTCTCTTTGTGAGATTTGAGTGGCAAAGGGGTTTTAGTGTTTCACTAAGCATGTTTTCTCATTCTCTGATAATTTCAGTCATTTTGTTCTGTAGTTTCCCATTAATCTACACAATTTCTAAAAGTTCAAAGATGAGCACATTGTTCTTGGGCCTTCGAAGAAAGCAGGATTAGCCTTCTGTGTAGTCTGGGGTGGTTTGTTCTTTGATCTAAGTATGTGTGTAATGTGTGTCCAACGACTACTGCATAGAGGCTCTGAAATACAGTACTAATTACCAATTCTTTAATTGTCTTGCTGGCTCACTTGGGAAGACAAAAGTGTCATAATAACAAATGAAGAAATTATGTTTAGAAAGGAAATTAGTATTAGTTTTCAGCACACCTGTTAGTTACAAATGTATGGAGCATTGTCTTGTATCACTTCTGGTACAGAGGGTGTCTTGTATCACTTCTGGTACAGAGGGCTGTAAAATTTGTTTTTCTCTAAAAAGGTAAAAAGCCTATGGTTTGTTAATGGTGAAACAATTATTTAACTGTAAATCTGGCTTTGCTTCACTGGTGTTTTACTGAAAACCAGTGTGGCTGAGAGCTATTAAATGCTATTTTAGCTATGTATGAAAATTTTTAAAGTTAAGGGTTTCTTGTAATTTAACTGGCTGTGTCTCTTTCCTGAAGATTTTTCCAGTGCAGAATAACCTTCAGTGTTGCTTGTATGATGTTTGTGCTCTGAGGGAGAACCACTCATGCAGATGTGCTTTCCATGCAAAAAATAAATGATCACTGGTATAGGACAGATCAGTGTGATAAGGTTTGTGTTACTGTGGTGCTAACTGCCTGGTTTCACAAGTCCAAAATGCCTTTGGCACACTCAAGTCCCTTGTTACCCATAACAAATGTGGGCCTGTAACATGCTGTAGGAATTGCACACTAGAGGGCTTTTTTTGTTTCTCCAGCAAAGGAAGATTTGCTATAGCTACACTGTGCTGAATCAAATGACCAGATCTTTGTTTGTCTTTGTGAGACGTTCCCTTTCTTGAGATAGTGGACTATGATGAGAAATAAGAGAAAATCTGTGAAATAAGGTATATTCTGACTAATGTAAATGCTATGAATTCTTTGTTTTCATTTAGCAATGCTGTCAAAGAGCTGAGTAATATTTGGTACTCTTAGCAAGTGCTTTGTGTCTTCTGCGCAAGGCAAAAATCACAACTCTAGGTTCAATGCATTTTGGATGTTTCAATGTTTAGTTACCTTCTAGTGATGAAGTAGTCGAATGAAATCTGAAAAGTATCAGGTTGGGTTTTTTCCCCACTTGTTTGTCATTCATTGCCTAAGACTTAACAATGTTGAAGATTTCAGTGTGTTCTGCAGATGACACCTAACCTTTTTGTGTTTGCCAGGCATAAAACATTTTCCTTGTATAGTCTAGTGCTGTTCCACTAACAGTGGGAGCATACCCACGTAACTTCTTTTTTCCTGTTGTCTTCAAAGGGATGGCTTCAGAAGAAAAAGCTTCTATCCTCATTATATGAGAGACCGATCCCCTCATAAGAGGGACTCTCCTTTCTTCAGGGAATCGCCAGGGAGCCGAAGAGATTCTCCGCACAGCAGATCTGGCTCTGGTGTTAGCAGCCGGAGCTACTCTGCTGAAAGAAGCAAAACCTATCCTTTCCACCAGTCCCAGCATAGCAGAAGTATGTCATCTTTACATAAAAGAAATGTTTCTTCTCAGCAAGGTAATGCTGGATTAATGATGGGAGCTGGTTAGTGAGGTGAAACTGTAGCCCTTTTAATCTTAAGGTGCTGTCTTTTACAATGAGAAAGCTAGACATTTTCTCCCAATTATGTGCTGTCTCTCTTCAGTTGTTTCATTGCACTCTCTGTTCCCTTAGGTATTCCATGTGGGAGATTGTAGGTGCTATTTCAGTAGCAGCTCTAGACTGTAGGAGTTTCAGATGCTTGCTTTTTCTAGTATAGTATATTATTTTGTTTTAGCATCAGCTGGTTCTGTTCCTTCTCTGTGTGCTTCACTGTTCCTTTACAACAAACTTTGCTGTCATGTATAGCAGATGAAGATTCTTCCTGCCACCAGGGGAAAGAGATTGTAAACAAAAAACATGGAGAAATGAAAGTGTATTCTGCTACATGTTACATATTCTGAAACTGTTCTTAAAACTGTGTCATTACGGTTTTGAAGCTGGTTGGTTTTTAGCTATTTCATCTCGTTTTCAGACTCACTCAAGTCGTGCTTTCCTCAAAGAAATATGTCTGTTACGTCAATACACTGTGTGTTATGCCTTTAAAAACTTGGCTGTTAATATTTCTCAGAAATCTAATGAATGATTTGTTTTGAAAATATTTTGGGTTTTCCACTGTAAGTAGTTTATAAAAAAAAAAGCTAAAGGTGCTTTATTTTAGCATATTACAGTCTTAACCACTGCTGTTTGTACAGCTTATGTAAATTAATCTAATTTGTATTTTCATCTCTGCAGATTCTTTCTGGTGAACAATGCAAACCTACTGTTCATTTTGGCAGCTTTTAAAAAATTAATTAGATAGGTTTTTTTTAATATACTGACAGGCATATTGTGTGTTTCTAGAGTGACTTACTGGGCCATTATGTAGCAAGAAAAAGATCTTATGGAATTTAACACTGTTTATGTGCTGAGGAACCATTTCATTTCTTGTAGAATACAGGATTCTTGTAGAATCTTTTCAGCTCATCATTGCAAACCTTTAGTATTTTCTAGCAATACTCAACAAAATTCTTTTAAGTGTAGGAGAAAAAGAGGAAAATGTGATATACAACTAGATTTGTAGGTGTTGTGCAGATCATAATTACCAGAAATTGACAAACCGAGGAAAAGTGGTTGGGAACATCAGGGAGTGAGGTGGATTGTGAACTGGCTGGAGGATAGAAGCCAGAGAGTAGTGGTCAGTGGGGCAGAGTCTAGTTGGAGGCCTGTATCTAGTGGGGTTCCTCAAGGGCTGGTACTGGGACCAGTACTATTCAATATGTTCATCAGTATGCTGGATGAGGCTCTGGCCAGCCTGATCTAGGGTGGGGTGTCCCTGCCCATGGCAATGGGGTTGGAACTGTATGATTCTGTGGTCCCTTCCAACTCTGACTGATCCTGTAACCTCTTCCTAGTGAGGGTGACGAGGCATTGGAGGGGGCTGCCTGGGGGTTTTGTGGAGTCTCCTTCTCTGGAGAAGGTCTGGGTGATCCTGCTGTGGCAGGGGAATTGACTCAATGATCTTTCCAGCTTGCTTCCAATCCGTAATGTTCTATTCTGTTCGGAATGAGGGATTAGAGTGCACTGATGGCAAGTTTGCTGATGACACAAAGCTGGGAAGAGTGGCTGACACACCAGAAGGCTGTGCTGGCATTCAGCATGACCTAGGCAGGCTGGAGAGTTGGGCAGGGAAGAATTTAGTGAAATTCAACAAGGGCAAGTGTAGAGTCTTGCACTTGGGCAAGAACAACCCCAGGGACCAGTATAGGTTGGGGACAGACATGTTGTAGAGCAGTGTTAGGAGAAAGGGGCCTGGGGGTCCTAGTGCACAGTGGGACGACCAGGAACTAGCAATGTGCTCTTGTGGCCAAGAAGGCCAATGGTGTCCTGGGGTGGATTAGAAGGGAGGTGGTTAGTAGATCAAGACAGGTTCTCTTTCCCTTCTGCTCTGCTCTGATGAGAACACATCTGGAATATTGTGTCCAGTTCTGGGCCCCTCAGTTCAAGAGGACACAGAGCTGCTTAAGAGAGTCCAGCACAGAGCCACAAAAATTATGAAGGGAGAGGAGCGTCTCCCTGATGAGGAAAGGCTCTTTAGCTTGAAGAAGAGTAGACTAAGGATGACCTCATTAATGTTGATAAATATGTAAAGGGTGGGTGTCAGGAGTAGGGATCCAGGCTCTCCTCAGGGATGTCCAGTGAGAGGGCAAGGAGCAGCAGGTGTTAGCTGAAACATAGGAGGTTCCACATAAATATGAGAAGAAACTTCTTCACTGGTGAGGATGACAGAGCACTGCTCTGGAACAGGCTGCCCAGGGAGGTTGTGGAGTCTGGAGACATCTAAAACTTGCCTGGATATGTTCCTGTGCAGCTCGGTCTAGGTGACCACATTTTGGCAGAGGGATTGGACTAGATGAGCTTTCCATGTCTTTTCCAATCCCTAACATGCTGTGATTCTGCGAATGGGAAAAAAATGTTGTGATAACCGTATAAAAACTTGGAATGTTTCAGGGCTTTCATAACCTCTTGAGCCAGCTTCTGTGATGTGTGTAGTGGACATGGTGAGGTGGAAATCTTCACAAACAAGAAAAGATGGTGGTCAGGAGAGGAAATTTCATTCAGCTTTATCACTTTTGGGTTTTTTTTTCCAATTACATGGTTAAAGTCCAATTCCTCTCATCTTTAAGTAAGGTTTAAGAAACTGGATAGCTCGTACAGTGGGCTGATTCTCTATAATTGCCTTTTACCTGAAAAGCAGTACTACTAAACTGTTTCTGTAGGTAACAGAGATAAAATAGCCTATTTGCAAGATATAAAAGGCTTAAATAATATTTTTTGAATTGTGTTTGAATGTGATTTGTCTCAGGTAAGCTCATGTATTACACACTTAAATGGAACATGAAGTGGCTTATATCTCACATGTCATCAGTATGTTTTAATTTGTGCTGAAATTGATTTACAATGTGAAGTATATACTTTCTCATACACAACATATAATGTAGCATCTTTTTAAATTATGGTAATACTGCTAAATGGCTTGCTGTTTGAATGCGTTTGGCCTGATGGCTTGCATCAAAACAGGAATATCCCATGCTCTCCAGTCTTCCATAAGTAAGAACAGATATGGGGCTTGAATAAAGAAAACTTGCTGGGGGACAAAGCAACTCATGAAATTGAAGCTATATATGTTAATAGTACTACTACAGTAATGATATATGTATCTATATATCTACATCTATATTTTATTAGTTAATATTTTTCATAATTCTCTCAATGCAAATATAATAGAAGCCAAGGTAAGCCTATAGTATTTTCCACTTGTGAACATCCAACCATTTCCCACTGAGCATGAATAGTCTATTTAATTTTGGCTTACTTGCAACACATTTGCTTTTTCTATTTGCCTTTTGCAGATCCTTTAATGTAGACCACAGGTTGAAAACTAGTAGTTTACACTGCAATCAGTTCTGTTGCTGTAGGCGGCCTGTAACTGGTCTGTGGCAAAGCTATGCACAGGCTGAGATTAGTGCAGTGAACTTGAATTGTTATTCTGCTGATTTAAACTCTTACAGTAAAGTGCTCATAATACAAAAGCATCCAGCCTGTGGTTGATACAGTACAGGAGTGTTTCCCATGGGCAGGGAGGGCTTTCCAACGTAGTATGGCCTACTAAACCAGTTCCTTTACTACCTGGCTTCCTGGAGTGATTGATTAGCATCTGATATTACACACATTTGTATTATTATTATTTGTATAATACAGCTATATATCGTCTCTCTTTATGAAGTAACTGTTGTCAATATTTATCAGGCTGTGTGGTGGGTAGATTTCATGCCCAACTTGAGCAAATTTCACTGCAGTTTTTGTAAGCCAAGAAGTACATTTGCAACCTGTATCTTTAATATATTTTTATAGTTGTAAATTTTTCTTGATTGTAGGTAAAGAGCGGACAACAGCTCAGTCAGTAAAAACATCCAGAGATCCATCACCTTCTGGATCCACAGCAGTACCACAATCATCAAAGGTGCATTTTCTTTTTAAGTTTTTCTTGCGGTGTTTTCAGATTGCGCATTATTGCTGGATTTTTTTTCCTCATTTGGATGGAGATACTGCATTCAGCTGTTAAATGAAGAAGCATTTTGAGTTGCTCTGCAATTCAGCACCAGATAGATTCCTCTTATATAGCAGGAAGGTGCTGATAATGCTGTGTATCTAATGCTGACACAAACAGACCTTTCTATTCTGTATTCACTGTCTCATTTTAAGAGAAAAGGAATTGTGGATGTGTTTAAAATTGCATTTTCCGAAGTCTGGAACACTCTACAAACAAATGGCAAGAAGAAAATTGAGGAAGCATTTTTTAGGAGCAACAGATCAGTTGGACAAGCCTGTGCTTGCACTGAACTCCATCCTTCAGTGATTCCTAAGCTGTGACTGAATGTGGAAATAGTGTGGTGAAGTGTCTGACTGGAAAGATAATGTGAATAGCAGAGCTGACTTGGAAGCAGGGCTTCTTGAGGATATGGCAAGAATGATAGCATTTACTTGGGAATGGAGCCACATTGTAAAATAGTTTAGTAAATGCAATTTTGTATTCTAAATCATACCATTTAATTTCCCATCAAATTTTGTGGGCTGAGCACCAACTACGTAGTTTTGCTAATTAGTTAAAAAAAATGGGCTTCTAAACAATGGCAAACAATAAGCATTCAGTATTGGTGTGGCTGTCCTGTGGCAGCAAAACCAATTTTGCATGACAGACTTCTTGCCTGTGATATATTATTCAAGCTTAAAATGAACACTTCCACAGGAATATTTTTTTAAAATTGTTGAGAAATACTTTAATGAGAAATAAAAATACAATGCATTATATTGTTCTGGGTGAATAAGGTCCTGTTAAAAAGTAGCATTCACCCTAAGGAGCATGGCGTACTACTAGCCTGGTTCTTGAGGGTTTTTTTAATAAAAGCAGTGGAATGCTTAAATAAAGAAACAAAATAGAAGAAAGGTACTTTTTGTCGTGAGAAGTTTAGACTGAAGGAAATAATTAGGTGGGGAAAGATCAGGCTTTAGTGGTGCTAATGTCATTCTAAGTACTTATCCCGTATGCAGCTTTTTAAAATGTGCTGTGCTAGGCATTAGCTAATTGCTAGCGTCCTTAAGGAAGGAGCCGAGCAATATATTTTCAGTGATGTATGTGAGATAAAAGCTGTTACACGCTAGTTACACTGATTTGGATTATAAAATACACTTCATAATTACTTCACCTATTTTGCTTACAGACTCAGCATACTACAGCATAATATCAAATCTTTCCTTAATGCAAAGCTTTGAGAACAAGGAGGTATTGCAAAACCTCTTGCCATTGTATTAATAGGCAGTGTGAGCTTGAATTATATTCTTCAAGTGTTTTACTTTCTTCTTTAGGACTGGTCTATGCTGCATTTATTAGGTTTTTTGTTAGCAGTTTGCATATATCTGATGGCAGTGGATATTCTTTATGTTTGATAAACTTTCTGTTTGATGAAAATAATCTTCCCAGACCACACAGATATTTATTGAGTATGCTTTGGCTGCAGAGGTGGAAGTACTTCAGTGAGCTTTAATTGCTTTTCTCTTGAAGACTCCAAATCGGCTTGTAGTGAACCGACCTATGTCAGTGGAGTCTCTGGGGAGTGATGGCTGAATTTCATGGACCAGATATTTAAGTGTTTCATGACACACAAATATTCACAGAAGAAGTATTAGCAAAAATTAATGCTTGAAAAACAAGTCATGAAATCTATTTAGGCTTGGTCACTGTGATCTAGCTGGCTATGTCCTTGCCCACGTAAGGGGTCTTAGAACTACATGATCTTTAAGGTCCCTTCCTTCCATGAAATGAGTTATACATTTTATTTTATAGATTAAAGGAGGTAATTTTCAATGCTCTAAATTATAATTCAGCTATTAAATACTTACAAAGGTATATGCTTCCGCAGCAGTATTTCTTTTCACTGTAGGAACTATATGCAAATCTGAAAAGGTATTCTTATCTCTCTTGCAATTATTTTCTTACATATTCATGCATGTGAATTAATATATGTTAGTATTATCTGATCTTAACCACCTGTTCAATTGACTACAGCATGAAACTTTTTGTCTTTTTCTTTAGTAGTTGACTGGACTGCCAGCTTTGGAGGCTTTATCCTACATAATTAGAGCAAAAGGCAGATGTGTGAGACAGGGAAAGCTTCAGCAAAGGTCATTCATTAAGTAAAGAAGGGAAAAGACAATTCTGTTTAGAAGGAGGGAGGGAAGTTTTGTTTTTGTTTTTTTTTAATGCAATAACTGGTTGTTGATTTCTTGCATGTTTGCAGCTTGAGTAGCTGCGTTTTCTCTGAGAAGTGTGTTCCCGATCCTTCTGCAGTTGCAGTGTACCTGCAGAAGTAACATTGCTTAATGACATGAAACAAACTCAGGATTTTTTAATTTGAATGTACTGACATGTGACTTATAGAGGTAAATTCAGCAAGATTCATCATTTTTTCCTGTGCTTCAGTAGATACTGGAGTGGTTAGTTTCTTTTTATGACTTGTGAAAATACTGTAAGTCATGTGAATTTTATTTATCTTAATTTCACACAAAACTTGACTATCCTTGACAAAGATACCCACTTTCAAAATAAATCAGTCAGCAAATGAAATAGTTTCTGCTTCCTTATTTCATAGTTTTCACGTTTTGTAGGTCGGAAGTACCGTTTATTTTGGTTCGGATGTTTTGATGTGAAATGTATTTCATTTTAAACCTTGACTGCAATGTTTTTGTACAGGTGTCAGAGAAGAGCATCAGACTATCAGAAAAGGAACTTGCAGAAGCTGCGAGCAAGTGGGCAGCTGAAAAGTCAGAGAAAGCTGATGAAAGCAATTTACCTGAAATAATAGAGTATGAGGTAAGTCAGCGTTATGAATCAGTTTATTTTGTAGTGTAAGGTTATAACAAGAGACTCCTGTTTTTCTGTATTCTCCTGAAAGGTGCATTTTATAACCCCTGAATTTGTCTGCCCATGCTATTAAATATTAAAGAGGAAGTGAGAAGGAGACAAGCCTTAAAAAATTATTTTGTTATTTATTAAATACACAAAACCAGAGAAGGTTTTGTTAGTATAGTAAGTTCTTCTACAGCCTTAACAGGCCCCTTTCAGGTTAATGGAAGGTTGCCATAGGGTCTCCATCCTCTCTTCTCTTCATGCCGAACACTAACTCTCTCAGCCTGTCTTCCTAAGAGAGATGCTCCCCCTTCTGATCATTTTTGTGGTCTTCCCCTGGACACAGCTCAAACAGGGACACATCCTTCTTGTATTGGGGTCTCCAGAACTGGACACAAGCTTAATGGTTGAACCTTGTGCTGCATCGAACATTTTAGCAACTTGTATGCGCTCCCAGGTGTTTAATGATTTACTGTGGTAACAAGATTTGGGATGCAGTCTTAGCAGCTATACAAACCATTAAGTTTTGAGTAGACAATCATAGGACCACTTAGGCTTTTTTTTTTGTCTAATGCTTTTCTCTCTCATGATAGTTAAATCTTAAGCTTCTCCATATCTTTATTTTTGAATATCAGAAAATACTTTGTGCATATTTTTCAATTCTCAAGTGTTACAGAATCATAGAATTATTTAGGCTGGAAAAGATCTCTGAGATCATCAAGTCCAGCCTATGACCTAACATCACCACAGTCATCTAGACCATGGCACTAAGTGCCATGTCCAGGCTTTTCTTAAACACCTCCAGGGATGGGGACTCCACCACGTCCCTGGGCAGTACATTTCAAAGTCTGATCACTCTTTCCATTAGGAAATACTTACTAACATCCAATCTAAACTTCCTCTGGTACAGCTTCAGGCCATCCATATCCTCTTGTCCTCTCCCTAGTTGCCTGGGAGAAGAGTCTGCCTCCCCTGTCTACAACTTCCCTTGAGGTAGTTACAGAGAGGGGTAAGGCCCCCCCCGAGTATGCTTTTCTCCAGGCTAAACAGCATCAGCTCTCTCAGCCTCTCCTCATCAGACTTTCTCTCTAGTCCCTTCACCAGCCTCATTGCTCTTTTTAAATTAGTTATTAAAAAAATTAGATTAATAGTCTACATATCTGCTTGATAATATTGGATTTGAATATACTGTAGTAGTCTTTTTTTGTGTGTGTGTCTTCTATAGACTCCTTGGAGGGAGGAGTCTGTTTTCTTTGAGGCAGGAATAGTATTAATTTATATTTTAGAAGGAATCTTCACACAGTTTTGGAACAAACAAAACTAAGGTTTTCTCAAAGCACTTGTTTGCTTTAGTTATACAATACGTATCTCTGTTCCTTTAATGTTAAACCTGTGGTTCTGAATTCTTCAAAAGTTCTCACTGACAGCATCTTGATTTTGTCACTGCCTGTGTATCTTTGTTTTGGTTACTTTTATCCTTTCCCAGAAAACTAAACCCATTTTCATTGTGGATTTTTCTTGCTAGCTTGTGTTATGAATATAACATACATAAGTTTCTTCTCAGCAGAAGGGCAGTTATGGTTTATCTGGCATTATTGTCTTTACACAGTTAGGACTGAGTTGCAGAGTTTTTTTAGGATGTCATGTTTTCTACATCTTTAAAATCTATATTTCTGTACCTGTAAGATAGTAGCAATAATATTCATTAATAGTCTAGGTAAGCAAACTCCTGTCTAAGTGAATGTGTATATTTAGGTTTTTATTTTGCTCTCAAAAGTGAAATTTGTGTATTTTTTTTTAAGGCTGGATCTTCAGCTCCGGTATATATTGAACAAACAGAGGAAACAGAAGCAAATCTAACAGATAGTACAGAATTCTATGAGAATGGCCAACTTCTTGGTCGCTCAAAAGCAATTGCAACTAAGACAAAGGAGATTGAACAGGTGAGTTCTCTTGGCATGTTTTTAACTGATAAAGTACCTGTGCAATGTTCTGAACTGCTAGAAATATGTTAATTATTATTATCTTGGAGTGTAATATGAATGTAATCAGATTTTGTGAGAAGATGTGATGATAAAGCATCCACATGTTTAATTCTGAAGCAGCATGGCATTTTTATGTATGTAGGAATTATTGGTAGTTTACTGTCACTGTAATAGGCAGCAACTGATATTTTAGAAGTCAAGAAAATGGCTGCTCCTTAAAATAGCTGTTTTAAAATCAAATATAAATAATTCCAATATATTTAAAAAGTAAGGATCTATGTGAGGTGAAATTAACATAGATTACATGTACATTGTAATTTCCTTATATATATGTGTGTGTGTGTATATATATGTGATTTCAGGTTGAATACTAGAAACTGCCCATTGAGTTTTAATTCCTTGGTTCTTGGTTGTTTGGGGTTTTGTAATAATTAATTGGTTTTCTTGTGGCTTTTGAGAGAGTTGTTTAGGTTTTTGTGGGGTTTTGGGGTTTCTGGGTTTTTTTTCCTGTTAAATCAGTTTTGAATCTCCCTGCCTTTGTCATTCTCTGAAGATTAAGAATCTTTAAGTTTTGCTTTGACTACAGTGTTTTGTATCTAGATGGGAGAGAGTTATTCTGTTAAAAGTTTGTATTCTTTCCTCTTTTGTGTTGAGTGCTTGGTGATTGATTTAATATAAAAGATTTCTTCAAATTTGCTCTGTTTTATAGTGTTTTCAGTGTATGGGTGAAATGGAAATATAGATTCATTCCCCCCTCATAATTACAACATCTTCAAGAATGTCTCAAGTCTTGTTTGAGATAAACTTATTCTAGGCCTTTGTTTTCTATCTTAATTCAGTGACCTTTGTTCTGTTGCCTGTGAGCCCATTTTCTGTGCTATACCCTTCCTTGTTTCCTTTCTATGCAGCTGTTTTTCTTTTTTAAAAAAAGTTGCATAAAGCCTAAATCAATTTAAAAAAAGGTTGCATAAAGCCTAAATCAGCTACTACCAAATGCATAAACCAATTGCTATTTAGAAAAGATAAATTGTAAAAAGAAATACAGACTAGAAGCAGATTTTAAAACAAATAGCAGTTATTATTTAGCTCGATGATGATGAATCTGTGATTGCTATATTTCTCTTAAGACCTAAGAACAGGCATAGAGTGAAAAGAAAAGAAAATCTGTGCATAAAATGAAATGTTGTGTTCAATATGATTGAAAGGTACTATGTTTGGTAGAGTTCTCACATATCTCTAAAGAAATCTAGATTACATTCTGTAAAACAAAATGCTTTTAGAAACTTGACCGATCAGGTACTTCGGTACCTTCGGTATGGGAGGACTCGTTATCTAGTAGGTTTTTTCTAAACATGTTTATTCTGTGATTCTTTTCTGAACTTGGCTCAGAAACCCCTTGGTAAGATTTGGATTTCATAGAACCAGTTTATCCTGTTGCTGATTTGAGCATTGAAGCTGTCAGCTTGCACAGAGTTAGAAGATTTTAGAATCATATTGGAAACATTTTTAATACATTATATTCAGCTTACAAGATTTGTAATTTTTTTTATAAAATTGTGTCCTGTGGTTTTATTGAGAGCTAGACATGTATTTATTCTTACTTAAGACTGTAAAATCATAGAAACATGGAATTAACCTTAGAGGTCATCTAGTTGCAACTTCCCTGCCACAGTCAGGGAAAATGACATGCATGTTTTTCAGATGCATGCTTAAAAATAACTTCAGCAATTTAAAAAACTCATCACATTTATTAATATGATAGTCCTGGTGATTTTCTTAATTACGAAGTACTGTGAATCTTTCTAGTGGATATGGAGGCAGTCTCTCTGTAGAAATTTAAACAGTGTTCTGTCAACTTTTGAGCATCTAAAAGAAAGTATCATTTAATTTTGTGTAGCTTGAGTCATCTGCCTTTGGTAACGCATGAGAGAGAGGGAGCAAAGAGTGGGATAGGAATTAAGTTTGCAGTCCTGTAGTGAACTGATTATTAAAGGCTCTTCAGATGAAGTTCTGAATATAACCTCTGGGTTTTGTATTCAACTGAAAGTATGTTTCTGTTCTGCACAGTAAAATTGATCCTTAACGTGCTGGTCATGCCGTAATGGTTATATAGATAGAATTTAAATCTTAGAAGTGAACTGTAGGCTATAATACACTTTTGGAATAGGAAGACTGACTTGATACTGAAATACAGAACATGTTTATGAGAAAGCATTTTCATCATTTGCTTCTGATGAATTCTCTTGAAATTGAAATTGTCAAACAATTTCTAGTTATTGTTTTCTGTTTAGTAACTGTCTTCTAAGAGCCTGCAGTTGGTTTGCTACTGTTATTAGTGAAAGCTGACTGACAGAGAGAGAGAGATGTTGTGCTTGTAGATAAAAGGTTAGACGAATCTGGACTTAGAACAAAGCCAAAACTTATTCTGCATGGGTACCGGGGAAACTGATCCCTTTCATCCTAGTGCATCCTCATTTCCATCTGTATGTCTCTTCAGTGAATGAAAATGCTGCAGTATTAATGTGTGTCTTATGCTTTAATCTGGCCTGTATAGTAGCGTGTAGATCCATGATGTGGCTTGTGATGTTCTGTTTGTAAGGAAGCAGAGTTTTTAAAAACCAAAATAGAGGTAATGAGCTTTCTAAGTCAGTTCTATGTTGGTTTTTGTTGTTCTTTTTTGTTTTTTAAAGCTAGGTGTTTCCTTCTGCTTTTGAACATTCCTTTGTCTCATTCCCCCACAGTCATAATTTTGAAATTTGGTGTTACACACTGTCTGATCATGGAGGGTAAGAGCTGATAAATAGGTGGCATGGTGTTGATGTCAAAGTTGATGATGCCCATAGGTTGCTGATGTGACAGTTTGATGCACTTTTTAAATAGTTTTGCGTTAAGGTATTGATTTGGAGTTGTTCAGTTTCTGGTTTTATATCAATATCTGGTTACATATCAATTTAGGCTTTTAGCATGCAGTGTGATGGTGTGGTTGTTTTGGTGGGGGGTATTTGGGGAATGTTGACAAATATGTCCCTAAATTCACAATTGGAGTGATTCAGCAGTTGAGTTATACAAAAAGCTATCTCTTTGTTCTTCATTTATGAGCATGAGTAGAAGGTATTCTTGAAATGGCTTATCTTGTCTAGACATCAAGTCTGCAACACTATGTTAATTAGTCTGTTATTATGTGTCCAGTTTCTTAAAATGCTGCATATGCAAGTTGAAGTGACATGGGTTACCTCTGAAAATCCTACTGTGTTTTCAATACAAATTCTACCAAGTGAGCCAAATACCTTCTTTGATTTTTTGGCAAAAAAACAGACCTCTGAGTGGGATTTGACACTCAGAATTTGATTTGTGTGTTACCACAGAGCCCTGTTGCCTAAGAAGGAAGCATAGGAATTACTATCTTCATGAATGCTTTTTCTTTGTAATGGAATTACTGGCTGAGTGGATGCATTCAGTTCAACAATATGGTTAAGTGTTCAGCAGAATAATACTTCTAAATATTGAAACTTTGGATTAATTGCTTGTTTACATGACTTTATAAATTAATATTACTTATTAAGAATACTGAGAGTTGTTAACGAGCTGCTACCCTAATTGAACAGCCTTTTTGCTGAAAATCACAGTTTTTCAAAAGTTTGCATTTGCAGCTTCATAGGCATGGTACATAGAAAGAAGGAAAAATATGTGTTATCTAGGCAAACAGGTTATCCAGATTTTGTTTACTGGTCTCCTATCTAACTGTTTTTCTTTAATTACTTAAATTTCTGGTCTAGAAATTTCAGGCAAGTAAGAAAACCAGATTTTAGCAGTTGCATAGGGTGTGCAGTTTCAGAACTAGAACTATACTTCTAGCTAAGATGACAGCAAGGGGCTTTGACAGGAATATACTGTGCTGAGTCAGGAACTGGTTGGATAGACGAGCCCAGAGTGGTGGTTAATGGTGTCGCATCTAGTCGGCCACCTGTTACTAGTGGTGTCCCCCAAGGCACAGTGTTGGGTCTGGTCCTGTTCAACATGTTCATTGATGATATTGACGATGGGTTGGAATCCATTGTGAGCAAATTTGCGGATGACACCAACCTTGCAGCCCGTGTCGATTTGCTGGAGGGTAGGAGGGCCCTGCAGAGTGTTTGGGCAGACTCTCCAGTTTTAGTGTCGGAGAGTCTAAGTGTCGGATTGTGCATTTTGGTTATAACAACCCCAGGCAGAACTATAGGTTGGGAATGGAGATCTTAGAGAGGACTTGGGGGTATTGGTGAACAGTAAACTTAGCATGAGTCAACAATGTGCCCAGGTGGCCAAGAGCATTGTTCAAGAGACAGCAGGTTATATAAAACCTGGCCTGTATCAGGAATGGTGTGGCCAGCAGTGAGAGAGAGGTTATCCTCCCCGTATATTCGGTACTGGTTAGACCACACCTGGAGTATTGTGTTCAATTCTGGGCCTCTCAGTTTAGGAAGGATGTTGAGGTGCTGGAACAAGTCCAGAGAAGAGCAACTAGAATGGTAAAGGGCCTGGAAGGTAAGCCCTGTGAGGAGAGGCTGATGGAGCTGGGTCTGTTTAGCCTGGAAAAGAGGAGGCTCACGGGTGACCTTACTGCTGTCTATAACTACCTAAGAGGTAGTTGGAGTCAGGCAGGGGTCGGTCTTTTCTCCCTGGACACTGGAGACAGGGCGAGGGGTCACAGTATTAAGCTCCATCGCAGGAGGTTTAGACTTGACATTAGGAAGAGGTTTTTCACTGAAAGAGTGATCCAGTTTTGGAAGGGGCTGCCCACCGAGGTGGTTGATTCACCATCCCTGGTGGTGTTTAAGGTCAGGCTGGATGAAGTGCTGAGTTGCATGATCTGGATGTCAGATGTTTAGGTTTACTTGGTTGGTTTTATGTTGGACTGGATGATCTTTAAGGTCTTTTCCAGCCTTATCATTACTGTGAACTCCTTTGTATTCTCCTGCTTTGTCGGAGCTCTCTGTTCTGGAAAGGACCTCCAGAGGTCATCTAGTCCAACCTCCCTACACAAACAGGGACATCTCTACCTAGATTGGGTTGTTCAGAGCCTCATCAAGCCTGACCTTAAAAGACTGCAGGGATGGGACCCCACATGCAGGCCTCCCCAGGCAGCCCATTCTGGCAATTGAAGAACTTTTTTCTAACATCCATCCTAAATCTCTCCTTTCCCAGCTTGAACCCACTGCTTATTGTCATATCCATACAAACTCTTTTGAATAGACCTTTCCCCACCTTCATGTTGCCCTGCCTCAGGTAACAGGAATGTTAAAAGGAGTTCCCTTTGGAGTCTTCTCCAAGCTGAACAGCCCCAACTCTCTCAGCCCCTCCTTATAGGAGATATGCTCCATTCCCCTGACCATTTTGGTGTCCCTCCTGGAGATGCACTCCAATATGTCTACATCTTTCTTGTGCTGGGGGTTCCAGAACTGGACACGATGCTCAGGTGAGGTCTCAGCAAGGCAGAGTAGAAGGACAGAATCACCTCTATTGATCTACTCCCCCACAGTTCTTTTGATGCAGCCCAGGATGTGATTTGCCTTTCTGGGCTGTGATTGCACACTGGTGGCTCATGTCCAGTTTTTCATCTACCAGCACCCCCAAATCCCTTTCCCCAGGCAAACCGAGGCAAATATGAGGTAGAACCACATCTCGGATGTGAATAAGCTAATGAGAAACTGTGGTAAGGATGTTAGAAAAGTTTTCTAAGTTCTGGGTATATTTAAATTAAACGTTTAATTTTTAGCAGTTAGAATAAATAAATGAATAAATTGGACTCATGGGAACAAAGGAAGAAATGAAGGAAGTTGTCAAAGTCAATGTTAGATGAATCTTTTCTTTTTACTTCAGCTAAGTCACAGAAACAGTTTGCCAGTTTCTTAGATTAGCCTGTTGGTCTGCCTGTTGTTCATTTCAGGCAAAACTATGTAGGTTAGAAAAAATGGCCTAATTAAAATATTATTTGAGAGGTTTGTAAATTAAGTGAAGCTGAAGGAACTGGAACAGTAGCAGGAAAATACATTAAAGGATTGTTTCTGATTATGGCTGAGGTCAGATGTGCTTTGCTTCCGGCAGGGGTAGACAGGCGAGAGTAACAGGCTAGTTGAGAGTAAAGATGGGGAAACTGTAGATTTTGGGTTCCTCCTAGCCTTTCTGTTGTCCATAGAAGCTTTTGTGTATTTAGTACACAGAAACAAGGCCTTAATAATGGCCCCGTCATCAGTGTAATTTGGTACCATAGCATGTATCATGCTTCCTGTGAGCTTATCTTTGTTTTATTTAAATGTAAGATGTAATTAAGTGTGTTTTAATTTACTTTTTTCTAATTAAGAAAGTATTTGTCTCAGGTTTTGGTATTCTGCCTTAGGCTTCTCAGAAAAATTGATGATGTTTCCTTTACCTAATGATTTTATCTGCCTTTGATCTTTTTTCATCTTTCTGTGATGTATTAGCTTCCTTGTTTCACTATCCCTTTCCTTATATACAAGGCAAGTCATTGTTTTTTACATATTCTTGGACACTTTTTTCTTCTGATTTTTCTACTATCTTTTATTCTAGACTTCCTTAATTTTTACCATTGCAAAAATCAAAACAATTAAGTTGGTGTGCTTACTTGCATCTTTATAGCTCACACTTGCCTTGAGTTTTTGGGTTTTTTTGTGCTAGGATCTTTCATTTTTCTGAATCTGAGCTGTATGTTAGAAATACAAATTTTCACATTTCTGGAGCTACAAGGTGGGGAATATAAAAGGTTTTGATCAGTATCTTTGTGGTATTGTTGACTCTTCTTACAAATATATTTATTTTAAAGCTGGATTCTTGTAAAAGAATGTGAAAATGTTAGCTCCTGTTTTTCCTTGTGTTTAGATCACTGTGCTTTATAAGTTGCAGTCCTTCACTTTCCATTTGTTTCTCCTGTTCTCTTCCCTTTCTGTGGACATTGACTGCTTATTAGGTATGCACTGCAGTGTTTATAATTAAAAACTGCTGTATATGCACAATCAGTGCAGCTCACTCATTTTACTTCAGCACCTGAAGGTAGAGTTTAATAAGGAAGTGTATTACCGTGTTTCAGCTTTTTGCCAGAAGCCTTTTTCATTGGGAAGCTGATAAAAAGTGTTAGTAGTATGTAGTTAGTTAGTATGTAATGCTCATAGGCAGTACTTTTAAGAGAGCTTAGTACCAGAAATGAATGCACATACCCAGTAACAGTGAGGTAATTTCTTAGAGATACTTGAACACATCAGATAGCACTCTCAGCTATCACTTCCTGTCTATGTAATATTATCTGTATTACATTACATCTGTATTACATATATGTAATATAGTAATACATAATACTAATAATACATATGTATATATAATACATATATGTAATACATAATTTGTATTACATATTATCTGTATTACATAATACATCTGTATTATATTATCATAATATATCACGGCTTGTTCTACCTCAAAGAGGAGACTCTGCTTACAAATAGTACTGAAAGTTAATGTTACGTAAGTTATTAGTTGGTGGCAGATCTCTGGATAAACCTAAGTCAGAGAGGGTTGGTATCTAGGTACTTGATAAAATTGTTGGACATAATGTGGAAAAGGTTTGTACCAATTTCACTTAGTACCCAGCTGTTCAGATTGGAGAGACAAATTCCATTGGAGAGACAAATTCAGATAATGTGGAAATCCAAGGAGTTGTCCATGAAATGTATTTTTTCAGTCAAGAGCTAGCAGTAATTGATTTAAAGTTTCTTGTTCTGTCATGGGAAAACAGAAGAACTTACAAGGACTTAATTGAGTGCTGTTGAGATTAGTTTCAAAATTGTTTCAAGTGATGATAACGATTCCAAATAACATTGTAAAAGGCATTAGGAAGAGAGGAAACTTTTGAAAAATGTGTGGGCATTATATAATTAGGAACCAATTATGAGAAATTAACCACTGAAAAAAGCTGTCAAAAGTTGAGATGAATTTGCAGCAGAACTGACACTGGCAACCCTCCTGAGAAAACGGAAGGACAAACCAAAAAAGGTTAATAGTTTGAGAGTCAGTAAAAGCAATAGTTTCTGTGGGAGTAAGAGTTACTGGGTTTGTGTGTGTGGTGGTTGTAGGATTTGTTGATGGTTGTTTTAATAGCTTGGAATTAATTTAGAGGATAGAGTCTCCTGTCCAGCTTTGTCTCCAGCTTGTTCTTGCTGTAACAGAAGAAACTTGAAGTAGTTTCAGCAGTGCTGTTTGTATTGTTTTAAGAGTGGAAGATTGTCGTAGTTGGCTCAATTCACTGAGTTTTAATGTTTTAACTTTTTAGTATTTTTCCTTTTTATATAACCTGCTGTCTCTTGAACAAGGCATCTTTTAAATTTTGAAGGAATATTTCAGCATTGCTAGAGGAGGTTAAACTCAGTATGTTTTAGTAGACAACACTTTTAATAGCTTGTTGCTTTCTGTGAGCGTTAGTGTTATGACAACTATTAACTGAGTGGTATTTGAGAAGCAAGCAAATTCTTTAAATAAAAAACCTAGAATTTAGAGAGAATTTAGAGAGAATTCAGAGGTTTTTTGCAAATTATTTTGAATGCATATAGTATTTCTATAGGTTTGTGTCCTAAAACTTGTCATAGGAAGTATTCACTTGGTTGTCTTTATTTTTTTATTTTTAGAAAGATAATTCCAAAAGTTATCAGAATTACTTTCCTAAATTATATGGGAAAAAAAGTCTTATGTGCTCAAGTTGCGTATGCATGTGCTTCTTCTGCAAGTTAAGCTTATAAAAACTTCAGATTTTTATCTTGAGGTGTAAATGACTAATGCACATCATTTATCACTGGCCCACACTTTCCTGTTTTGTTTGATACTTACTTGGCACTAATGTTGTGACTTTTAGTACTCAGTGTCCTCAGTGGTTGTCTAGACAGACACTGGTGTGGATATCACAGTGACATGCTTCACAGAATATGGCAGAAAAACAAGGCCCAAGGTTCCCCACAGGGCAAAGGTTGTAGTGAGCCTGTTTTACTATGGCGTTTGGACTTGGAAAGGCTAATAGAGTCAAATTGACAGAAAATAATTGAAGTTGAATGCTGACAGAACCAAGTGGGTCATGTTCATGGTTCTTTAGCTTCCTGAGAAGGACTGCTTATACATTCATTCTCTGAACTATTAGCTTTTGTGTGTTGCTCTGAATGACACTAATAAACTTTAATAGGCTGGTTTGGTACTGTTTCTCCATGGCTTAATTGGCTTGCTAGCAATTTTTGTCCTCTTCTACACCCCTTCCCCCACCCCAAAATAGCTCAGATACTTGGTTTCATTACAAGTTAAAATGTTGTACTTATGTAGGCACTCTGTGTACTTACTTGATCTTAATTACTCCCCACAAGCAGTTCGTCACCTTAGTATAGTTGATAATTTCTGTATTAACTTCTTTGGTCATGTGCTGCCTACCTAAATAAAAAATCACAGAAGCATTTTTAAACACGAAATCAGAAATAGATTAGGATATGCTGACACAAGCCTTTCAGTGATCATCTTCAACTGGAAATTTGCCCATTTTATTACATGAGGTTTTTTTATGTTGGCTTCCTGGAGAAACTAGCTTATGCAATCCTAGATTATCTACGCTGTGTATCTTTGATTCTATTGTCAACTTTCAACTGAATTCAATTTAGAAATAATCCAACATGATTAATTGTTGCAGTTGTTACAAGCAGTATGAAAATAGACAGTAGAAGAAACTGTACTATTTCCACTGCAAAGAAGACCATAATATGATTCCCTCTCATCAACATCAAAACATTCCCTTAAGGAAGAGGTGCAGTTGATTCAAGAAACAAAACAGAAAACCCAGCTTGTACTGTTGCCTACCTCAGTGGCACATTGCAAATGGTTTGATGGCAGCCACTGTTTAAGAAGTTATGTGTGGCATCATAGTCTTTTTGGGGAAAAAAAAATTGCAGATACTTCTTTAGTGAGTTCACTTATTCACAGTGTAGTTTCTTAAATGTTCCTGTTGCCACAAGTGAGTGCCCACGCTCTGTTACGCATGAAGCCACTAGCACTTACGAGTCTTCAGTATCTTGAAAACACTGCCTTAGACATTCAAAGTTATTTAATCATCAGGTAGAAATCTGTAGAAAGCTATTGTGTAGTAATGTTTTCGTCGTAGGGAATCACAGAATGTTAAGGATTGGAG
Source organism: Upupa epops (assembly GCA_013397515.1). Taxonomy (NCBI): domain Eukaryota; kingdom Metazoa; phylum Chordata; class Aves; order Bucerotiformes; family Upupidae; genus Upupa; species Upupa epops. Next base: position 190,062 of record VZRI01013641.1, on the reverse strand, counting down.
GGGACATGGAGAGATCATCTAGTCCAATCCCCGTGCCAGAGCAGGGTCACGTAGATCAAGTCGAGACACAGACTTAGATCAAGTTCTGGACACAGAACATGTCTGAGCAGGTTTTAAATGTCTCCAGAGAAGGAGACTCCATAACCCACCCTGGGCAGCCTGTTCAAGTGCTCTTCTCACCAGTGAAGAAGTTTCTTCTCGTATTTATGTGGAACCTTCTGTGTTTCAGCTGACACCTCTTACCCCTTGTCCTATCATTGGATACCCTGGTTCCTTACTCCTGACACCCACACTTTACATATTTATAGACATTAATGAGGTCACCCCTCAATCTCCTCCAACCTAAAGAGACCCAACTCCTTCAGCCTTTCCTCATCAGGATTCTGTCAAGCAGTTCTGTGTCCTCTTGAACTGAGGGAGCCAGAATTGGACACAATATTTCAGATGTGGTCTCACTGGGGCGGAGTAGAGGGGAAGGAGAACCTGTCTTGATCTACTAACCACCTCCCTTCTTTCCACCCCATTGTCCTTCTTGGCCACAAGGGCACATTGCAGGCTTGTGGCCATCCTGCTGTCCAGGACCCCCAGGTCCCTTTCTCCTACACTGCTCTCCAACAGGTCAGTCCCCAACCTGTACTGGTCCCTGGGGTTGTTCTTGCCCAGATGCCGGACTCTTCACTTGCCATTGTTGAATTTCATTAAATTCCTCCCTGACCAACTCTCCAGCCTGTCTAGGTCCTGCTGAATGGCAGCACAACCTTCTGGTGTGTCAGCCACTTCTCCCAGAGGAGGAAGTTAAACTATTTTTTAAAAAAATCTGTTTAATTTCTGTCTAATGGTGCCATGATCACAATTTATTTTCTGTATGATGCTTTACCGTCTTCTTAGTTCTTAGTCCTTCAAAGGACTTAGCCTTGTTTCTACATACTTTGGAGACTGCTCATTTGGGATCACTAGTGCATCACTAGACACCCTCAATTTCACCTAATAACTTCTTTCAACTGGCTTGTTGAAGCTGAAATTTGATCTTTGTGTGAATCAAGCTGGTACCCAGCTGTTCCAACCCCTAAAGTTCTTGTGTAAAGAACTTGAGAAAGAGCAATCACAATAACCAGTACTTTTGATAGTCAGATAACTTGGTTTTATAAACTATATGGTTCTTGTTATAAACTATATGGTTCTTCTTACAATTCAAACTCTAACCTATTACAGCTTGTGTAAGTATATGCACTTTCAGAAATCTTTGATCTTCATTTTCTTAATGTTTTATGTTTATTTCCTGTCTGCTAATGTGTTGAAGAACTGGAAGTGTGCAATTAAAGAGAGATGTTCCCACAGCAAGGCACAATTCATTGTGAAGGGAAGCTGAATGCCTATTTGAACGCATCTGTTACCTGCTACTGAGCAGGAAACTTACAACAAAGACTATTTTGGTTTAAGATAAAGAATCTGTTTGTCTGTTTTTTG
>VZRI01013641.1:176265-188538 GCA_013397515.1 Upupa epops | reverse complement strand
CTGTGTGCTGGATGCAGCCTCGTTGAAACCTGTGGTTAGATTACTACTTCTGGTGGGCAGTCTCACTAATAGCGCTTCTGACAAGGTGATGGAGACTGTCTTCACCTGCTCTTGGCAATGACTGGAGCACACATTCACCCCCCAACAGGAGTTCAGGTTTTTTCACAGTTGAAAGGAGAGAAACCAGTTTAGGAAAGCATATGAATGTCAAGTTAGGGATTTTCCTGTCAAAGTTCCCTCTCTGTGGAGAGACGTGGATCATGCAAAAGGGAAGACAAGAGGAGAACTGGATGCCGGAGCAGAAGGATGCAAGAATTTCTGAGGAAAAGGTGGAGTAGAACTGTGTCTAGCTGAGGAATGAGCTGACCTCTTGAGTTGGAGGGTGGAGGAAATCTGGAGGAGATGAAAGGATTTGTGGTGACAGAAGAGGTAGGGTAGGGTTGGGAATTGGGAGTGTGGGAAGCAATGAACGAGGGTGGGACTAGACTCACAGTTGAAAGAAAAAAAAAAAAAAGATTTGTGCCAACATCAGAAACTGCAGCCAGGAGGGTGGGGAAAAGAATGAGATTGGGAACAAGAGGAACATAGGTGGGGATGGGAATTAATTCCACAGCTCTAAAGCCCATGGGCATATGGAGTGGAATTTCTCCCTGGCTGGAGGGTGGAGACGCTACATCATTCAAGAAAACTCATTGCTATTTCTGGTGCCAGAAACAAGTGGGGAGTAGTCAGGTGCTTTCAGCTTGGTGTCTTCCCCTCTGGATGCCCTCAAGGCATCTGCAGGAAGCTACAATCGTAAGTCAGGAAGTGCAACGTTCCTGTATTGAGCACCTGAAATCACTTACTGAGGTATTTAATAAAAATGTCAATCACTGATGATCGTTCTATTGTCCTTTCGGTTTGGTTTACTGTATTTCTCATCAACAACAAAAGAAATATGAATAATTTCTTAATGTAAAAGGTTTTTAAAGAAATGTTTAATCTGCTTACCCAAGCATAGGTCTAGCCATAAGTCAAAAATGGCCTGGTTAATTTTTAAATATTTCTATTAGTTTTTGTCAGATTTACTGTTAGGTATAACTACAGCTCACTGTTCAGTTTTACTTTTTCTTACTTTGCTACTGAAGAATGTATGCTAAAATCAGAAGCAAAGATAAACTCTAAGATTCTGTTTCCTGTTTTGCTGAGGTCAGTTCATGCTTTTTTGTTCCCTTTGATTTTTCTAGTAACAGGATACCTAAATGTTGTAACTCAGCTCTGGAAGGGTCTGACTGAGCCTTGATTTGGTTTAGGCTGTGGGTTTCTTGAGCCCATGTATAAATGATTGGTGCTTATAATAACAGAGTGAAATGTTTCACATACATACAACAAAATTATTGGTCTTGTTCTTGCAGTCTCCTTTTGGATTGGGAATTGCATCTGCATTCCAAATGTGATAATTATAATCTGTACACTAGTAAATATACAGTTGTAGTATCAAGTCATTACTGCCTAATCCCGATGTAATTCATCTGAAATTGAAAATTTATACGTGATTTGATCGGATACACTTAAAAAAAATGAGTTAAATACAGTATGCATTCTGCGTGTGTAGATTTTCTGTATCATTTGTCAGATGACAAAACCCATCAGGGGGCAGTCAAAAAAACTCTTGAGTTTAAAATAATTGTATGGTGTCTCATGACCTAGATAAGCTACCAAAATAACTTTGCTCTAGAAGTGTTCCTTTCTATTCTAGCAGGATGAGCTTTTTGCTACCCAGTAAAGCATGTATCATTATAATGAGCTGGCTTTGGAGCCATTTAATTTGTGTACGCGTTACTCATGTCACGGTAAGCAGCCAGAGCAGTGATTCCAAAGAGAAGTATCTCATCTCCTGTAAAGTTTTTTTTCCTTCTGGTTCATATGTGTTGATTCAAATACATTTTTTGTTGATGACAGTAACATAATTTCTGCATGTATGTATTTTTGACACTTCTGTAAGGTGACTCCTTCCTTGTCTTAGTCCTGTGCTATCTATATAATTGTTCAATCACTTACAAACGTTTTGTTAAAAATGGTACTGGTTATTTTTGAAAGACTAGTGCCGTTGTAGTAACATAACTTGCGTCTCGTCTTACTTCTTTATCATAGACTTAAGTTTCTCTTCATTCTGTTGCTGTTCAACTAAGTCTTTCTGTACAGGAAAACTCAGTGTTCTTGGGAAGTGTATATACATATTGCTGAAGAGTTATATTAACATTTGCAGAGGTCTGTTAGGGATAAAGTGATGAGCTTGTTTTAGTCTGTTGTGAATTGACTGAGATTTTAAAACAGGCAAAGACATTAAATACATTAACTGTGTCTGAATATTCAGTATTTGTCAGGTAAGGCTTTATACATACAAGGGTACCAGCTTTCATTGATATGCTTGGAGTTCATTTCAGTTGGAATTGCCCAACACATATATGTCATATGTGTAATGTGTAAGCGAATAGCATTTACTGTTTTCCTTAAAAATACTGTAATATTTACCTAAAATGAAAGCTCAGAAAGAACATGTCTGCAGTGTAACATTGGGCAGTGTTTGTGCCTGTTCTTTAAATAACATTTCCATTTAGTTACTCAAACATAGCTTTTGTTTATGTTTCTTGTATTTGATAGCAATGCCTGAAATTCAAAGATGCTTAAATAATTCACTTGGCGTGAATTTTTTTTCAATGAATTTCTGATATTTTTGGAAAGCTGTGTTATTTATATGAGAGCTTGAGTGAAGACTGACAGAAGGAATGGAGAAGACTGATAAAATTGCTTCAGAAGTGAAGGTAATCAGTGGTAGTAGTGGTTCCTCTGTTACACCCATGTTGGCCAACTGCAGAGTCTTTGGAGCAGGAGTGATTTGGTTTTGTCATCAGTGTAGTTTGCTGAGCAATGCAACAAGCTATAAAGAACAACACTAAGTTTAAGAGCTATTACTTCAAAGTTGACATAAGACAAAGTAAGACAATGGATCATATTAAAACTAGGTGATAGTTGTAAGATCTGGTTTTAGGCAACAAATGGAAAGTGCTGGGCTGGAGTATTTTCTTCATCATTAAGAGTGTAAGCTATTGACCTACCCAGTAGAAGGCAATTTTTTTATTGTAACAGTTACTGTTATTTTACACAGTCCATGGCATTCTTAAGTCAATAAAGTAATCCTTATTTAGTGTGTAAATAATCTTTGTGGATACTAATCCATGAAATAACAAAATATCTTGCCTCCTGACTTGAAAATCCAGAGTTTGCAATGTTTATACCCTTATGGCATTTTTAAAAAACAAAAAACAAACAGCCCACTGGAATTTCTAAATGAAAAGAGAAAATGTCATTAATTTTCATTGAGTTTATTTGTTTAATTTGGCTTGATCTATTCTAAATAAATTTTTTTCCTCATTTACTTACGTTTCCAGGAAGTATAGTTCAGACAGGTCTTTACTAGAATGAACTTGTTTGTTGTAAAAAGAAAAAAAGTCCTGGAAGTCTGCATGAAGTGAGGAATGCCTTATTTTTCAGGATGTGTTTGCACGAATAACCCCTGTCTATTCTGTATCTTTGAAAGCACATGGTAATCTTGTATGAAGTAAGGTTAAAAGGTAAATGGCATGGTGCTGTTTCTTTTGGCTATAACATTAAAGTGTTTGACCTTTAGCAACCTATTTTTATCTTAGGCAGTAAACTGTTTAGTTCTGCTTATCAAAAGAGACTTCACTGGTCACTTTCCATGCTGTTCTTATCCAAAACACACTGTATCAATCTAACTTCAGTGGACTTCATCAGCAACAACTATTATTCTGCTATCTCATTTAGATCTTTTTGTATTTCTTCCTTATTAGCTTACCGTTTCCCAAAAATTTAGTTATATGAGGTGAAATTACTTGGTTTGGTGTCTGCTCTGAAATGAGTTGTGGTAGACTATCCAAATAACAGTTCATGTATCTCTAAATATATCTATGTTTGCCAGTATTAACAGATTTCCCATTTTTTTTGTGGATATCTTCAAATCATCAAGGTGTTTGTGGTAATTTGAAGTTTTAGGAAGTGTTTTGTTGAAGAAGCAGCCCTCCTGTTGTCTTTATGATTTGTCAGAGTGGAGATGGACATGCTGGAAACAGAACTTGCTGCATCTTTGAAGTGGCCACAATTCATAGTGCTACTGGTGATGCTCAATAAATCTTTAACCTGCAAGAAGCTGACTGAGTTGCTGGCTAGTTGCTAACTTCTTACAGCTTTACATTTTTTTATAGACTTACTAATTTACACAACGCTTTGCCATCATTACTAGTAAACAAATGTGCTACCGTATTCAGATTCCTCATTTTATATTTCGAATTAAGTAAAACATGTCATTGAATAAATCCAAGAGAATTGAGTCTTGACCTCTAGAATCCTTGTGCAAGTTTTGTCTTGAGTACCAGAAATATCTCTTTGAATTTTTCTAATTATTTTACTTAGAGAATCTGTTTACTTCTGTTGTGTTGTGCTGTTTTCACAATGTGTAGATGTCAGGGATTCCAGGGAGCTGTTCTAAGCTATCTGAAGAATACAAAGGTTAAGATCTTAAAAAAAAAAAATTAATAAAAGAAGCCACAACACAAACCAGTATTTCATTATCCAAATTTTCTCTTACTGCTTATAATATTCTTTTATAAGGAGTGACTGAAGACAGACTCAAAAAAATCAAATCTTTTCAGTGGGTGCCAGAATCTGAAGACAAGCGAACACTTCAAAAAGTCACAAGTATGTTCACATATCTTGCCAAGTTTGTTCCAAATCTGTCCTCTGTCAGTTCACCCCATCAGACAACTTCTGGAAAGTGTTCAGTGACACTGGAGTGAACAGGGCAGACATTCCTTTAATGAATTTGATAGGTACCAGTTTCCTGTGCTGAAACACTGCAGCATTGCTTAACTGTCTCATTAATGAAGATTTGTAATGAGGAAATAGAAAGACAATATTTGTAGTTTCAAAAAGCCCTTTAAAATGCAAAAAAGCCTTGTTTTACACATGGAAGAATTGCTCATAATTTAAAAATGAGTGCTTTCATGTATAATTTTTCAACTACTTTGTTGCTCAATATTACTTGTGGTTGTTCAATATTACTTAGGAGCTGTAACCCAGACTTATCAAGTGACTAATTCCAAGTACTGTGGGATATGAACAGTGGAGTATCCACTGAGAAAATGCAGACCTCCTGCTGCGTTCCTTTGGAACCACAATTGGTAATCACTGGCCTAAGATACATGATTTGCTAACCATAAAAGACAATCTGTACTCATTGTGGCTTTTTCTTTGAGGTGAAACATGCTTTTTTACCAATTTTTGGATTTGTTTTCTGCTTCCAATTTGAAGTAATCACAGCTAGAATTGTGGGAACAGATACAGAAGGAAGGATAGTTTGGGTGATGAATGCTAAAAATCCAGAAGGGATGAATACATTCGCAATAAGAAATGAGGCTTCGTTGTACAGCCTTCCTGACTTGCTTCTTCCACAGCAATTATGCTAGCTTTCTGTTATTTTTCTTTACCTATTTTGTGTTTGACTGAAGGTAGGTGCTAGAATGTATGATTGTTTTAGCACAGGTTCTGTATGCATTGTCTGTCTCAGTTAGGTAAGCACTTCTGTGAGCGATCCTGGATGAGCTTTGAGAGACTGGACTCACTGGTAAGGCTGTAGATAAATGTCTCCTTTCTAGATGTCACCTACAGCTGCTTGTTGCCCAGAATAGGTGACTCCTCCCTGCAGTGTAACTGATGTGCTATCATTTGACCTAATCAGGCTGATTTTGTCTAAAAATTAATTTTAGGACTAATCCTGTATATTGCCAGCTCACACAAACAAGTGAAGTAATGATTTCTGGCATGGAGATGGTGATAGCTGAAAAGGGAGAATAGTCTTTTCAGCCATCACAGCTGCATATGGAAAAAGATATCTATCTACAAGGTAGAGGCAGCTTACCAAAGGCTTCGAAAACATGACCTTAATTTACTTTTTCCCTTTATTAGATTTTATATTTGAAATGAATACTTCAATGGTGAGAGTGACTATTGGGTGGAGACAGCACCATGACTTGGACATGAAAAAAATTTGATCCATTATTGAGGCACTAATAAAACTGATTTGCGAGGGTAATATAATGTATGAAGTAATTCTAAACTTTCAGAAACCTTAAGATTTAACATGAACTAAGTAATAAAATGTTGGTAATCTAAGTAATTGTTTTTCTCTTTGCAGCTGTTGCTTTTCCTTTCTGAAAAGTGGTGTGTTACATACAGTAGTTTATTTTGTGTAGGATTTTATTTATGCCGCACATGTGATTAAAAAAACTAGCCTTTAGCATGCATATCCAAACCTGTTTTTGCTTTATTTTTTAAACATTAAAGAAGAAAAAAAAGTTGCCCTTTGGAGAGTGGTGGTGAAAAAGCCTTCTCATTTAAAGACTGGCCCTTAAACTCATCGATCCACACACGTTGAGTTTATAAGATCAGTGCTGCTGCCAGTTAATCGGCTGTCTGCTGGGAGTTGCACGTAATTGGAAAAGGAAGATTTATTCTTTGTTTTCTTCTCTTGCTGCTTGTTGACATTGTGTTATTGAAGATAACACAGGACATCCACACCTCAGGATAAAATTGTATCTTGCTCATTAACAAAAATGAACCTTCTTAATACAGAATGTTGAATCTGAGATATTTGCCTGTGACAGGGAGGTTGGAACTATGTGACTCTGAGGCCCCCTCCAACCTAAGCCATTCTGTGTTTTAATAGAAACTGTGAAGACTTTTGTGTTGAGGGAAAAATAAATCACCACAATTCACCCTTTGGAAAAAGCTCATGCATCTTTGCTGCTCCTAACTGTAGCACAGTCTATGTAGGTGGATTTTGAACTACTGTACAAAAACATGTGTGTGTTTTTACGACAAGGAAGATTGGTTTGTCATAATTTTTGTCACTAATGCACAGCCTGTTCTGAGGAGGCTTAAATGAATATAACTTTCCTTTGTGGCCAGTAGACATAACTGAAAGCTGGTAAAGCATTTTTTAACAACAGAATTAACATGGATGGAATCTTTTGTAGATAAACTTCGCCCTTCCTGTTTTGGATGGAGCAATAAGTTTACCATGGAGCAGATTTAGGAAATAGCTTTCCATCAATTCAGGATTTTATAAATAAAAAGTTGCAGGGCGAGGTCCTTCCTTTGGCATAAAGCTGATTATTTCCTGTTTAATCCTGAACTGGTGCATTTCAAGTACTGTGATAATTTTTTTTTGGTTTGTTTTGGGGGTTTTTTTAGTACCCATCACAGGGGGGAGCCTTTACGATTTTCCTTTCATTTATGACCTGCAAAAATGCAGTTTCTGTACTTCAGGATCTTTATAGAACAAAGGGAAGTTAATAGTTATGTTAATTGTTGCTGTCAGATAGCTTTTGGGCTTTACTGGACAGTTGTCTGTAGCTGGGCATTCGTAAACATACTTCGGTGTTCTTTTATATGAGCTGAGAAGTTGTCATTAAGTTGTCATCTTTAAGAGATTATCAGTACTTCTATTGAGGTTTAGAAACTGATGAATTACAGTTACTCTAGATGGTGTGAATTCAGTTTTGTCACATTTTCTATAACAGTAATATGTAAAAGGTGGAACTTAAACTATAGTGCCATTTTACCTAAAGAACACACAAGTTAATATACGAAGTAACACTACCCTCATCCAACACATCTGTTGTAAAGAAGCCTATGAAATCTAGGCCACACACAAACTGGTCTCCAAGGGCCTGTAGTTGGTGTTAGAATGCTGTTATTATGTGGTCTGATTGGTTTAGTAGAAGAATTATCTCCAGTAAAACCATGTAACATAATAGTCCTTGCTCTGCCACATGGGATCTACTTCTGCTTGAATGAGCAAGATGTTTCTTGAAGTAATAGTGCACTTGCTCTTGCCAAAATTTTACATTGAATGAAGTGTATCATCTCATACATTCCTACTGTGCATTAATTCTTGTTCATTTAAACATTTGCTTAAAACCGTCCACTATAGTATTAAAATCTATTAAAGTAAATACATGGATTTACTAGCAGTATATTTAAAGTAAATGTCTTGCTCCTTACTGAAACCTTCTTTGTAGCAGTATTGAAGCAGTGGGGAACTATTTGGAAAATTGAAGTTTTCGTAAATGAAAATTGTGCTGCTGAACTTTCTAGGTATTAATTTGCCAGGCAGTTCAAGTCAAAACAGTTTAAGGTTTATCTTGCACCATGCTGAATACTTTGTGTGTGATACTGTCTGTGTTCACTGTGACTTAAAAGAGAGCTGAGGCAGATCAGTAGTTCTTATGAACAGTTTTTGAAGTAGTACCAACTCATTGGCTTTTGCTATGGTTGTTCAGAGCTATATAGCCTTGCTCTACAGATTTGTCTGTGTTGTGTAACTGGAGCTGTAAATAACTTCAGTTGTTCAGGGTTTGTTTTTTTCAATTGTTCCTTATTTTGATAAATTTTTGGCTCTGCTTAACAGTGTCATATAAAACCTGCACATTCAATCTTTACATGGTCCTCCAAGCATTGAGGAAATGCATAAAAACACATACATTTTTGTTTGGGTGATGAAGATTAGAAGAATTGAGGAGGGATAGTGCTTCTCTGCAGAGCCCTACGCAACAGAAGTCATAGGAAGATGAAGGTGATGTGATGAAGGCAGGACAGTGTGGCTTTGGGCACATCCTGCAGAGTCATCACACAGCAGTCATGGAGCCAGTCATGGGCTTCCCCAGAGCTGCAATGTCCTCCGCCCTGTGCAAACCCCATGACTTCACTGTAATTGCAGAGGTGTTGCCAGGGGCATGATACAAAACAAAGGAATATCCAGGTGATGTTTAGAGCTTAGACTGGTTTCATGTAAGAAAACAATCTGTTCTGTGTGTTTTCTTCCCAGCATGTATTACACAGCAAGGAACAGACCAGAGTTGTGTCTCTGGACCCAAGCTACCTGCTCTTCAGTGTAAGGTGTAAACTCAGGAATGAGTTTGCACTTGCAGAGCACTTTCCATTGCTATTCATTTTAGAAATCTGTTTTAAAAATAAGCAATACTTTGCAGCGGCATCTCTTCTTTCAAATCATAGAGTCATTAGGGATCGGAAGGGACCTCAAAAGATCATCTAGTCCAGTCCCTTTACCACAGCAAGATCACCTAGACCAAGTTGCACAGGAATACATCTCCAGAGAAGGAGACTCTACAACCCCCCTGGGCAGCCTGTTGCAGTGCTCCATTACCCTCACTGTGAAGAAATTCCATCTGATATTTATATGGAACCTCCTGTGTTCCAGGTCAGTTTAATGGAAGGAATAAATAAAAATGCAGGGAGGAGATGCTTTGTTCTCCTAGAAGCAAGACGCTGTAAGCCAGCTGAACAGAAATACTAGCCTTATGCTGCAGGCAGCAATTAGCTTCTGGAGTATTCAGAGGTGGGTGGCCTCAGGTCCTTCTGCTAGGGGCCTCCTTCCAGCACCTATCCTTGCTGCCCTCCCTGTTGCTAGGTTCAGCCTTTTGAGGCAAAGCAGAGTTATGGTTACAATTTACACTTCTTTTACACAATGGCTTTATCAGTGTCTGTTTCACAGGAGGAACTCCCAACAGACCTTTTCAGTCACGTATTTAGATGCTGAGAATGCTGGGCTTACATTCTGACAGCTCATGAAAACTGTTAAACTGAGTGCTTGAAACTTCCAAGGGAAAGGGATCCAGAATTGTGTTATGTGCAAATAACCTTAATATTTTGCATATCTTCAGTAAGTAGCAAATTAACATGAAATTGTTTGTTATTACATAGTAGATCAAATAACTTGTTTCCCCAAATTTGCATTTCAATGAATATCTAATTGGTCTATAAACACATTGATTATAGGGTGCAGAAAATGTGCCATAGATTCAAGGCAAAATTATTAGTGCACTTTTATTAAAAGAATAGACTTGTTGATATTTTAGATTTGCACACTACAGTTGTAAACCAGATAGTAAATTTGTCATACATTAATACAGCTTTTCATAACCATGAAAGATAGTTCATCTTGGTTGAAAACCTATTTCAAATATTTCAATCATGGAAATTGTCTGCAAGTGGTTTAATGACAGTTCTGAGCATTCTTTACACTATGGAACTATAAATTTATGTATTGTAATCATAAACGTAACAGTATTATTACATTGCCACTGCATTAATGAAAATTTCTCTATAATCTTTCCATAGAGAATTAGCTTATTGTACTTGAGGAGAAGAAATTTCAAGTAGTTAATAAAGTCTTAATTTGCACGGTTGTGAAAAATCCAAGGTAATATGTAAATAAATTAAAAAAAGTTATTTGGGGAGAGATAATGCCTTTCAAAAAGTGTCTTAGGCAAAGATAAATCCTGCGACACCAGCAATACTGAAGTCATTCAATGTATAGTAATTTCCCAGTTTGCTAGCGTTTGCATGTGCAGTTACAATGCAAAGCCTTCCTGCAGATGCAGTGAGTTTAAGGCACAACTGTACATGACAAAATGACAGAATTTTATAGCAGACTGCTTAGTTAGGAATACAAGAAAAGTTATACCCTGGGTTTGTTCGTGCCAGGAGAACCTGTCATGGATGTAGCTGTGCTAACAGAAAGGTGCTTTATCAGGCTTATTGGTTCTGCTGAGGGGCAATAAGCAGCTGGCTTACACCAGCAGAGGGCTGTACCAGCCTGTCTGTGCTGGTATCGCAGGGGAAACTAAAGCTACTGCCTCTGCCTGGTGTAGAGGCCTGGGGCATCACTGAAGCACAAGAGATTTCAGGTAGTTTACTCTTTAATTAATGGGGTATCTGGAGGGGATGTGTTTCAGCTTCAAACTTGTGCTATATTTGTGCTCTGCAAGTTTGAACTCTGCCTTTGCCAGTGAACTTAACTTGATGCTTTCCTGTGTGCTTGGGGTATTTGATACTTGTGGGAATTGTACCCTTAGTAACTGAAAAATGTGTGTCTTCTGAAAGGTAATATATTAAATGAATATAGTTGCATGAATCACAGGTACAAGATTGCGATTGCTGGGCATGTTGGGTCTTCTCAAGGGTGAGTTGGTATCTAAGAGTTGCAGGCTGTTTAAGGTGGTTTCTAAGGCACAACCGTAACTCCTTCCTTTGTGTGAACTGAGCCTTGAGGGTCTAGCCTTCTGGGTTAGGAGCTGGGAACAGGCATCTCTGAAGATCGGCACTGACTCACAAACACTAATGGTGGACTGCAGGGAGTTGTGTTGTGTTGCAGTGAAGAATCACAGCATCCTGGTGGAGGTGAGAAAGTTTTAGATTAATTGGTTAAAGTGTGGAATAGTAAGAGAACTCAAATGCAGGAAAGATGGTGATGAGAAAGAGCAAGGTACTGGAAATTACAGATTAAATAATGGACATCAATTTCGCTTACTAAATCACCACTTTCACTTCATGGATGCAGTACTCATACTTGGTGGTCCTGTTTGTGAGCATTAATACCACATTTTGCATTGAGATGAATCTGCCCATCTCTTGCATAAGGCTGTTTGAGCCACTTATGTATGCTAATCTTTTGATGATCCCTAGAGGCTTTTACATATGTATAAAACCAAGAGCTATATGAAAAAGGATCACTGAAATATTAATTCAAAACCATACCTAGAGACACTAGTTAGTGTTGTCTACCTTTATATAAAATAAAGAACAATTAAATGAGAAGTGAAGATTCGTTTGAGTCTTTTGTGAGGCAGGGTGGACAAATTTGCATCTCACACTTGTTATTCAGTTGTACTTTCTGCCAGCTGTGGACATGATGAAGTATGGGAGTTAACTTGTAGCCTGGTGAGATCAGTCTTCTGAGTGTAATCATTTAGCAAGAGGGTCTAAATCAGTTTGGGTCGGTGCCTGTTCTAGCACAACAACCAGCTCTCACCGAGAGCTTAACAGGCAATGAAGCAACTTTGCTAGAAAGACAACAGTTTATTGAACCAAGAAGAAAAGGAAGAAAAGGAAAAAACACCCAAGATAAGTAAAATAATCAAAAAGGTAAACCAGAAACTGTATCACAATGCCTGCACACACAGTCTGAGAGAAGTAGGAGACAGCTAACACATTGTTTTTTGGTCTTAAATGAGAGGGCTGGGGTAAGAGTGTACACAAACACTGATAACCAACAGCCACCAACATGCACACACACACACACATACTCCACTCTGCAGTAGAGAAAGGGGTAGGTGGAGGTGGCGGCAGGAA
>VZRI01013641.1:62588-176230 GCA_013397515.1 Upupa epops | reverse complement strand
GGAGGTGGTGGCAGGAATACAGAACAAAACATACATTTGGTGCTCGTGGAAAAGTTCCTTTTCCCAATCCTTATGGAGACATCAGCACTCTGTGACATCTCTGGCATACTTCCAGTTCCCATCGGCTTGGGGCTCTTCTTTGAGGCTATAGCACTGTCAAACATGGAGGATACAACAGAATTCCAAACACTTAGGAGATCACTATTTGTGCTCTCTCTTTCTCTCTCCTAACAGAGGCTTCTCTCAGTGGCAGAGTATACAGGATCTTTGCCAGCCCAGTGGGGGAAAAGCCAACATGGCGATGGTTATATGGAGCCACCTTTGTTATGGCGCATAGGCTTTCTAGGGTCTCATCTAAGGGCTTTCTACAGGCCTTATGCAGAGCCTTTCTTTCTTCTCCCCTGTGGTCTGGCACCAAGGGAGTTAGAGGGTTAAATGCTTACCTCTGTCTGGCATCTTCAAAGGCATTTGCTGTAGTGCGGCCTTGGAAGAGCTGCCCTTACTCTGGTCCACTGCCAAGGACAAGAACGAGCTGGTGTGGCTTTTCTGTATCTGAGCCCTCGGTGAAAGAGGGGAGGGCTGCAGGTTCACTCCCACAGAAGGAGGTTTGCAGGAATGGGGAATGGTTTGCCTCTTTGGCCTCGGCATTCAAGCTCCTGTGCAAAGGAGGGCCATGGCTACCCCCGCAGATGAGTCTCAGCCAGGCCGAGACTTTCTCTTCCACTCTTTGGTGGCAGAGGGTTGAGGGCCATTGCCCCCCCCCACCCTTGGTGAGGTGGAGGAAGCCTTTTCTCTCCTCAGGAGCTCCCTGTCTCAGAAGATGTGTCGCAGCTGAAGATGACGAAGGTGGTGATGAGAAGAGAAGAAAGGAAGAAGCAGGAAGTACCTTCCCTTTATGCACTCTGTCCACCAATCCCCTGTAGAGTCCTCACACTGACGCATGAGGTCTGCTAGGAAAGCTGTCTCCAGCTTCAAAATAAAATGCTTTTTTGGGCATTAAAGCACCACAACTAACACTTGAAAATTTGGTAATTTTCAAACCAGCACACTGAGGGTCGTTCCAATTTTCAAGGAACTTCTCCCTTGTTTCCTCCTTCTTCCAAGGTTTCTCAGAGCAGACGCAGTCTTAGCCGTTCTGAATGACCTTGAGAAGCAAAAAAAAGCCATTCTTTGCACAGACTGCAGAGCTAAGCTGGATTGAAAGAAGGTCTGCAAATACCTCACTTTTAACTGGCCTTTGAATGTTGTGTCTGCTTTTGCTGTTGAAATGAAGCTGCAGTTTGGCCAGATGTGCAACATTTGAGATGAAGGTGACAAATTTTGTGCCTCTCTGCACAGTGGGGTCACTTGCAGGAGAGGACATCTTAAGTTCTGGTTGTTCTCATTGCGGTTTTTGTTCACAAACAGCTGTATTGTGCAAAATACACGGGCAGCTCCAGAACAGTTTGGAAAAACACAAGGCTGTACTAGGCAGAGAAAAGAAGTCATGTGGGCTTTGTCAGTGAGTAGGAGACATGTCATCAAGGTATTCCTTCGCCAGATATAATTTCATCCACGCCCAGAGTTTGGATGTACAACAGTTTTGGTGATGGTGTTTTCCACCCATCAGCTGAGTCATTCAAAATGTTTTCTTTGGTTTGAGCCAAGACCATTTTTAGATTATAACTGCAGAAGGGATATGACAACCTATGATGTGTGAGTCTCAACATGCTTGCCTGTGCCCCTCTTTCTTTCCCATCAGGAGTTAATGTCTCAGATCTGAGCTAGGAGAACGTCAGGATCATAGATTTTTATTTAGGTGACTGTTGGTGCTTTGAGGTTAGCTGTGCACAGACACAGATGGGGTTCTTAGAAGTTTCATTTGCCTTGTCAGTTCTAGGACTTGATCACCTCCAGCCTAGTGAGACTAAAATCTCCGCTGCTCTAGCTAGATCTGGAAGTAGATGTCTTTTAGCTACATGGAAACAGTTCAAAGTGCAAATTGTGTTTTGCCTTTCTGAAATATGAAGAATGATCACTAACATGGTGGTGGAGCCTTGCACCTTTAGATTTGCTTCTAAGCAAAGCCTAAATGCTTATGCGGAGACTAGCACAATGAAGGTGTGATGTCAGCCATACTTTTGTCACATAAGACTAAAAAGAGCTAAAATATCATGAGAATAACGTAAAACTCGGTGTACTTGTGGTCCTCCAACCACACATGGTTGTGTGTGTGCCACATGTTCTGCTTTTAGAAAACTCCTTAAAGAAAATTTGAATGCAGCCTACATACTTATCATTCATAGGAAAATCAAGACACTCTGTGGTTTTGTGTCTACATAGAACAAATACTAATATATTAATATATTTGGGAATAGAACAGCTGTTTCTGGTTCTCCTTCATGTGCTTACTAAAGTGTTGCACATTCTTCCCATTATGTTGGTGCTGTAGCTTAGATCAGAGAATCAAAGTATGCTAGAGCCTTGGCAAAGATCACCTTCTGCCTTTAGCTGTTTTCAGGATTACCTGATGTACATATCAGACAGAACAATCGTGTTGTTGGTATCATTACCTTTCTTGTTTTCCAGTATAAGGAATTTTTTCTTCTTATTTCCCCACACATGGAATCATTTTCATTTTTTAGATCCAGATGTTTACAGATGATCTTTCCATGGTTTGAGCTTAAAATCAGTATCAGCTGGACTTTTGAAGATAAGGTTATTTTCAGACCTTGTTTGGTCACAAGTTCCTCCAGAATTCTTCTCTAACAGAAAACCTTTTTCTTGTTCAGATTATTTTCTGCAGTTTTCTTACTTCCTTAAGCATCACATGCTTGGCATCTTTTCCAGAAATAGTCCCCTCTGCTTCTGTGGGGAAGGTGGCTTTTAACATGCTGTGCCACCAATCCTATTTCTCAAGAGTTTTGAGGGCTTTCGCAACTTTTTTTCAAGTAGTCAATCGTATCACGAATCTATAATTGGTATTTCTGTAATTTGTAATCTCAGCTCCCTTCCTCAAAGCACAGTAGCTTCTCTCTGAGGGTTGATAGTCATGCACTGGCTTTAGGTATAAACTGGTTTATGAAGTTATTTTCACTGCATGACTGTGGCTCACAGTGCTTCCTTCCAGTTGTGCTGATGCATCTGGTTTTAGAATTGAATCACTGAAATCACATTAATTGGAGGGGAAGTAATTTTAAAAGGGATCATGTCAGTGATGCAATTAACGTCCCAGCTATACAAATACATTTATCAGCACAACTGAAAAGAAGGCAGGTTGCACCAGGACGATCAGAATTAGCAGCTGGGCTAGAAAGCTTGTTGAGAGAAAATTGCTCAATTATTGTTAAGAAGAGCTGAACTGTTTCCTTTGTTTTCTGTTGTTCGAACTGCCTTCCTGCTCCACCTTCGCCCTCTTCCCCTGTTTTAGGTCAATACTATTTTGTATAAAATCTTTTGTCAGAAGGTATTGGAAACTTTAATCTTGTGTATGGAGATGTTTAGTTTCCAGATTGTTATGACAGCACTGTGACCTCTGACTCCAGATGTAGTGATGATGAAGGTTTTCTTGATTCTCCTCCAAGTTGTCTTTTGTGAAAGCTTTGAAGAAAAGTGTGCTTAGGTAGAGCTAATATTAATATGCCAAGGGTGAGAGAGTTTCATCTGGGTTACTGCTTTGTGGTGTGTGAGAGAAAGAGCAGATAGCAATCTCTGCCATTAATTGGAAGACCAATTAAAAGTAGAGAATTTCCTTCAGCTGTAACTTCAGGTGCCTTCATGTGCAGAATGCAGGGCCCTTAGTATCAGGGTTTCACTTGTTGCCTGCGTTGCACAGCATTCTCTGAAGACTGACAGTTACCAGGTTCATCTACCTGTGGAAGATCATTCACACGTCTTTGGTCTGACTACTGTAAAGGTGGTAATAATAGGAGAAAAAAAACATAAGAAGCTAAAGAGAAAGAAAGACTTTAGAAACTACAACCCCCAAACAGTTTTTTAACCATTTGTCTTCAAACACAGTGGCTCTGGGGAAAAAAACTTCAGAAATCATTCTGGGAAGGTGCTAGCAAGCATGCTGCAAGGACTTGAAAGGCAAGAAGTTATCCAGAGTTAAATACTATCTGTCTGTCGTATGGCTAATCAGAGACAGCAGTTCTTCCTGAGCTTTTTTCCTTGGAACAAGACATAGAAAAAAATAACCCAAATTTGCTGTGTTTGAAGTTCCCTTAGCAAATACAGTGTTTAACTTGCTGTGGAACATGAACTCTGGGAATCTAGATTTCATGCTGATTCTTTACTACCAAAAAGTAAATGTACAAAGCAAGAAACAAAACCCTCTCTCCAAAAAAAATCTGCCACATGTGCACTGTTTCCGCACTTAAGATGTTTAGTTGCATTTTGGTTTGGGCTGCACTCTTCTTTCTGACTTGTTCATCTCCATTAAAAGTTAGTTTCTTCCAAAAAGTTCTATTTCATGTGCCTGCCAGTGTTTGAATAGTGGGTCTTGTTTCAAACTATTTTTATAGACTATAATATCAAAGGTTTGAGAACTGTCTTTATTGCAGGTATCTTATTAAATCATTGCGTTTCTCTATGTGTGCAGAATGTTTTTGATTTTTCGTACTGCTCCTCTGACGTGAATATCTTTACGGATAAGAAAGCGAAGTGGTGGTTGGTTGAGGGGTGTGTTTTATTTATTTTTCCTTTTTGTTTTTACTGATGAGATATTTCTTACATGCTGCTATCGTTTGTGTCCATGAAATGTGATAGTCGTGGGAGAAAAGGGTCTCACATCTCTGTAAAAAATGTTTTAACGTACGTACAGAATGCTAGAAGATAACCCTACTTTGAGGAATATGGACGTTTTAGCTTTTTTTCTTCTTCTAAAAATGTACTGAAACATAAAATTTATTGTCATTCATAAAGCCAGAGTATTTTCTAGTACTTCGATAAATCCTTTTTTTTTGCAAGTGTTTAATTGATAATTTTAACTAGTGTCTAGAAAAATAATAAAAATAAAACTTGAAAGGCCACTGTCTGACTTTGAGAACCACCTAAGAGCATAGTGAGATGTTTGAAAAACGTTTGCAGTGATAACAAGATGTTGCTCCTCAACTGTGGTACGTAACTGATGTGTAAACTCACTGGAGTACAGAATCAGATGGGTTCACTTAAACCACTGCCAGGAATTTCTCTTCCCTTTAGCAGTTGAATTACCAATACAGTCAAAATAATTAAAATCACATTTGTCAAGAACTTCTATGAGAAACAGACATCCATCAAACAAACATAATTTGATGAAATTATTTAAACACCACTTGTATTTAAAATATTAGGGAAGTTACTGATGCTTTGTAAGAAGATTGAGGTTGCTAGACATGCCACAGTCAAATTATTTTTACATACATTTGCAATGAAAATCTGGGTTAGCACTTGCACTTTGTCATTATTTATTGAATAGTGCTGCAAGAGGAACTTAGAATCTCTCTTTTTAAGGCGTTTCTTCCAATCAGGAGTTTAATTTCTTGTCTCCAAATAGTTCTGAACTAGTTGAATTTGTACTAACGGGTTAGAAGAGAGGAAAAAGCAAACATGTATCACAGTTGAAACTGGTGTTAAATCCAATTCTTTGTTTAGTGTGGATCTACAGTAGCTCCTAACTCAGTGGGGGCTGGTGGTGTGCTCAGGTAAAGAGCTTACTTTTAATTGTTTTCTAAAATGTTTTGTTTCCAGGTCTACAGACAAGACTGTGAAACCTTTGGCATGGTAGTGAAGATGCTAATTGATAAAGACCCATCATTAGAGAATTCCATTCAGTTTGCCCTGAAGCAGAATTTACATGAAATAGGTGAGCGGTGCATTGAAGAACTCAAACATTTCATTGCTCAATATGATGCTGCCAATCAAGATCTATCAGAACCCTTCAAAGAGGGCTCATACTAAGGACAGAAGTATGCTTTAGATCCTCCACATTGTGTATGCCATAATAAATGAGTTTGCATTTTAAGAGGAATAGGAAGCGTTGGAGATTTAAACGCACACCTTGCACACTGTTAGAGCCACCTGAGCTACTACATCTTGTTCATTGTGGTCTCCACAATTGTATTCTTCCTACCTATTCTTGTTGACATTTGTTCCTTCGAAAGGATGGTCTTTTCAAGAATGTTGTTAAGTGACAAATATTTTTGAAACATTTACACGTGATCTAGGAAAAATGTTCAGTGTGTTGTATGTACGTCTATGTTTTGGTGTTTGTAAGCATAACTTCTAACACTACTTTTTATTAAAATGACAAGAAGCAGCTCTTCATTCCTTGGTTTACACAGAAGCACATCTTGTTTTCACATGTACCATAGGAAGGAAAGACTCACACCATGGGTTGACTTAAATTATTTATTATAGTTTAATTTTAAACTTCACATTAATTCACTAAGGTTTATCTCTAGTCTCTGGCTGCCAGAGCAACTACTAACTCCTTGATAAAAGTGGTGTATTTTTGTTCTAATTGTAGGTTATGCAAACGATTTCAAATGTGGGGTTTTCCATTTCAGGAGTCATTACTAGTAAGCAGTATTACGAAGAACAAATTCCGTTTCTTTGTTAGTTTTTGATGAATTGTTTCCTTTGTGACGTCTACACCTCACAGAAAGTAATTGCAGGTCGCCACTGAGCAGGAAAAGGCCCCTTCTCTTACTGTTTCTCTCTCCCCTTGCACCTTCTCACTGCTTTTCATTATCAGTTGTAACTATTACAAGGCTGTGTATAGGCTTTATTTCTGACATCAAGAAGAAGCAGGAATTTGTAGTGGCAAATTGGGGCAAGGAAAGAGAGCGGGACTGAATTTTGAGTAACTCCAAGTTGCTTTGGACTAGGTGCAACGTGAGGATGCACCCCAAGGCCTCAAATTCACAACATTTCAAACCAGCGCTTTTCTGGATAATGTCTGGTGCTGCTTTTGCCCCGATAGAGCAACTTGTAGCTAGGGAACAGTAGTTTAGGAGAGTCAAGATGCTGCTGGTGCTATATGATTACTTCTATGAGGTGAAAATGCATAGGTCTCAACTGACAGTGTGCTGATTATTGGATTTAGTGTTACATTCAGTCAGGATCGGGGTTTTATGAGCATTTCAGGAAAGCGGTAATTTCAGTCATAATCAAAATATTGTTTTCTATACAATTACATTTAGAAATATGTGAAACTCTGTTAAAGGACCAGTGACCAAAACTCACTGTTTCCAAAGCGTGTGGTATTCTTAAAATTCATTGAATTCAGCCTGCTTATCACCGAGTACCATTGGTTGGGAGAGACATTTAAGATCAAGTCCAATTTCTGACCCTCCAGGGATGATGAGTCCACCACTTCCCTTGGGCAGCTTGTTCAAATGCTTGATGACTCTTTTCAATGAAGAAATTCTTCCAGCCTAAACCTTCCCTGACACAACTTGCCACCATCTCCTCAGGTCCTTTCACTTGCCACCAGGGAGATCAGAATGAAAAGTAAATGAAAGAGCAATGCTTTGCATGTGTAAGAAACCGTATGTATCCCAGCATCTTGCAGATGCAAGACATGGTATGTTGAATGTGTGTTACATCTGATTCCCAAGATGCCTGATTAGTTTTCATGTCAGTAGGGTGCGGCTATGCACTTGGCTTTTGTTGGTTTGTGAGAGTTTGCATTGCTCAGAGATGAACTTCTACTTACCTTGTTGACACTTTGGTTATGTGGGCTGCACAGTGAGTGGGAATCAGCTCGTGGATCCTTACAGGATGCTGATGTGGGAAGAAGAGAGGCAACCTGTTGTGGTACAAGAGTTAGGCCTGACTTGTTCCTTCTGGAAACAACCTGGTTTACCAGCATAAGTCATGAAACCAGAAGCAAAGGCTTCTGTGAGGCAAAAGCATAACTGTAGTTCTTTACTTCTCTATAGGACCGAGCACCTTTAAGGTGTTACATCAGAGCTTCTGCTTTGGGTTAGAATGCTAATGGAAAAGATACTGAAATAATGTTTAATATATTTTTTATTAAAAATGTTCATTATTACTGTACTTCTTTGTTAGAAGCCTGATTAAATTTACTATGATAAAAGTATCTGATTTTTCAAGAGTTCTTCTCTAAAGAAAGACCTAAGCTTACAGTCACAGAATCAGAATATCTTGAGTCAGAAGTTCCCAGCTCCTCACTGGACTGCCTAAAACTGAACCACATGACTAAGACTGTTGTGCAGGTTCTCACTGAATACCTACAGGCATGGTGCTGTGACCACTTCCCTGGGGAGCCTCTTCCAGTGACTGACCACCATCTCAGAGAAGAGAACTGCGCACTGTACTTGAGGAGAGGGTGCACCAGTGCAGAGTGGTTTTCTCTCAATTGGCTAGCTATGCTGTGCTTAATGCACCCAAGGATACAGCTGGCCCTTTTGGCCACCAGCAGTTGCTGTTGGCTCATGTTTAACTTGCTGTCAACCCAAACGCCCAGGTCTCTTTCCACAGGGCTGCTCTGCTGTCTCTTGTCTCTCAGTTTGTATGTATAACCAGTATTGCCCTGTCCCAGGCAGGATTTGTTGTTGTGAATTTTTATACAACTGGTAATAGCCCAGTTCTCTAGTCTATTCAGATGTCTCTGTAGGACCTTCTTACTCTTGAGGGGGAGGCCACAGTTCCCCCTAACCTAGTATCATCAGCAAAATTAATGTGAATTAGATGCCTGTCTGTATCTTTTATAAAAACATGAAAGAGCACTGGCTCTAAAACTGAGTGCTGGGTAACCTCATTCATGACTGGTCACCAACGTGATGTGAACTCTAACTCTTTTCAGCCTGACCCATCAGACAATATTCTTGAGGTTTTTTTCAGGTTAGCTAACGTGTCTTTCAGAAGTTTGTTATGTTGTTGTCCTAAGTTTACCCTAACTTTAGCATTACTAATTTGCTAAGGAGCCTTAAAGGTTTTTTGGAACCGCTGTTTCTGTGAAAGGTTTAATTCATGTCTGTAAGTGATAGGTAACCAGTTTTCTGTTTGATACTTGTCATAATGTTGACTGTTCCCATTTTACCTTTTGTGATGTTCACTTTCTGTGGATGGAAGTAAAATACGTCAGTCATTTAACTTAAGCAAGAAACACAGAGTTTAGTCTTGCCTCCTGTAGAAACAAACCTATACTTTTTTCATAGCAGTTGTCTTTGTTCTCATGGACAGCCTTAATGTTGCTTCCAGAAAGGAAGAGATGAATGGAAGCAGGTGGTGTGCTGGATGTACTTACTTTGTCACCTTAAGAGCTTCTGAAAACAGAAGGTTAGTCCTAGTGCTCATTAAGATATTCTTAAATAAATATAATGGGAAGAGGAAAAAGAAGGAAAGAAGTGTGGAAATTCAGTGCTACCTGGTGAGACTGGAGCAGTTCTGAATGGGAGCTGTAACCTCACTGTGGCAGCTTTGAGCGACAATGTAAGAGTTGACATGAAAATGAGCAATAAAACCACTATTAAATATGAAAGGATGTAAAAGCAGCTAATCTCATGTATGAGGAAAGGCCCTGTTTTTTGTGATTTTGGTTTATTTAGATAAAAATAATGTATTGCACTAATATTTCTCACTATTGTGATTTTCTTCATAGTAGCGTAGCTAGTGTGAGGATGCTGTGCTTTGATTTGTGCAGAAGCACAGGGATGTTTTCGTTATTGTGGAGCAGTGCTTGCACAAAGTCAAGGTCTTTTCTGTTTCTCCCTCTACCCCACCAGTAATAGGCTGGGGGGTGGACAACAAGCTGACCCCAACTGACCAGAGGGATATCCCTGTCCATATGATATAATGCTTGGCAATAAAACTCAGGTGGGTGAGGAAGTTTGCTGGAACTGCTATTCCTCAAGGACCGTGTGGGTATCATTTGGGTGAAGGAGAGCCACAGAGGTGTGGGGTTTTTTGGGGTTTTTTTTACTACTTGATGGTTTGGAAGCTTTTATTTTGTTTGGGTCTTTTTTTTTACTTATTAAGCTGTCTCAACCCACAATTTTTCTTACTTGTACTTACTTTTGTTCTTACTGATCCTCTCTGTCCTACTGCAGGGAGATCAATGTGGTGCTTAGATACCTACCATGGTCTAAGCTCCACTTGGAATGCAGATGCTTACAGCTGTGGTGACTGAGTCTTGTGCTGGTAGCAGCCACACGATTCATTTTCTGTTTAAGGTGGAACAATGTGTTAGGAACATTGGTCATAAGAAGTGGCCAAAGAGAATGTGGTAGAAATCTTATATGGCATGCTGAAAAAACTAAACCAAACTGTGTAGCTGTCATTTAACTTAGTGTGTAATTTTTGAACTGGATAAAAGTCCATATTAGACTTTGTTTCATTAAGTGTGCTTACAAGTACCTGGCTTTCTTATCCCAACATGAATGTCTCTTAGCAGTGAAGGAATAAAGGATCTTCTGCTATTTTACACCCGAAAACACAGCTTAGTAGCTGCTAGTTCAGTTTAACCTTAGCAGTAACTTAATTTGCTTTGGTAGAAATAAATACCCACGTGTCCATTTCTTCCCTTACTTCTCACCACTTGTATTGCAAAACTATTCTATACTGTTCTATCCTCAAGAATGTCAAGCTTAAGTTTGATTTGCCAGGCTTTTTTGGTAAGAAGCATCTGTTATTTCAATAAATACCTTCCTTCAGGTGGTCAGAAAGCTAATGGCTTTAGCATTTACTATTGTAATTAGTGGATGTTAGTGTTAATTCAAGTAACACATTTCTAACCTTTAAAAAACTGGAAGAAGGTTATTGTGATCTAAAGCAGTTCCTGCTTCACGTGAATGCAAGACAACTCTTGAGATTACTTTATAGGCTTCTGCCAGCTTTCCTTCAAGAACCACCCAGCATTTCCCTTCAGGTGAGCTTCAGAAATTATGTTTTGGGCAAGGAGGGCACAATAATAATACATTAAAAAATCCACAACCACAGCACTTGCATATTTGTTGTACTGATATATTCCAGGCTTGTGTGGTTTTTACAATTATATAGTTTACATTTTGCTTGACCCATAAATAACACTTGCAAGATTAAGAGGGCCACAGTTTAAAGAGTATTTACATAGCCCCACCATGCATACAGAGCTTTTAATATCTAGTAGACAAAATTAAGCTGTTTTGCACTAAATGTTTTCCCATATTTTCCAGCTGAGAACCCCTGACTAAAATACAAGCAATATTTCATCCATAATGCTGCTGTTAAACCGCTAACAAATCTAGTTTGAGATATGTAACAAACTTCTTCAAATTCAGGGATATAAAAATATTCTGCTTTTAAATTTTACCTGTACAATATGTACATTAGTATTTGCACTGTTAAATTATGAATACATTTAAGCCTATGAAATAACTACATTATAAATATCGATGCTTTTCTGATTTAGAATCGCAACTAATACATTTTTAAACTTGGGTAATACATTTGAAAAGACAATTCTGGAGCCTGATCCTGGAAGCCCTTACAAAAGTACTTGTTATATAAGTAGAATCATTGACTTAAATGGGGTTACATGCCTGAGCAAAGGTCTCCAGCAGTTACACCTCTGTCTTTCACTGCTGGGGGTTGGATGACATGGCATAAGACTTGGCTCATTGGTAGCCAAGTCCAATTCCAGCGGCTGAATTAATACCTTCCTTTAAACAGGCGCATGGACATGGGGAAAAAAAAAACTGTAGAGGGATATATTACTTGGGAAATAAGGATGGAAAAACTTGAAAGTTAAACACATTAAACTGCTGCTTCAGGATACATCAAGGCCTCAAGCCTCTCAGCTCCCACATTCTGGTTTTTGCCTCCTGAATAAGTTGGCTCTTTGTAAAAGGAGTATTTTTCCAAATAAAAAATGCCTGGGTTTTGTAAGGAAAGTTGAAGGAGGAAGAGTGAGCTTTATCAGTGAAGAAAGGGCAGGGCACAACACCACCATCATGTTGGTAAGAGGAAAAAAGTCAAAGATGACCCTGTGTGCTCATAGCTACAACACAGGACAGACAATTTTATTTGTTGAATCCTCTCTCTCAGATAATTTGAGAGAAATGAACAGTGAGCATAAAACAAAATGTCCATATCAAGAACTGCAATAACAGTATTTTGACAGCTGAAACATAATATGTAAACCTAGCAATATCTGAGCAGATCATCATTTGGCATGGTGACATTTCTGGATGTTATTTATGCAATGTAAACTCTGGCAGGGTTATCATTTACACTGGCAAAGCATTAAGGACCTTAGCATCTCGCCTAAGTACAATTATCAATACAAAAAGATGTGGTTCAAACTGTAGCTACAGAGTTGACTGGTCTTTCCAACTGTGGAGAAAAAAATTAAGAAATGATGCAGTTTTTTCCTTTGTGTCCCCTCTTCTTCTTTGATTTGTTTGTCCTTTGTCCAAACTGAGAACTTGTTAATGCAGTAGTTTGACCAGAAAGATCATCTGTATAGTATGGGTATCTCAGTGATCGTGGCTGTGGAATTGGCTGTCCTAGGAAATACCCTTCCTCTTCAGAATCAGATGATGAGGATGAAGTTGAACACCAGGAGTCATCATCTTCACCGTACAATCCAAAAAATTTATCGACCACCTGGTTCCGCAGTGCATAATCAGACCTAGTATGAGCATATTGTCCGTACAGCTCTGCATTTTGGATATATGCTCGAAGCTCACGGGAGCTTCTATTCTGGATAAATTTTTCATGATCCTGAGGGGAATAATAACGAAATCTCTCTCTTGGAGATAATCTTCTTTCCGCGGCCAAGTTAAGTGCATTATCTGAGCGAGACTTCCTACTTCTTCGGCGATGATGAGAAGGCCGATTTCCCCGCTCTTCAAAATGGTAAACACGCCGACGAGTCCTTTCACTCATTGGAGGCTGACGGATTTCAACATTCTCATAACTTCCGTTATCAATAACATCATCTGAAAACTTAACTTGCTGTGGTCTGGACTGGGATTTAGATCTTCTCAGTACAGGCATGTGCACTGGCTTTTCCTCAGACAGGACCTTCTCCTGACACAGCTCTGAGCTCAGGCTTTTCAAAGACTCTGTGCTCCTATGGAGCATTGATGAATTCAGAGTTCCCATGTTGCTCATTTTCTCACAGTCCTCTGCCTCCAGTTCTTGGAAAGTTTGCAAAGAGTAGAGAGATGGTCGTGGCTTGCCTTCTCCATCTATTGAAGCCCCTGCGGTAAGAACAGAGAAAAGAGGAAAAGGAAGTAAGGGGACTATGTAAGAAATACCATAAGATAGGAAAGATTTCTTTCCAGTAAAGCTGATCTTCTCAGTGCTTTGGGTACCTATTTCCAAAAGCACTGGCATCCCAAGAGAATTTGCATGCTTTTGACTTTTAAGTATTAGCTCTGGTTACCAGAGAGTTAGCTAACATTAGGATGTGAAGAGCAGAAGTTTAACAAGTTTAAAAGTTTTTAATAGCTCTAACATGCATACAGTTAAGCCTGTGAGAAGAAACTAGAAATTAAATTAAAAATGGTAAGCATGGACCTGCAGGATAATTTTAAGGCTAAAATATTTCCTACTTCTGGTTATTGCTAAATTCAGTATTCCAGCTGTTGCTATAGGGAAGCCAGGTGCACTGCTTTGCAAAGTTTGGGCCCTTACCCTCCAAAAATCAGTAGTAAGCTGGCTGCCTTTAGTCATGTTTGTGTCCACTCCTACAACGTCATCTGCCCTGGGACATTCCCAGGTGCAATACTACTGGTCCTCCTCCTCCTTCATGCTCCCTGAGCTACAAGAGGAGCTACAGTAATTTAGTTCAAGTTATAGGAGGAAAGGAAAACAGAGAGGAGAGGGGAGGAGAACGGGGAACTTTTAAAGTGGGTGTCTCATACCTAACTCTTGGGGGTGTTTTTTCTGTAGGGAAAAAGGAAAGGAAGGCCAAAACAAGTACACATGCACACTTGCACATCTGACTCTTACCTCCTTTGCTAGTTTCAATCATTCTTGTCAAGGCGGTTCACAAAAGTAGATCAGTTTCTCTTTAGTCAATAAAGAAAGTATCATAAACCTCATCTCCTAAGGCTAAGGAGGTCCTTTCAGATTTTTCTACTTATTTTTACAACCTAATCAGGAAATTGCCTGGTGTTTTGCAAGTTATTTTAATATTTATCCTAGTATATTATGTCACTTCCTGCATTTAAGGTATGGGAATATAGGAAATCTTAATTTGCTTAAAGCAGTGGATTCACAGTCATAGAATGGTTTGGGTTGGAAGGGATCATAAGGGACCATCTAGTTACAACCTCTCTGCCACAGACAGATTCAGCTTCTACCAGACCAGGATGCTCAAAGCCCCATCCAGCGTGGCCTTCATCACTGGCCAGGGATGAAGCATCCTCAATCCCTCTGAGATGTCAAAAGGAAAGGAGGAGTATTTATATAGAATTTTAGTAGTAGAAAAGTATCCTGTGGAAGAGCACGTGCTTCATAAAAGCTGTTGCCTACTTTACATGCATCTTTTTTCATAACTGTGATTTTGGAAACACTCTAGTAGTGACATTCAGAATGCTCCAACATGCATGTTCTGGCTGACATCTCCATCAAAACCATTCATTTTTTCCCCCCATTACCTGTTATGTTTGACAAAGCCAAAGAATCCATTGAGTCTCGAACACTTTGCTCTTGCTGTTTCAGGTCAGACAAGCATTCAAGCGAACCTCCGTACCATGGTGTTTGGTCATGTTTGTAACCCGATGCCCCATGTTCCATATCTAGCTCCTGGATTTTCCTGCTGCTGGCAGGGCCTGGGTGGCTGCCATATGCAGAGTCGCCCAAGCCATCTTGTGACTGGGCCCAGTACATGTCTGACTGATACTTCTTACTTGCTAGGCTTGGATTATTTTTTTTCAAGTCCAACTTGCTCTTGCCCATGCTATCAGAAATCCAGTGTTCACTAGACCTAATGTCTACTTCAGCAGGCTGCTGGAAGAGGCTTTTATCACCAAACTTCAGCAGAAGTTGAGTCATGTAATCTTCATGTTCAGCCCATTCTTCAGGGTCTTCAGGCATTTCTTGCTCTACTCTTCCTTTCCAGAAGTCTTCATTAACAAAACTTGTCTCTTCCCTTGAAAGGCTTAAGTCATCAAGCTTACGAGAAAGAGTATCATCAGCGTTGTCTGAAAGGCCAGGAAATTTGTAATTGAGGGCCGGTGACAGGAGGAGAGACTGGCGGCACTGGTCGGCTGACCGGCTGCTTTTTCCCATGCGAACGCTCCTCCTGGAATCTCTGGATCGAGCAGACTGAAATGCAGAATCAGAAGAGTCAGAGGCATGAACATCCTCTCCTAGGCTGCAGGTTTTTGAACAGTAAATCTGCCCTTGCTTTGGAAGGAAAGGGCAGCCAAGCAAAGAGGTCTTGCACTGAGCACAAGAGAAGCAAGCTTCTGTGGCATGCCAGTGCTGTCCATCGTAGGTCATCTGAGCATGATCCACACCTGGAAAGGGAGAAAAAGTAGTATGTTGGGTTTCTCAAAAGATGACTTGTAGACTCCACAGTTCTGGAACATGAAACAATTTTATCATAGGCTGGATGCTTCAAAAGGACATGCTTACCAATATGTTTTCCACAGGTCTCACAGTATTCTGCATAGAGAGATTCAAAACAGTTGCAGCAGAATGGTCGCCCATCCTTCATTATGTATCTCTGTCCACCCAGGATTGTTTCACATTCAAGGCAGCAAAAGTGCTTCATGTGCCAGTGGCGGCCCTCAGCTTCTGTACACTCGTCAGCAAAAATTATCTTTTCAGAGAGAAGAAAGAAATTTTGAATTAAGGGGCCAAAACCTCTCCTTGAGAATTTGAACATGCAAAATATCCTTATTGTGCAGTTCACACACTACGTTTAATTTAGATGCCTTCTGAATACAAAAGACATTAAAAACAATCTCTAGTAGCAACTGTGGCATTCTGTCCTTTGCTGTAACCAACAAAGACAGTATTTTTCATGAGAAAACACAACTCAAAGAAAGCTGCTATCAGGATGGCATTTTGGAATCTTTATACAGAACCTTATTCTAAGTCAATCTACAAGAATTGATTCTAAATACAAACGGGCACTGTGCTTTCAAAGTACCATCATATGGCTTGTAGCACTGCCAATTTGATGAGAAACGAAACACCTCTCAGCCTTCAAAAGCATCTCTGCAGCAGAGTCCTGCATCTGAAGGCAAGAATAAGCAATGGAGTCTGTTAGCTGAACATCAGGAGTGCAGATGGGCTGTAAAAATGTGAATCATGTACCTCATCACAGGCTGAACATCGAGGTTTCAGAAGTTCAGCGTGGTGTCTGCCACAGTGAATTTTCCCATCTTGGTAGAAGTAGATAAGGTCAACGAGCAGCTCATTACACGTAAAGCACACAAAACAGGAAGGGTGCCAGCACACACCAGGCCCAGCTCTCGAGGCAAAAACTGCAACTTCACCACCATTTATTTTTGTACCACACTAGGAACAAGAAAACCAGAAAGTGAGAATGCTTCCTATCCCAACCTCCTAGCTTTTACCATTTAAATTATGTTAAAACAGCAAACTTAATACGTAAGTTTTATTCTAAAATTCTGATAAAAGGAAAAAAATATTGTCAATTTTGGTCTAGACAAACTGTGCATCAACAAACCTTATGTGACTGCAACGCTTATTTTGTACGTAATTGCATACCTTTTCTCCATGTGCTACTTTTTATTTGTCATTACTGGAGTATGAGTCAGCTACAGGATTTTGTGGGGTGGAGTAAGAAATCTGTCAAAGATTCAGTTCATTCCCAGAATCAAAGGTTGTGTTTTGCATGAGCAAGCACTATCATCTTTCTATGCAGTTTCAAAAGTTACCTCTGTGTGTGTTCAGATGTAGTTCAGATACAGTTGCAGCTAATATTGAGACACTGTAAGTTTACATTATTCAACCCACTAGCTGGGTAGCAGAATCAGTAGCATTACCTGTTCACAAACTGCATGCATCACTGCTCTTGAGAGTAACTTAATAGTGCCCCGGCCCAGTGCCTCCTTTTTGCGCTGAGAACTGAACATCTGCAGCTCCTTCTTTTCTTCTTCACTTAAAGACTGGCAGTATCTCACCTAACAGCAAAAACACGAGAGAACTTTAAGATACTGGGCTTTTAAAGTAACAAGAAGTGTGTGCATATATGCAAGAAATTAATTACATATGCTGGCATTCACCAAGCTTTCGCAGCTTATCTTCCTTAGTACCCCAATGTTTGGCTAAAATGGCACCATACAAAAGTTCAGAGAGAGGTTTTGCATTACCAGGTAAAAAAGCCACCATGCTAAACTCAGAAGTTGTCTAGTCAAGATTTTAAGAAGCCAAACCAAAACCAGCTGCTCTCCTAAAATAAGGGAATGAACCTAGATCAGCCATAACATTGGATTTATGATCAGTGCCCACAACTAAATACTGCAGTATATACAACATCTTAAGTATTGACACCCCCACCCCTTTGCCTTACAAAGAGCTTGTTTGTTATTTCCTCTCTTTTCCAAATTACACTGCATATCTGAGATGCAAACCTTTTACTATCACAAAGCATCCTTTTTGTGTGCTACAATGCAATTCCAGGAATTTGTAGGGTCCTGGTAATTGGTGGGTGGCTGCAAACACTATAAAACCAACTTGTGTTAAGTTTATTGCAGTGACACCAGCCTCCCTAACAAGCAAAGGCAGTGTCCTTCCAGACAGCTCTTATCTGCACACAAGCCAACTGGACAGCTGAACAATGTACTCAGTGTACACACTGTGCTGCTTTATAGGTCAGGTGCCACTGCAGGCTGTGGTTCAGGCTCACCCAGGTAGGCAGTTCTTCACATAAAAGCTGCTGGGGGTGGACCTAAGACCTGACAGTGCATCCTGAAGTCTGTATTTACCTCATTGTCATGGGGTGGCAGCTGATAAAGAAGCTGTTTAATTCGGTGTTTCTCTCCAGGGCTGTTAACATAAGGGACCTTCTCCTCAGGCAGGCAGGCAAAATACAGCTGGACCTGACCAGGAACACAGAGTTCAGACAGAGGGACACACATCACCCAAGCATCCTTCAGCTACTGTTTATCTCAGGTCTCATTTATGAAGGGAGGAAGTTATGCTACATTAGACCTGTGACAGGGTTTGTGCTGAAAATATGGGGCCTGGCTCAGCAAACCTCAATTGTCTCTGATAAAACTAGTACCCAGCTGCTGAATTGCTTTCCTGGAATGCAATTTGCAGTGACACTTAGAGGGGGTATCATAAATTATGCACATTTAATGTTCTCATTATTCCCACCCCCTTCAGGGCTGGTCAACAACCCTATGGAAATTCCAAGTTTCCCCTCTGCAATTTACCACACAAGGCATGAAGCTTTCCAGAAAACAGCCACTATATAAACAAATTTAATTTGCTCTCTGCATTTTACACATTGTTGAGACAAAAGCTGTTTTGTAGTCTCCTGCTGGTCAGGTTCACCCAAGGCATCAGCTTTCATTGCTTCCACGTGGGAGCTTTGGTGAGAAGGTAGAAACATCTTTCCCTGGGGAGGAGGGTGGATGCAGCCACATTTCAATCAGATGCAAATTAACTACGAAGTTGTCACAGGCTGCGTGGTTTTGATAAAGAAATAAATATGAGGTGTACACACCTATCAATCTTCACTCTTTTTAAACATTTTTAAGTGTTTTTTTCCAGAAGAAAACGATGACAGGAAAGTTGTAATGAACACTATGACAAAGCCCAATGGCAACAAATATTTTTGTGGAACAGCTACAGATTTATTGTTTTTTCCTATGCGGTTTCCAGCTTGTCACGAGGCCTGGGGCTATAAAGAAGAGCTGACTGTTGGCAAAAATATTACTTGCTATCCTGATTTAAATAGTGCTCAGGTCAACAGCTTATTAGTGTGCGAGACAGATGAAAAAGCAGCAGTAATCAGTCACTTGACTCAGGAAGTAATCAAAATTACATGGGAAAGCTTGTGCGAAACACAACTTGGTCTTCGGTGAACCAAAATTTAAACATCAGAAGTCTACTGCAAGCCCATGTACTACTGACTGTGTTTCACAAAGCTGCAGGAAGAAGCAAGATACTTTATACCCTTTTCTCAAGTTTATTGCATTGCTCTCAAAATAAATTACTCTCAGAAAAAAAACCCAACACTTTAGTTTGCTTGAGCTAACTGCATTATGAGGATATTTTAGGGTATTCAGTTGTTCTGCTGTTTATGTTATGGTCTGATTCATCAGGATTCTTACATAGATGCTCAAGTAATAGAGTTTCCCTAAAAATAGCCCGTTATTTGCCATTCATGCTGACTTGTTACTTTATTCATGATTCAGAAAATCTCTGCATAGCACAACAGAGACATCCTATGTGCCTGTATAACTATGGACATCTTGGCTTGCCAGATGGAGGAGTTGCTTTTCCTCCATTAGCAGAAGCTACAAAGCCCCTCTGTCCATTTAACGCTGAAGTCTGAGGTTTTGGTATTACATGGTTTCAGCACAATGGCAGTATCGTCAAGTAAATGAATACCATGAGAGGTTCACTTTGGTTTCCAACAGCAATTTGCTCATCAGTACCTCCACTTTATTTCTGTAACCATGACCTTATGAAAGATAAAGAAGGGAGAGGGGTGAAGGAATTAACCAACCAAGCCATGAGTGTCAGTTCCAGAAACAGAAATGAACAAATGGCAGTTACACAACTAAACAAGTGCAAAATGTTACTACTCACCACACTGGCAATATGTTGTTTATGTGTGCTGTAGTAACATACGTGTTTTAGATGTCAAGTGCCTAATTATTTAAGGAGCTTTACAAGTACAGAGAAGTACTGGCAGCCAAGTAGCAGAATGCTACAGGCTATGCCATGAGCTTTAATTTAACCTCGTAATTTATTTCAGAGAGAGCAAATGTCTTGACAATACAAACCTCTGTGGCACATGATTACTGAAAAAATATTGAGGGAAAACTTCTTTGGGAATGTAAAAATACTTGGGGTTGAAGCTTGATTTTAAGCTCCCTACACACAGCCTCATTAGAGAAGGAAACAAAGCTAAAAGCTCTAGATGAATTTAAGATTTATACACATAGGAATTAGACTTATAGAGTTAGTGCATCACTCCTTTAGACAGTCCTTGCAGGGCTTAAAAATATTGAAGGACACTAGGTACCTGCTCAGGTCTGAGGCCTGGGGGAACCCAAGCATATTCTTCCAAGGCACAGCCAGAGTCATCATCAGATGTTGAGCTTCGCTGGCAAGCAAAAACCAGAGTGTTGGCTTTGGGCTCCATCTCCAATGGCATTAAGTGTGAAGTGTTAAATATTTCAGCTGCAACTCATCAAGCAATTGATCTGCAGGAAGAGATTAACAGAGCCTTAGTAAATCTGAACATGCAAGAACTGATTATCAGTGTAAATGATCTTATAACAACTTAGTATTCCTTGTATTGCCCAGAACAAGAAATTATTGAAGCATCATTACAGCTTGCTACAAGCAATTCAAAAGTGCTTCAAAGAATTAGAAAAATAAAGTTACTCAAGGAAAAACTAGACACACACTACGGGTATGTGTAGGAAAGACTCACATTAACAAAAGGAATGACATGAACTCTTCCTGAAGTTATTATTAGCACCAATCTAGTAACACAAAAGACTTGACAAGCACTTGTCAAAACCTAAAGAAATTGTGGGGCAAAGACAGCTGTGCAAGTAGCATCCTGTTTTTTACAAGGGAGGCACAGAGCAGTGAGAGTCTGCTGGGTTCCTCTGAGAATATGGGTTTAGCTGTATTGGGGTGGAAGGGCGTTGGTCCACTTAAACATCTGAAATCCAATTATGGCAGATTAGGCTCTGTAAAATACATCATGATTGTTCTGTTAATTTAAAACCCTACAAGGACATACTTCTGTTGGTTCATGAAGCCTGCAAAGCTTAATATCAGCAGGATCATTTGAGTCACAACTGGCAAAGGCAGCTCTCACCAACATCCACAGCAGTCTGCAGCAAAAAGCTTATTCCAGTAAGAATCTTAAATTAACTCAAGCAGAAGTTCTTAGCAAATTCAGACCGGGAATTTCAATGAAATACAGATAGCCAAAAACACAGAGGATGTGTCTTCTTGTGACAGCCATCCTGACCACTAGCATTAGAAACAAGTTTTCTTTGATAGTATCGTACAGATGAGCTGCATTCACCTTTCCCTGTTATCAGCAACTCTTTCACCAGTTCATCTGAACACAATGCAGTTTTGATAGATCTGAAACACAGAAAATGTTCACCTTGAAATATAACCTTGTTGGAGGGTCTAAATGGGACAGCGGTCTAAAACCTCTAGTGGGTCTCATTACATTGCTACCCTCATCACCACTGCATTAGAGAAAATAAGTTGCTGCAAGAAAGATTTAAGACTGCACACCCAGGTATTCTGCCAGTTACTCAAAAGTAGTTTCTCCTCCATGAAGAGAGACATTGGTCAGTGCCAAGCTCTATTGATCCAGTATCTAAATCCAAACCTGCTCCATAAAAATTGCCAAAATGCATCCACAGCTACACAACTCGGAGAAATCACACTGTTCAGTATGGCACAGTCTGTCTACCCTTGTAGATACAAGTTTTCAATGCACTGCACGTTTCAACACCAAATAAAAGGAGATGGGCCAGTACTGAAAACACTTTTTTTGCTGACTTCACTCCAAAAAGTTTTGGCTTGAAAACACATTGCAATGGTTTTGATGCACTGCTA
Source organism: Upupa epops (assembly GCA_013397515.1). Lineage (NCBI taxonomy): Eukaryota > Metazoa > Chordata > Aves > Bucerotiformes > Upupidae > Upupa > Upupa epops. Next base: position 154,498 of record VZRI01013641.1, on the reverse strand, counting down.
GGATGCAAGCACACCTCTATCACATGCATAGATGCACTCTAATAGAAGATTCATTTAACATTTGATGGGGCAAGCAAACCTGCCAACGTCCCCTTTCAGAACAGGTTACTTCCAAACTTCATGCATTGTCAGGCAAATGTCTGAAAACTTACTACAGCTGAACAACTGAAGGCTAAGAAGCAGCTTCCAAGCTTGGCATCACCATTTTACAATCTCTTCCAAGTAAAGTAAAACAATTTCAATCCTAAAAGCTCAATTCTACATATTTAAGAAAGACAGACATTTCTTCAGAAACAATTCTAGAACAAGTGATGCAAAGCTGTTGCCCCTCTGAGCATACTACTGGAAACGAAGTCAATAATCAGTGAAGCTTTTGTTATTGCCTATGTGAAAATGGGGTGCAAAGAAGAAGTGACAGAGGAATAGTATGATACAGTCCAAAAAAAAACCCAAATTCACTCTGGCGATGCTCTAGCTGGCAGCTTGTGTCCCGCATCATCTATATCCAAATAATTCTCAAGTATAAGATCACTGATTATCACTGAGAAGCCCAAGTTCTTTCAAAACTGTTTTACAGTTTCCTTTCAGAAAGAAGTAGATAATATGTTTTAGCAGGATGTGCCAATCCTTACAGCACATGGACATAGGTTGGTCAAACTGGCACTTTTCAGGAACCAATCTGGCCCCAACAAGGTGGTTGGTCACTAGGTGAAACATCTTTGTCAACAATTCATTAAGCAGCCTGACCTCAAGCACGCCACTGGAGCCAGATCTGAAATGTAGTTCAGGCAGAGATAAGTTCACCCTGACAGTCCCAGGGAACTTGAGGAGGGTGTCCCTCTGGCTCCTTCACATGACACCTAACACCCACCAGCACCCCGGTAATTGAGTAACTGTTTCATAACCTCCCTCCATAAGATCAAATATTAACTTCTCTGTCTTATTTTCCCTCAAAAAGACAAGGAACCAAACCAAAACCTGAATGCGTGAAAACTTGTTACCTTTTCTGAGGATTTTTTAACACTGAGGTTACATGCAACGTCTACGTGTCAAAAAGCACTGCTGGATAATGTCAGGCATAGCAAAGGCGTGTAAGCACAGGAGCATTGTCTAATTCTGAAGGAAGACAACGCATTGGTGCAAGACAGAAGACAGACCATGGCTGTTTCTCTGCAGAGCCTGACCATGCCTGGGCCACCTCTGACCCATCCTCTTCAGACAATGTGCGCTCCAGCTGTAACAGACCCATAGGCTCCATTTCCTGATGATACGGGGCACAGGTTGAAAGTATGTCTGGTAGAGAATAAAGAAAAAAATATACCTCACCTCCAGCTATAAAACGAAACTTCAGAGTCAGGGTGCTTCTGCCTAGATAAGGTAATTGCAAGTGTTGAAAGTGAGGTTCATAGATCTCAATGAACGGAGATTGCTCAAAGGACAGCATTTGCTTTGAAAGAAAAATGCTTCCATAGCTAATGGTAAGCCAGCTATAAAAAGGCTGACAGCATGCCATATATCAGTATGCCCACGTCACAAATATTGGGGTGCTGCTGAGCATGGGGTTTCTGAAACAACCCAGTGTAACAGCAGGCAATCTGCAGAACTCTTTTAGCAACTGCTTGTTTAGGAGTGCTCCTTCCTCTCCTGCTCAAGTATAATTTGGTTTGCATTTTAAACTACAGGGTTCTTCCTCCCCACCCCCCACCCAACCGCCCTCATCCTTCAAAGCGACCTGTTTAAAATGGTTACATCCTAAGGAGGATTCAAATGAATATAAACAACAGCTGAAAAAATAAAAGCTTGCCGAGGGATGAGTGTAAAGGTGGTCTTTCTACTCCTACCATGACATCTACAAAACAGAGCAAAGATGTTTTGCCTTCTTACAGTCTGGAATATTTTGAAGTTTCGGCTCCTTCAAGTATTACCTTTGAAAAAAAAAACGCTTCAGAGCCTACAAGGAGGTATTTCACTGGCAACTTCACAACTATGAAACAACATAATTGAATTCAACAGCTAAATTTGATTTTAAAAGAAAAGCAATTAATGCCTTTTTCCCCCCACTGATGTATTCAAACGACCACATTATGACAAAGTACTTAGAAAGAAACGACACTCCTAATTACACACCTATTCGTACACAAAATACTAGGATATCAAACTTAGAGCAAAGCTACTGCTGAACTCCCACGTGAAGGTTTATCCCTGTGCTAGGATTTCCAGCTCACTGATTACGTTCAACCCCTGACCAGAGGGAAGAGGTCATGATTTGTGAGCACAGTTAGACAAACACCTCCTTGCCCATCCCCTGCTGTTTTACTCTGTCCTGCGGGGCAAATTGTTTAACAACTTTTTTGTTAGAAGGCTTGTTAACAAGGCTATAGGGGATACAAGATGCATATCACACGCATCCATACACAATGGAGGAGTTAAGATTAGCATGGCCAGTCCATTCACCTGCTTATTTAATCCCTAGTGCATGGTAACTACATTAGAAGATGAAGGGTGTAACACAGCAGCGATATGCCTCCATAAAATAACTATTAAACATTTAAAGAGTTTTTCCAATGTGTTTTACACAAAAGATGAGAAGTCCTATTGCGTAAGTGCAATACAAGTAGCCTATTCGCAGAGAGCTTTTTAACTCCGTGAACGCGGATCCTGAGCAGAATTTTATCAGCACCAGCCCACACAGCGACTGCTCCAGCTGTTGGGTCCTTTTGAGTAATGAAATGCCCAGAGCAGGGGGATAGGGAAAGATGCTGGAATACTCGTTCATTCCACAGACTTTTAGACGTTCCCTAAAAGAACTTTCCCCCCTTTTGTTAGCCAGCGTACAAGGACCGGCAGGAGAGTTGGTTGACCAACGTCCAAGCACCCTAGAGCAAAGATCGCTTCTCCAACTGGAAGATGGACGAACCTTCCCCGGATATTTCCTTCCGCAGAGCCACGCTGCTGAAGCCAAGTTGACTGCAGCAACAGAAGGAAGGAGGTCCGTGACAAGGCACTGCCACCCGCCAGCACATCCCACCCGCTGGGTTTTGTTCGGTCCTGTCCGTCCAAGAAACGAACCTCCAGCGGAGGAAGCCGTGTTCTCACGGATGCTTCCTCCACCCCCCGTCCCTTCTCTGCCTCCTTCCCTAAGAGGGGTACGGATTTAGAAAGAAGGAAATCTTGCCTTTTGCAGTCTCCCGTTGACTTTTTTTTTATTTCTATTTTAAACAGCAGCCAGACTTTACTCCAATGTACACATATACTCGAGTTTCACCCCCGTCACCTGTTGGCTCCCGAACAACACCCTTCTTTGTTAGGGCTCACAGCCCTCATTTGAAACAAGTTTCCAGAGAAAACATTTCAAGAAAGTGTCCAGTAAGTCACAAGATCGGAGTTGTAAAAAACGCGCAATTCCGTGCACAGCCCCGGTTATTCCGACGGACGCGCCGAGCCAGACGCAGACGCGCTCGTCTCGGGGGTGGGAGGGCGATGACTTCTGCAGCGGGCAGAGTTTTCCGATGGAAGGTGTGTGGGGAGGGTCTCCCCATCTTGATCTGGGTCATAAGCAACCCCAGAACCCAGGATACCCCCTCCAGCTTCCCACCGCTGCGGAACAGCGGGTACCAGGGACCATAAATTACCTCATCACGGCACCGAACCGGTGGCAAAGCTGCTAGCGAAGACGGGAGAAGAACGGCAGGAAGGGAGATGGACGCGGCAGACCCGACCCCTCTGTCTCTGGACTGTGAGGATACACAGACCCGCCAAGGCGTCCGAGGCTCCGGGACGNTCCTCTCCTCCCCTTCCCTCCCCCAGGGTTGCAAACCGTGGAGGGAGCTGGCTCCGACTGCTCCTCCCCACACGCACCCTGGACTGTCAACGCCGCTGCCCGGAGGCTCTTTTCGACATCCCCAGCTGGGACGGGAGCGACGTGCGTCCCTCACTGCTACTCCGAGGAATTTCTGCCACCGGCGACCTTCCGTTCAAAAGCGCTGCCCAAGGCAGGAAAGGAAGGAGTGAGGCTCCTGTCACCCATCCCGAGGCACAGAGGGTCGCCAACTCTGCCGCCTGCCCACCCGGGCCACCGAACATTCGCAGAAGCAATAAATGGGTGTTACTAGTGGTGACGCCCAGCTTTCCCACCCCACCCGCCGCTGTCCTCCAGGGCCCGGCTCGGCTCCCGCCGCATCGCCGCGCACAGAGCGGGAAAAGACTCGGATAAAGACAGGAAATATTTTTACTTAAACACAGCGATCTAGAACAAAAGTAAGAAATAAGAGTCAATCCAAATCTGAGAACACTAGCAAGGAGATAGATGTCTGTCGCTGGCACACCTCCAGCGGAAAAAAAAAAATAGCGTCCCAGTTTATAGAGGAAAAAGTAAGATCCCGACTACTGGAGCATTTTCTAAACGTCCCTTCCTGCACAAGCAACTCCCAGTCCCCACTTTTAGTGGGTGTCCCCTTCCCCCCACTCCACCCCAGCGTGAGTTTTTAAAACCCCGAGGTGGGGGGCAGTTTGGCTTTCAAGGCTGGAGAGCAGCTTCCCCCTCAGGCACCGTGAATGTAACCGTGAACACGGCGCTCAAATTTCCTCTTTCCTCTTCCCTCCCGCTCTTTGTCTCCCTTGGGAAGTCATTATCAAAGGGACTTTATTCACGCTGCGTCTCGGGGTCAAAGCTGCACCGCTCCACCCCCTCCCCAGCCCCTAGAAGCAGCGACCCAGATCCCCCCATCTCGAAGGTGCCGGGGCCCCTTATCTGCTCGAGCCCGCTGTGCGGGACGGCGATGGAGGGCACTTCGCAGACACTTATCGCTTCCCCCAGGAACCAAATTTACATTCATTTAAATTCATTCTTCTCGATTTGAATGGCTTTGCCCGCAGGGTGCGATGGGGAGACAGCCCGGACCGGTAAAGGCGGCTGCGAGAGGCTCTCACTCTCACAGAAGGATCCCGGTGGTTCCCATCCCTGTCCCATCATCCCTGTCCAGACCGCGGCTCTCAGCGAGTTTCAAGGCGGGGCCAGGAAGAGCCCCCACCCCGTGCTGGTTAACCATCGCCAGACGCAGATAGAAGGGCCAGCCAATGGACCAGGACCGTACGACCATACGTGATTTCAGTCGCCAGACCTATCCTGGATTTAGGACGTTTAAAAGCGACCGATCCCCATCGCAAACCTCCTCAGCCATGAGATGAGCCCAGAGCCCTGATACGTCACCATAGGTGAAATCAAAGCTGCAGCCCGTGGCTCCTGCAGCAGAAAAAAACCTTCGGGGAAACTCTAGCAAATGAACCATATCCTATCCTTCCACACCCCATTTCACTTCCCCAAGCAGTTTCGCTGGTTCTATTACTTCCATTCTTAAACTGCGAACTTGTTTTGAGGTCAAAGTTGGTATATCACTTGGATGAGCTAGAGATTTTGTCAGAGCTTTTGTCAGTGCTTCCTTTACAAGATCCAGACTGTTTCTATTATGTTTGTTGGGTTGAGCAGACCCCATCTGGTGGCCAGCTGAACATCTGCCAACTCTATTCATCATTAATCAAAAATGGAAATGTCAGGAATAATGTTTATCCTTCCCTCCTACACAACTGAATTAAATACCAGCAATTTGTCTGCTCCTTCTCTAGGAGTGTTGGACGCTTTCTGGGTAGTTTCCCCATGGTGAGGGCTCACCGTGTCTGTACAGCATGCTGCAAAACAGGAGAATCTCATCTGGGGACTTCTGCAGCACAATCGACTCAACGGCTACAGATGAGTTTCCAAAGTTTCCTCATCTACAACCTACTGAAGCCAGAGAAGAGGCATTTGCATACTTTACTGGGCAGTCAAATCACCCCCGATCTTCCCGATCTTACTAATACTTTCCCTGACAGGGAAGTATTTGAGGACATACACAGATAGCTGGCCACACTGCTCCCCCCCCCCAACTTTTCTGGCTTGAGTGTAGGAAATACTATATTGTTCTGGGCAGTGCACTTAAAGATTATCGAGCCAAAAACAACCGTTATGATCTTCCAGCCTGAACTCACATGATCATATGATTTTCCTAAAACTAGTGTCTGTGTGAACAAAGTATTTTATTTTTATTTAAAAGCACCATCTGCAAAAAACCCAACTCCTGTTAAACCCACTACATTGTTTTAAGGTGTTAATTTTTTTAAACAACTTTAAAAAAAAATAGATCTCAGTTTGCTGTGTTTTGGTGCTTAAACACTGTGTGCTATAGTAGCCGTGAATGTTAACCTAAAGAACCAGCTGTGTAACGACCCCCAGGCATTTGCAAGTTGTGAAAGTCATTCCTTAAATCTCTTTCAAAAGAGCTTCCACAAGAACAAACGTATTGCTATGACTTTGTTTTTTACACAATAATAATAGCAGCATACATCTTGTTTTCGGAAGCATAAACTATGCTACTGAAGTTGTCTTTAAAAAAGCTAGCTAAAAAAAAGACAGGCACAAACTGATTTGCCCTTTAAGTCATGTTCCACATTCTTGACTCCAGTTGGATAGAGCTGATCCTTCAAACAACCGGATGCTTCAAGGGACTTGTAATGGATATGGAACCTTTTGCCCTAAGGTATTAGTACAAATTTAGTCTAGGTAACAACTTTCTTGTACTCCTGACCAGGCCAGGGGTGTTCTCTGGCCTGGAGGAAATTCTCTAAGCGTATCAGTGTAGTTTCCCAGTTTGCAATTATCCACATCAGAGAGTGACCCTTGAGATAATGCTGGTAATTACTACCTTTGTTGCCAGTCACAGAAGAGAGACCAAGGAGCAGAAAATGAATTGTGCTTCAGAGGCAGCTTCTTGAGGTAGGCAAGAGGCATAATGCCCACCTCTCAATGCCGGTTAGTTTTGTGGATAAATAAGAGGAGTTCACCCTCTACATCATCATCCTTTAACGATCACCAATATTTCTAATTAAGCATCACCTCACCAGTTCAGTCAAAATAAGAAGTCACAAGTCTGCTATGAAAGATGAAAGTATGCAGGACAGTGAATGGAAGCTCAAACAAAACAAAAATAAAATCCATGAGGAATAATTCTTTCAGAGAAGTCAATGAGAAAACTACTCAAAAGAAACCAGATCACCACCTCCACTCCAATATTTCTAATTAAGCATCACCTCACCAGTTCAGTCAAAATAAGAAGTCACAAGTCTGCTATGAAAGATGAAAGTATGCAGGACAGTGAATGGAAGCTCAAACAAAACAAAAATAAAATCCATGAGGAATAATTCTTTCAGAGAAGTCAATGAGAAAACTACTCAAAAGAAACCAGGTTTTATGTCTTGAAACAAAACAAGCCAAGAAAGCTTTTGAATATTTCTGACAGTACAGGAGGAGTCCACAGAGCAGGAATTACAGCTTTTCCCCAAGGCTTTAAGCACAAATCAAAGTCTCTGCCTGATGCAGGTTCGTTTGCCTTTCAGGAATTTCAGGGATGGAGACAACCATGTATGGTCTTGCCTGCAGGCTACAGACATGTTTACAGCACCAAAGCCCTTGCCACCTTCAGTGGTCCCGGGTCTACACCCTGAAGGAGTCAAGAAGCCAGAGTAAAGGATGTGGTTTGAGCTGATCTGCTAGAAAACCTGACTCAGTTGAAAAAAAAAAAACCCAGGCTAATTCCCTGGACCTATCAGTTGTAGCTTGAACCTAGTTAGTTTTAAAGCCAGGACTAACTCCTACAAGGATGCTGCAGAGCCACCTGTCAGCTTCATCCCCTCTCCCTTCTGGGACTTGAGGTCCTTGTGAACACAAGGACAAGAGAGCCTTGCTTAGCCAATGCATCAGCAGCCTGACCTCCCAGACCAGTTTAAGTAATGTTAAATACAAGTGAAATTTAACTATGTTTACCTTGATACATTCAGCAACTCTGGTAGATACCCAACTGCACCTCTAGATACTTCAACATCTTGCCAAACTTCACCCTAGAACTCCTCTTATAGGTTAAGGATATCAGTATGGAAGTATGCCTTCACAGATAAAAGTCTACACAGTTTTTATAGAATCATCAGGGATCAGAAGGGACCTCGAAAGATCATCTGGTCCAATCCCCCTGCCACAGCAGGATCACCTAGACCAAGTTGCACAGGAGCACACCCAGGCAGGTATTCAACATCTCCGGAGAAGGAGACCCCACAACCCCCCCAGGTAGCCTGTTCAAATGCTCTGAAGTTATGTTACCCTCTGAAGTCTTGAGGGAAGAGTCCCCCAGAGCAAGGTCACCCACGTCTGCCACTCCGTGCCTGCAGACATTGGTGAAACCTCCTTGTGTTCTCTCTGGTCAACACCACTTCCTCCTGTTCACCCAAACAGGAGAAGTCTGGCACAAACAGCAGAACACCACACACTGCTACTATCAATATATTGTGGCTTCTCAACTGTGCCTTCCCGATTTTTTTTTTTCCTGATGCTGCTAGGAAAGTTCTGAATGCTCCAAAGTCTGAGTCTTTGCCAATTTTTAGCTTTTAAAATACAAAGAAAACCATCTCTGTAGAAAACACAGAATCACAGAATTGTTTAGGTTAGAAAAGACCTTTAAGATCATCAGGTCCAACCACTAACCTAATTCTACCATGCAGGTAAAAGCCAAGAGGTGGTGTGTAACAGAGCAGAGAAGACATGGGGATTAAAAGGAGGCGTGCATGGGAAATGCAACAACTTAACATAACAAGGAAAAGATTACTTGTGCCCTGCACGGGTTTGCCCCTGGGGGTTAGAGTGCTTGGTTTCCACTTTCCTCTTTGCTGCATTCCTTGTGTTCCAGTCTGTCCTCTGCCCAACACCACATCAACAGGGGGAACAGTGCCCCAGCCTCAGAAAAGAAACAAAACACATCCAATTGAAAAATTGACATCAGATAACAAATCAGGATGCGATCATGTATCTCTAGACAAATAAATAATAGTAATTTAACAAAAAGCTAAATTTAATTTTCACCTGCCAAACATTGGCACAGGGAGCTGCTGAGGAACGCAGCAACTGGGCATCAAGGGAAAGCTTCTGAACAGCTCCCAGCCATCACTGGCCAGCATCACCTGCTGTGTGTTGGAAACATGTGTCCAAGAGATGTTTATTCTATTTCCTTTTCTTAATGCCCTCAGAGTTAAGACCAACACACCTTTTAAAACCACAATCCTACTTTGCTTCAGCAGCAAAGAATTAAAGTTTCATTAAAATGCCCTTCCTTGTTGGATCGGGCTAGGACTTGCTCCTGAACCAACAGGTCTATTGCTGTATCTGGAAACTCTTAAGCCCACAGGCTTTTCTGAAGACAGTAATCTTGATTTTATCATAATTGGCTCCGTGCAGCCCACAGTCACACAGGGCAGGGATAATCACCTGGGTGCCCACAATACCGCTGCAACCAGTGGCTGACGGTTACCCGACACCCTCTGTTAATTAGCACCCTGTTTCTCAGACTGTGCAAGGCACAACAAAGCTCACCATAACATGTGCCTGCAATGCTTTACTGGTGCAGAGGCTGACACAGGGTGGAATTGCTGCCTGGGTTTTTAATAACACCCCAACGCAAACAGCATTAAGCAATAGAGAAGGTGTTGCAGAGCCAGTGTTAATGCGCTCTTTGCTTATCAAGGTACTTTTTGGCCAGGTATTGTGCCAAAGCCTCTGATGACGATTTGTGTCACTCTTATCTGTGCTGAACTCTATTCTCCGGCCTTGCCTCCAAAAGGCTCCTCCATGACACATATAAATTGGTTTTAGATTAAAAAAGTAAACGGTGCAAAAATATTTGTACCTTCTTCTGTGGTCAACATATGTGTGAAGGGAGTCTCAGCCCAGGGGTGGGACATCTGTGTAAAGAAACTAGTATTTAAAACCAAATCTCAAACCTTGTTGTGTAGGTGATGGTCCAGTTACACTCACTAGTGTCCTGGTACTAGTGAAGCTTCTCAACAACCTAAACTTAGAGAAAAAGTCCCAGGTGGTTGAGTTTTGGCAAAAGTAAAGTTTGGCATGGAGGATTACTACAGCTGCCGCAGCACTGCTTTCAGAAAAAAACAAAACTTATGACAAAAGTGAGATTTGCAAAAGGTTAGTGATAACCTCCTCTGTTTAAAATAATCTAGAAGCCACCGAAACGGGTACCCAGCATTGTGCTGTGCTGCATTTTCCATAAGCCATACTTACAGTACACTGGGAATACAGGGGAGAGAACAGTGCTCAGGTCAGTGTATTTTACCAAATTACTCTCACAGGCCATCCTCAAGGCAGACAATGATGCAAGGCAGATGTAAAAACTGTCAGGAGGGTAATGAGATATACTACACCTTTATTATCTTTCTTCAATATAGTAGTTGGAAGAGAGACAGGGGAGACTACCAGAATGACGAGCTGTCAAGACTTAAGGTCTCAAAACTCTAACAAAAGGAATCACCAGTAAAATCTATGTGTTACATAGAAAAATCTATGGCTCAATAATTAGCCCAGCCAGGTAAGCCTGGGAACAGTCACCTCACATCTTGCTCAGCAAACAAAGAAACCTGACTCAAAGCTGGGCAGGCTTCTACCTCCACAGAGGTTCATCACTACTCTACCTAGTCAGCTCATGCTCTCTATAACAACTATAGCTTTCTTGATCTTCATAAGATTCTTTTTTTTTTTTCCTTCACACTTAAGAAGGTCTATCATGGGCTGGACAGCATCCAAATGACACTGACTGCAGACACTAATTCGTAGTTTTACAGTGAGTTTCCATGTTCTGTCACTGCCTTAAAACATAACTGATCATCAAATCTTCTCTTACTTTCTCTTACTGGCCTTCTTACTGTTTCCTATGTTGAATAGCAACAACAAAAAAAAAAAAAGAAGGAAGAAAAGAGAGGAATAAGAGGAAAGTCCCGCACCTCACAAAGCTCCTTCTGTGAAACCATGAAGGTTTTCCCCTCATTCCCATGTTTTTTTTGCTTGTTGAAAGACTTCAGAAGATGGCATCATGCTAAACAATTCCCACTGTACTGTCTCAACTGAAGTGCTGTAACGTAACTATTATGCCCAAACAGGCAAAAAATCAGCTCTCATTTAGATGTGTGGGCAACTAAAAACCAATGTTAAGGGGATTTTGCCCTTACTACAAACTTGAGCTTACTAACATTAATCTACTGTGTGTGACTAAACAAGAAGTGCAGTAAACATGCTCACTGTCTCTTTTCCTTAGGGGAGCTGTGACTCAGCATGTTATCTGGGAAACTCAGACAGGGTCTCCACTTAACAGACTGAGGAATGTTGATTTGGAAGGTTACAGACTTTCATTTTTTAATGTTGCTTCTTCCTTTCTTATTTTTTCTTCTAGATATGATTGGTTTTTCTCTGCAGGTTTAGCTCCTAGAACTGGTTTGTTGCAGGATGAGTTGAGTGAAGTTGTGAGTATCAGGGAGAAGATGGGAGCCCAGACTGACAGCCGCACTCCTGGTCAGTGTATATTGTAACTACACTGATAACCTCAAAACCACATCAACAGGTAGCCAGAGAAGAGAGCTTTACCAGCGCTTCTCTTGGTTGCCTACCAAGCACCCTTGGGATTATGGACATACAGACATGAACTATGGAGGAAGGTTAGGCAAGAAGTGCTAGATCAGTAAAAAAGCTCAGGCCTAGTAGAGTCACAGTCCAAAGGCATTTGAAAGAGTAAAATTTCTCCTCCAAGTACACCATTCACCACAGGACTGGAGGCTTAGGATTGGGTGGTGGAGACATAAAAGTGTTCTTTTCCCCTTCTACTCATCACCAGAGCACTGTGAAGTTCAAGGCCAAGAGGGCAGGTATTGCCTATTCAAGACACAAGATATGCTTGGGTTTCAATAGCCTAATAGTGAAGAACTCAGTTAAACAAGTATTCGAAGAGAAATCCAGTCAATTATGGTTCTTACCTAGCAGTCACTACCCTTTGCACACCAACCAGCAAGATATTTTATTGTAACTACAGCAAGGAAAATCAGTTTAATCCTCTAAATATCAAGACTGTTTTAAGAACACTCACCCAGTACCCTTGATATGAATGACAATTGTACAAGAATGCATTTACCTTTAAGTCCTTATGGCAGCGTCAGCTGCTGAAACAGCATCTGCTTGCAATACTAGGTACCTGATACCCATCTGTCAGCCACTGTACTTTAAGCTACATCCATCTGGGCTTGCCAGTATGTCCCTGCTCTCCTTACCAGCTTGCTCAGAAGGATGGATTCCTTTGGATGCTTAGCCTTGAAGCAATAATATCTAGCTTTGAAAGCAAGTCATAATTTAATGGAAGTGAAGAAGTGCTAATGCTATCTATGTCCCCTGACAAAGCATCCCTCCAGAACAGACAACCGCAACCCTCATTTTTAAGAATATATTTACCTTCAGCTACTATGAAGTGAAGCATTTCAACTAGGAGTTCAAGTAGCAAAAGGCTGAGGAAATCTGTTCAAGTGTCAGGCAACTTTCAAGAAGATAACATTCATTTCTGCAGTTCTGCAATTTTTGAGGCAGCTCAATCCTTTTCAGGATGAGATAGCAGAAAAAACATCCAACCTTCCCACTACAGATTGTTTTAGTATCTTCTAAATAGATTTTGAAAACAAATATTTGAGATAGTAATGTGAACTCAAGGCTAAACTCTAAATTTTGACAAATCAGGCTTTGTTAAGTAAAACCCATGAGCATCAAAGCTGCTTGACATGACTTAGATGTGTCTGACAGGTGAATTGCCAAGACACGGCATTTTTACAGATCTGAGAAACTGCAATCATCACATACAGCATCGACAAAAAGCCCTGAGAATATTCATCTTTGTTCAGCGATAGTTTAAGTTTCTGACGTTTTTATACCTTTAAGCTTGTGTACTTTCCTGGCTTGTGATCATGTCTACAACAACTATCGCTGAGATAAGATTAACTTTTAGACAATCAGTAAGCAGTGGAAAGATGGGAATAAGTGCTTCACAACAGCCATATGCACGTGACTCTCCAGCTTGATGTAATCTTTGGATTTTTACATCACACTCACATTCCTCCCTCCTCAGTCATCATCTACTTTCTCTTCAGTGGTTCACCTTCATCATTCTCCTTCCTTGATATGCAGAAGTAATGAATCAGTGATAACTCTGAGATAATTACATTGTTTTTGTAAACACAACCAATTGACAGCTGGCCTGGACTTCCACATCATAACGTGAACTCAAGTCTTCCAATGGTACTCTGAACCTTGCACCAGGCAAGGTTTAAAGGAAGAAACCCTTTTCCCAACAAAGAGCACAATGGAGATTTGAGCAAGAATAATTTTTTAGGTTTGAACAATTTGCTTTCATTGTCAGATACTCCCTCTACATCCCCAAACTGGTGTAAGTCCCATTCACAGAAAGAGGACTGTAACAGATTACTAATAGATTCATTAAAAAACAGGAAAACAAGATCAAATATGAAAGGTTTTAAAGGCTATCTATTTTCAATAGGTATAGTTTCATTAACAAGACTTCAGTTATACAATGGAGACTCTTGATCTTGTTTTGAGCACTGCCACTGCTTTCTCAACCAACTTGGTGTCATCATGCAGTTGGATTAGAAAGTTCTTCCTCAATCACTTCTTGATGTGCTTATCAGATAGCATCTAGAATTTGGCAGGATTTAGTTATCATGTGAAGGTCCAGAGACCTGCCTGCTCAGCAAGAGTGAAACTAACTCTTGCAGCATTTTTGAACCGTATTAAACTACAGAAAATAAGGAATGTCCATACCAGCCAAGACCGACTCTGTGCCAGAACCACAGAGCCTCAGTTAAATGAGATTATGGATGGGGATTTACTTCCTCACTGAGCACCACGCCAGCAGGACTGCGTGAGGAAATCTGTACAGCCAAAACCAGCTGGTACTACAGGGTCAGAAGTATGTACTTGGCACCTCTGAAGTACCCAAACAGATGACAACTTCTTAAAATTACAGCTATATTGGCTCCTACTTGACACCACTAGGCTGTGCCACCCTAACTAATTGATTCATAGACTCATAGAAGGGTTCAGGTTGGAGGGGACCTTAAAGATCATCTAGTTCCAACCCCCCTGCCATGAGCAGGGACACCCCCAACTGGACCGGATTGCTCAAGGCCCCAGCCAATCTAGCCTTGAACACTTCCAGGGAGGGGGCAGCCACAACAATGATTCTTCAAGACATAAATGATCAAGTGGCATCAGTTGTTGCCACTGGGATGACACACCTGCATGAGAAATACCAGAATCCACACATGAAGAAAAATGCCAGGAGAAATGCAGAAGGGCAGATTGGCATCTAAGCTGTAGAGTACTAAGTATGACTTTTGTACCTAATTACAATTTCATTACTCAGCTGCCACAACTGAAATGGACAGGCTGTCTCATCTTGATTTCTCTAATCTACAGAAGACAGTTGAGCTAATGTAAAAAGGTCAAAAAACAGAATCAACATGCTGATCCTCCTAGCACTGTACTTTCAATTGCGATCCATTATCACACAGTGGAAATGACTGAGGTAAGTTTAGGAGATGCAATTACCTACAGCTTTTTCCCATTAGACCTTGTAACTGTCTCAATGAGAACTTAAGAGCATACATACTTCAACTTCTCCATGAAGTTAATAACTTCACAGGAGATGAACAGGGGAACGAGTCATTCACATTTTATACTATCAACAAATAAATGCTGGAGAGCAAGTTTTTGGATCTAGCTATTACCTCTAATTACATCTAGCTTTATGAATAAATGAAAAGTAGTTTGCATTTTTTTTCCCTGATCATTAGCCACATTTACATAAATGTTGGGAGGCCAGTTCTTTATCCATTACTGTGAATTAAGTGATCTCCTGCTGAGTGCAGGACTGTTCAGACATGCTGACTGCAGCACAGCTGCTCTTCTCTTTTGGTAGTGAATGTTGATTAGCATCATAGCACATGACACACTGCAGGGTGTATCATGTGTCATGCTACAGCATACAATATTTAATGAGAACCCAAAGAAAACCCTGTCATTTAGAATGCCAATTTCTGCCCTGAACAGTGAAGCAATACATAAGAATATGGTCTGTCTTGAGCAAGACTGAATCTCTCAAACAGAATGAGGGGACAACACTATCTTCCTGAAGCAAACTTGTATGTGTTTGTCATTTTTCTAAGCAGTACCAAGTGTAACCACTGCCAAATAATCAAAACTAGTCACATTTTCCAGCAAGACACTTGGATACTATCCTTTTAGAATATTTATCCTTTAGACCTTTGAGACAAAATGACACTTCTGTATTGTTACAACTATACAGAACATTTAAAGATATGGCAGCATTATACAAACTCCACTCCTCAAATAAGGATCAAGGTTGAGCATCACCTTCTCATGACTATTAACAGATCTCCAGCAGAACCTTTACATTCTTTGTCAGCTATCCTCACCTGAAAAGTGGCTCGATCCTACCTTGTCTTGCAAATGTTCATTACTTATTGAACTTTACTTTGAAGATACTGTAAAATAGTGCATCACTGTGTTATCAACGTTTCCCTACTTTGATGTTATTAAATAGAGGCACAGAAAAGCTTTCACAACTGTTAAGAAGTTAGTGTCAGATCATTCAATTTTTCAGAGAAACTCCAGTTATTTTACAAGAAAACATGTGTCACTGTGAAGGGTAATAACATAAGAACGTTTCAAAGCACTGCTGCCCCAACTTGTCCACGAAGCAGATTCCACCAAATACTGTCAGCAGTTAGCTTAGATGGCTCTGAATGACTGCAACTTGATTAGTAAAAGCTTTCAGAATGCACATATCTTCTCTAGAAGACCACCAATGCGCTTTTCTGGCTAAATAACATGTTTTGCTCTGCATGGCTCCCTTTTCCTCCAAGGCACTGATGTAAGCAAGACTTGGTGTCAATCTGGTTACTACCATAGCTGTATGTGCGCTTCAAGGAGTAGAGCTAGAACCCTTGTGTGAGAGATGTTAGAAAAAAATTAGACACCGTTCCTTAATCAGAATGATGATAATAAAGCACACACAAAACAAATCCATTGCTTTTTCTGCACTGTGCACAATAGCGCCATTTTTGTAGGAGACCACATTAACACCAAGATGCAAAAAAAATTGTACATCTACCATTCAGTTCATGAAGGCATAGAGCTAAGAAGGCATACACTACCTCTGTATTTTAAAGATAAATATCCCCCTTCCACGTTCTCTTCTTTTTCTCCTGCCACAACTCCAGGGCATAAAGGCATTTTTCAGATTTGGCAGACAGAAGCTACTTCAGAGCCTGGGCTTTGTATCAAAAGGGTTCATCTTTTAAACTAAGAATGGCCCTAGGTTATGCCAGAGATCTTTATAAACTAGGGTCCTATTTTTGATGGCATCAGCCTCCCTCTCCATGACTTGAGTGAAGCTCTCTGGTAGAATGTCTCAGAGTTAGCCATGATGATACACCTGCAACAGTATGTTTTTCTGAACACACCACTGATCTCAGTTCAGTGTCAGAAAGAACCCTACCACACCATATCCTCACTCTGGCTCTTCTTTCTACACCCTGGATTAACTCTTAATGTCGTAGAGCAATGAAGATGATTAAGGAAGTAGAGCACCACCCTTATGAGGAAAGGCTGAGGGAGCTGGGTCTCTTTAGCTTGGAGAAAAGGAGGCTGAGGGGTGACCTTATGCATGTCTATAAATATGTGAGGGGTGAGTGTCAGGAGGATGGAGCCAGGCTCTTCTCAAGGTCATCTGGTGATAGGACAAGGGGCAATGGGTACAAGATGGAACAGAGGAGGTTTCATATAAATATCAGAAGAAACCTCTTCCCAGTGAAGTTAATGGAGCACTGGAACAGGCTGTCAGGGGGGCTGTGGAGTCTCCCCTGGAGATGTTGAAGACCTGCCTGGATATGTTCCTTATGTGATTTGGTCTAGATAATCCTGCTGTGGCAAGGGGATGGGACTAGATAATCTTTTGAAGTCCCTTCCAATCCCTAATGATTCTATGTACTACATACACATAATTATCTGACTGCATATATATCTTGTTGGTGCAGAGAACAGTGTTCTGGGGACTCCTGGCCCCCCCATCACCTTGGAGCTAGGCAGTCACAATGGACAGTTGTAGCATGCAGGTCACACTAAGGACACACTAAGAACTGGCTGCCTTCAGTCCCCAGCCCGGGGGGCACTAGAGAGCACTCAAGTTGAAGCATGGCTTGGGAAGACCAGCAAGACATGAGCTTTTGGTGCAGCTTCACCCTGTACAGTGCCAAATATAGTCAGGCACTACAATCAAGAGGCACTTAGAAAACCACCTTTAATGGGACAGACAGTCCAGCTGTCTCAACAGGAGAAAATTATCAGGACCAGGGCACAGGCTCAAGCACTAGCCTGCAGTCACCTACACCATTTCACTGGTAGTATGATCCATGGCATGGTTTTGGGTCTCTAGCACTGCTAGAGCATGGGACACTGGGTGTAGGATACAGGAAAAGCCATGGATTGCTCCTACCAGGTGGATCAAAAAAAGAGTTAGGTTTGTGTTTGTCTACCCTCCCTCTACAGTCCTCCAGCACTGTGTCAAAGAGGCCTTGAAACACTCAGCCCATGCTTTCATGCGGTACTCCAATGCATGCAAGACACGCTCTCAGCACCCTGATGAACTTTTCAGACACACTGAATTAAAAAAACACCAATTCACCAAAAAGTAATGTCTCTGTGAAGGGCACAGAGTGAAGTGCAACAACAGGGGAGGGCTATTCAGGGTGGATTTGGGCAGTCTGGCATCTGATCTCAGGGTCAGTAGGTGACTTACTGCTAAATGAAACACTGGCCAGAGAAATGTAGTCTTGGGCTTCTGAGAAGTCCTCCAGTGAGTTTCATAAACACCTTTAAAACATGGAATAGCAAAGTGATAGCTGTTTTTATGAACATAGGTTCATAGCATATCAAATGTAACTGCTGCCTTCCTCCAATTTTTAGGTTTATGAATGTTTCCTTATAAAACAAAATTCTGGAACTATAATTTACTCCAACCTGAGTGGCATAAGTAGTTACAAATGCCAACACACAACGCTGCTGTTAAAATACTTCCAGAAACCCTTCCATCATTTGGAAACTTTTTGATAGAATCTAATTTTTAATAATTTTTATAGCTTTTAGCTATATACATTTGAGAAGCACACAGAGAAAGACCACTGCTTGTCTGAAAACAAAATTAGAGTTGAAATTACTTTTTGGAGTTAGGATTATGTTTTTAATGCATCTTACACTTAGAAATGAATACTTAAACACCAAGTGCCAAAAGACACTTTGAAATGAATACTTAATCACCAAGTGCCAAAGAGACTTTCAATGTCATTCACGCAGACATTAATTTCAGAGGATACTGCTGTTTTTAATCATGTTTAACAGTGTTAATTTTTTCTCATTATCAGCAAAACAAAATAAGTACATGCTGAGGGTAAGGAAACAGCTTTGTTTATCTTCAAAATCATGTGCTTACCCGAACTAAATCATGTACTGGCCATATGTCAGTCCTTGCCCCTCCCTTCTTTAAATAGCAAATTCATTAATACAGCACAGCAGTGCTATGTTGTTAGCGAGGAATAAAGCACATTTTAAAGAGCAATTAAGCAGGATAAAAATCCTTGGAAAGAAAGATTTTTCCACTGCAGCAGTGTCTTAGAGAAACCAAAGCAGAAACCTGACACGAAGGAATGTCAGCCTGAACTTGATTAATTTGTACTTAAAGCAGCATGTTCTATCTCCCACTGCAATGGCTGCAGCTTCCCACATCACAATATTCTTCCTTATGGTTTCATCTTGTTGGATAGGTCATCACTAAACAGATCTGTTTGGACTGTTATGTTTAATAGGGCCATATCTTTGTTATTGCCTCAAAACACTGCAACTCAAACCATCTGTATTGGATGAGTAAGCTGCCAGAGATGGCTGCCTAGCCAAACAGATTGTGCATTGTCCCAGTGCTTTCCTGGGATGGTCAGACTTGAAATATTAATAGACAAAATGACTCAAAACCAGAATTTTAGTTGTCTTCTCATCATATTTTTGGGACAGAGACAAAAAAATTGAGTTTTTCCAGGGCTTTGCTTTTCTGAGTGATAAGCTTTATCCTTGCTTTAAATGAAGGCAGTTTCTCACCTGTACTGAAGCAGCCTAGTTAGGCTTGACAGCACTTTGCTTGCAAACACTGTTATATAGTTGAGAGAAATGTAATATTTTTAGAGACAAATCTGTGAGGCTTAATGCAGAAGACAGCATTTATTTCTATAGAGAAATTAAACCAAAAGTTTGCTAAATGTATTTCCTGAGTTTCTTTTTTTTAAGGTAACAGTGAAAAAAACCTTTTTTTTCCTCTTATGAGGAGGCTAACAATATCCTAACTCTCATCAAGTTTGGCTCTTAAATCAACATATGCTTGTTGCTCAAGCTATATTGTCATTGCTTCATTTCTGTTCTGTGAGAGCATACGGTATGGCTATTATTTCCAAATCTGGAAACAGCATCTTTAAAGTGTGAATATTACATTACCCACACGCCCACTAGACAAGAGAGAAAACACTTTTGCTGCATAGAAAGACTGACAACTCTAAACATGGTACAATAAAAAGCAAGACCAGATAAAAATTCCATTACTTGCTTATCTAGAGGGATTCTTCCCAGTTCAAAGGGTCAATTTCCCAGCAGGGCACCAGTGCTTATCAGCTAGCTCTGCTGAGCCTTTCAATTGCAAAGAGAAGTGTTGCCTCCAACTGGCATGACAATGGCACTATTAAACAGGCACTTCAAAGATATAGATGTTGTAAATTCTTTGATTTCGCCAAGTTCTCTATGCTGTCATGATCCAACAGACTTTTTCATGCAGAGATCAGTCTTCACTAAGCAAATGAAAAGCAGGTAATAAAATAAGTGTGAAAAGCAGCAATTCCTGCTCCAAAAGCAGGTCTTCATGTTTTCCTAGGTACAGAGAAGCCCCTACACAACCAAGAGAGAAAAAGGTCTACTATAGTATAATGTTCAACTAATTTGCCATAGCAGGGAGCCAGGGCCAGTAGGACTTGCTTATATCCCACAAATCTGCAAGCCTCCCAGGAGAACACGTGTAGACAGTGGTACTAGCACTGAGGAGGACATGCAGGAGAGGATATTTGTAAGTGCAGATCTATTGATTAGCTGCTCACCTGACACACCAGCCCAGATTAATGTAAAGCTGGCTCTGTAGGCAGGAGAGTTGATATTCCTTCAGATGATTAAAGAGACACAGGATTTACTCATTATCTTTCTGTGTGGAATGAAGGTGAAGAGACTGGGTGCAGATTGGTCAGCATGGGCAGACTGGTCATTCTGCGGTTACCACAGGAACACATGATATAGATCGAACATGTTAAGGTACGTACGCAGTCATACCTTAACATCTGCCAGTTTGCATCAGCACTGGATGCTTGTACCTTTGTCTAGATCTTAGAGGGCTTGCCTCAGACCTTTCCCAGCATTTGATCTGTGACCTTTCCCAGCAAACTAAACCTGTTTTAAGTAAAGCTCAACTGCCCTGAGAGCAAGAAGTTTGCATGTCATTAATTTATCTTTATTCCTTTCCACTTTAGTGCTCTGCCCACTTTCTTTAGAGCAATGTCCCTGGGCCCCAGCCTTGTCTTTTCAGGTCAACCATCTGCTTGGATGGAGCTGCATCCTTTGGAAAGAGGTCTACAACCTCTTTGGAACCTCTGCAGTAGTTTTCGTCACCGTTTAGCTTGTAACCCTTGGGTAACAAGACCACTAGAAAGGATTGCAACAGCAATAAGCTTAATTTTCACATAAATGAAGACTGGACAGAAAGCTTTTCAATCCAAAACATTTTCTGTTTCCATCAATAGACCACAGTTTACACATAGGAATAAACATGTGACCCACAGCAAACCACGGACTTCTACTCAAAAAGTGTCTGCTGTTATCACAGACAGGCTATGATTGAATTTTCCAGTTTAACTCAATTATGGGTTAGAATCAAGCATTGCTGAAAAAAATTACTCTTTTGCCAGTTGCTGTAGTTCTTTTCAGAAGGAGAAAGTTAACTTCCACTTGTACTTTCCATGCTGTGTGTTGCTGTTTAAAAATTATCAAATTTTCAAGTGTTAATTTTGGTTAATTTTATGCCTGAAAAGCATTTTGCTTTGAAACTGGGGGTAGCTTTCCCAGCAGACCCCTGGTTTAGTGTCCTGACCCTACAGGTGATTGGTGAACAGAGTCTATAAAAGGGAGTGGACTTCCTGTTTTCTTCCTTCCTTCTGTCTTTTGTAAGACAAAGAGCTCTGCTGGGAGTAGAGCTCAGCCCTTCCCCCACTCCTCTCAAGGTGGGGGGGGGGAGAAGGCCTAGCCACCTTGGCCCTACCACCACAGGGTAGAACATAGAAGTCTAGCCTGGCTGCAGCTCTGCCAGGGGGGCTAGCCCCAGCCTGGCTCCTAGCAGCAGGATGCTCTACTGGAGCAGTGGAACTGCAGTCCTCCCCCTCCCTGGCCAGAGCCTGGCCTGTTTGCAGGGGCCATCTCAGCTCAGTTCCCGGCAGCTGACTGAAGCATCAAGCCGCTGCCCCCACACACCTCTTCTCCAGCCTGATAGTCTTTGAAGGTGCCAGACAGAGGTGAGGTCTTAAGCCTTTCCCTCTCTTGAAGTCACATCCACTTGGGGAAAAAAGGAGGAAAGAGGGGAGCAGGCCCTGAAACAGGCCTGTCTACCACAACAGGCATGGTCCTATGTGACCAGCACCATGCTGCATTTGTCTCCAAAAACCTGGCAGACCCTATATACTCTGCCACTAAAAGACTGGAAGAAGCTTCTGATTTAAGAGAGAGAAAGGTCCTAAAGTACCAATCTCCTAAACCTTTGGCAAACAGAAAGAGTCTGGGGATCTCTTGTATTCCTATTTGAGATGCTGTTATGGCCTGAGATCAGCGAGTATCTGCTGGCCTTAGTCCCAAGACAGGCAGAGTCAGAAGCAAGCCTGCAATGTCAGAGGGGGCTGGCATCTGCAAAAGGACTGGAAAAGGGACTTTTCCACAAGCATGATGACATGAGAGGGCCTCAGGAACCCTACTGAGTTCTATGGATGGAGGGGATAGCTGAATTCCCCCTCTGGTTAGAGTGTTAGTGCAGTGTCTTTCTTCAAGGCTCTCATCTGAAGCCAAAACCCCAATGTGTTAGCCATCTCCCTTTTCTCTCAGTGTGTGTGTAAAGGCATTGTTATACGGTTTGTTTTACCTTTGGATTCTTTTACCTATTTGGGCATTTTTCATTTTCTTATCAGTGATGGGTTCAATAAATTCTTTCTAGCAAAGTAGCTTCATTGCCTACTGAATTCTCAGAGAGAGCTGGTTGCTGTGCTTGTATTACAGGCACCAACCTAAACTGATTTAGATCTTCATTCTAATCAGTGACACTTTTTATGCAAGCATGGTTAAAAATGGCATGGGATGAAAACAAAAGCTATCATATGATCACAGCCCAGCAAGTTACACTGCATCAGCAGAAAACCATGCATCCTTCATCTGTCCCAGCATAAGAGTAGCAAAGAAATGCCCCAAGAAATGATGCCTTGTAGGTGCTCCAGTGCCCTCAACATAACCAACAGGCACAAAGATGAGTATTCCCCAGTGCACACATGTACCCCAAGGTACATTATAGTTTTGATAATATTGACCATGGCAAAATAAAACCCTAGTCTCTACTGCTGACAGGCTGATGAGAACATAACACAGGAGTTATGTTCTTAGGGCTTTATTCCGCCTCAGTCAATGTATATTTATATACTCTCTCCTTCCATGCCCTGTTGGCAGGTAAGTATGGCTTGTGGTTGGAACTCACACACACAGTCTCTCTTCCTCTCTTTTGTTCTCTCCCTCCTACCTTCCCTCTCCTGCATTATCTTTCAATTAGTCACAGGAGTACTACAAAGCACACAGTTCTCTGACCTCTTAGATGATGTTTTCTCTATAAACATCAGTACCTGCCTTCTTTCTAGAAGAGGCAATCTTTCCAGAAAGAACATGCTTTTCAGAGAAGAAAGCATAAAAGTAGAATAAAGACAAAGTTGGAGGAATTAGGTAGGAGATGCTTTAAATATTTATGCTAGCAACCCCTAATAAAAACAACAGTTTTCTTTCTATCAAATATATTCAGAAAGAACTCACTTAAAGGCAAACAGTTGTGTCTAAGTCTACCAGGTGAGTACTAGTATGCTTACACAACAGCATGTACACCAGAAACCCCTCCTCTAGAGCTGCCAGGTTTTCTTTGCCCCCTCACAAGTGTCAGAGGTAACCTGCACAGTCTTTATGCCCCTGTAAACACATTGTTTTATATTTAGACAATTTGAAACCAAGTATTTAAACAACCAGCCACATTTCTTGGCCTGTTCTGTCTGGTGTACTTCCCCAGCCTCTCTCTAAAGCACTTGCCAGGGGATGCTCTAAAGCTGTGTCCAAGGAAACATTTATTACTCCAGTGGTCACCAGGGACCATCAGGCCATCTCTTTCCGTTATCAGTTAAATGCAACATACTAATTGCTGCCTTTACCAGAAACTCTAAGTCAGCATTACTGAAAAATGGTCCACAATCCTCAGAGATCTAACTGTATTTAGTAGTTTTACAGGGAGAAAAAGACTTAAAGTTTAGAAAGTACTAAATGCGCTCCAAGGTCCTGAGTTTCCACCTAGATTGCACATATCTGTTCAAAACAAGACATTTGTAGCCCATTTAATCATCATGTCATTGTACACTGGTTTTGGCAAGTTTTGCAGTAGAAAGCTGTTTTCTAAAATAATTATTACTGATCTAGGACAGCTGATAACTTCATTAATGTCTTTATCTTGAATTACTCCTATCAGCCATTTGGGTTTTTTCATGTTGGTCATCACTCTGAGCATGTGTCCCTAAGGAAAGTCTTGCTGCAGAGTGCACGTCAGAGTGTTAGTAAGAAGAAAGTTTTACATCTTCCTTTGCAGGTTACAGTTCACAGTTGCTGACTTGATTCCTGGGAGAGTGCTTCCAAGTGGAAGATGAAACTGTACCATCTAAAAGTTTGGATAGTTCAAAACACACGTTATGTGACATGCCCTTTGCCATATGGCTGCTGAGATCCTTGCCAGTCATAGCTCAAGAACCACTACTTGTAATGGTAAGATTAAAAAAAAAAAGTTAGAACCATCTCAGCCCAGACCCCTGAGCATGTGCACATCTGCAAAAGTGTGTGTGCCTACACTGAGCAACAGATCAGAAGCAGTGCTTCATGAGCTAGTGGAGACTCAGGCTCATAAATCCACATGATGCAGCACAGCTGGATATTCAGCTTGGCCCAACAGTGATATAGCAGCATTTACATAGTTTTTGTCCCGCTCAGCTTGGATGTCTCTATTGCATTTCCTCACTGCTTCTGCTTCCAAGGAAGTGCAGCCAATCAGGGAACACTAGGAACCCACATCTGGGGTCTAGAAACACTCCAAGGCAAAACTGACAGGATGAATCACCATCTTCCTGCCAGCTAAAGGATGGAAGAGATTTAACAACCGATCTCCTTCCCCAACCCCCATCCTAACTAGCAGCTGCAATACCCAGGAGCAGAAGGAGGGGATTCAAGTGAACTGGAGAGCTAATGCAGACAGTCTGGATCTGGAAACAGATGCTCACCAAAATAAAAAGTATACCAAAGGAATATGTTAGAAGTGCAAAGCTGATTAAGGGTAAATTTCCAACAGGATTTCAGTCCTTGACAAAAATCACAGAAAACTCACGATTGCTGCTTTCAGTTAAACTTTTGAGTATCAGTGAGACATGTGAACATCAGTGATCTACAGAACAGCCTGAAAATTAATCTGCAGCTTTATTTTAATGAAGTCCAATGGGATAAATAAGCAGCACAGTCAGCACTGGAAAAAAGCCAACACCAATGCAGCAGATTGAGCCAGGATTCAGAAACTGGGAGAAAAGCTTTTCAGGGTGGTTGGTAGCCTTAAGCCAAAACACAAGGCACTGCTGCTCAGAGCCGGGAAGGGAAGGGCAAGGCAACAGAAGACAACTTCCATTACACCACATAAATCACTGGAATTACTTGGAGAGAGTGAAAAATACTGGAAAGAGAGGTCTGTTTCAGACTGCTTTCCCTTCCCCCTTCTTTCATACTGAAAAGTTATTATTGAAGCAACAAAACCATATTTTCTTTGTTTTTCCCACTTCACGCGCTTACTTGAGCACAGAGGGCAGGAGGCAGAGAAACACCACCATGTTGTCTTCCCCCTTCAGTTATCCACACCCCTCTCTGTGCTGGTCTAGAGGACCCTGGTTCTCCAGGCTCTAGCAGTGTCAGGAGATCCCAGGGCAGGGAGGACAAACAGGAGGAGCAGGCTCAGTAACAGCTTCTGCACTTCCAGAAGCTGTCTTTGCATTGGTGACACTGCTGGGGCAGAGTTACCTTACCCCAAAAGGCAGAGCTTTCAGAGCAGCAAGTAAGAAAACCATGGTACAGCACGGGTACAGAGGACAACCTCTAATGGAGAATATACTCCTCCTCCACCCACCAAGCAGGACAACCGTTACTACCACTGAGTTTTGCATCCGATTTCTTCCTGCTTCAGCCCTTGTCTATTTTGTGATGGCAACAATAATCCTGGCAACTTTCCCGGAAAAAGGACCTGCCCCATCATCAGTCCTACTATTCAAAGTGACATAGACATACCTTACAGCTTCTTTCCCCAAGGTCAGTTCAGATTTTACAGCTTCTCTACAGTGCTGATTCAGACACACTCCCCCCTCTTTCATTTGAAAGACGTAAAATGAAGTAATCTCAACACTTTAGTTACTATTCTCAGGATAGGACTCAAGTGCGGGAAGGAAAAGGTCCTGTGAGCCAGGTCAACAGGGAAGCAGAGCACAAAGACAGAAAGCTACAACAGACACTATGCATATGCCGTCACTATACATATGTATACACACACAAACATACATATATACACACGTATCTATATACATAGACACAGGCAAGATGATTCCAGTGCACTTAAGGACACAACAGTAGGCAAGCTGAGACAAGCAAGTAATAACACAATTCAAAAAAGAGTAAACTGCCAGCTGAAAAATGCAAAGTAGTTTAATAAGTTCTTCCTTCTATTTTATAGTGGAATAATTCATTTTGTATTCAGTACAATTTGCTTTTGGAGTGCTTCATGCAAACAAGCTTCATGTAACTTTCTTAATTATTTGTGTGTGTACCAGATGAATGTGACCTGAAATAAATGAACTTGAAATCCCCAACAAGCTTAACAATCCTTAAACAGCTGGGACTTTTTCCTTTATTCTATAGCTAGAGACTAAACAGCTCTAGTTCATGTAAAGTTATAGCTGCTTTTCTTAAAGCACTAACCTAGCAGCCAGGTGATACAGGTCTTCCAGCTGCCCGATTTGCTAGACCTCAGAGCTTTGATCCAGACATGGACTGTTGAAAAAGACGAAAATCCTCTTCCACTTGGACAAGAACCATCTGCAGAATTTACGTTTCACCAACAAAAAAAGAAAAGGGTTAAGGTCTCCTGTTGACAGCGCCAAAACAAGCTCACTGACTTGCACAGACTCATGGCTCACTCTGATGAGTGGCATCAAAGTCTGCTTTAAGTCCACCGCAGTTCTTGCAGTTACTGGACAGCCTGAAGGCAAACATGTATCTGTGGCCATAATCTGCCTCCCCAGGGCAACAGAAATTGTGAATATCCCTCTCTCCAGCAAGAGAGCTCATCTTTGGAGCTTTGTCTGTGCTGCATTTCCAGTGCATAGCACAAAGCACACATGAATTAAATTGTCAAGCAAAACTACCTTCCCAAAAAACCCCCTCAAGAAATCCTGCACCTCAAACCACATCCTTATTAAAAATATTAATAAGTAAATAGAAGGGCATGTGTGCACCACTAAACCAAAATTCCTAAACACTAATCCTTTCCAACAATTAAAACTTCTGCTTCTGCCAAACCACTTGGTCCATCTGTTTCACTCTTGCCTGTAAAAAGAACGTGGCTTCCTCCACTTCACAGAAAGCCATCTGTGGACTCAACATTTCGCATCCTTTTCTAAGCAAACTTTTCTTATTTTCCAATTATTTTCACACTAAATTGTCAGGTCTCGTCTAGCAGAAAGCTCAGGCAACTAAAAAAGCATTAGTTCTTGTGCAATTATCAGAAACAGGGTTATTTGGTTTTTGTTGTTGGGAAATAAGAGTTTTTTACTTGGTTTTTTTTGGAGGGTCAAGGATGGAGATGAGAGCATCAACCCACATAAAATGCCACTGCTCTCTTGAAAAGACTAAAGCAGCATAAAAGCAGGTCAGCCAAACTGCTTCTGGGTTTCAGCATCTCATTTGAAAGATCAATCTCTTTCCTGAGAATCCAGAACTTGAGAAAATTTGTATTCAATGTCTTATGAAAAAAAAATATAATGGATTGAAACGATATTTTATTTTTAGTTGGCCATTAAGTTATTAATTACCACCTTTTAATACTTCAGTTATGCAATTTTTGAATAAATTCCATTTCTTGTCCCATTCACCTTCCTAAACTTCCAAAACACATGCTATGGAGAACCTAACCACCAGTTCATCCAGGTAACTAATCCATACCCTTTGTACCTAAGACAAGAAACAATTACTTAAGGAATATATACCACTTAACTGCGATCAATTTTAGGCCTCCTACTTTGAGGTATGAAGCAAAAGTGGCTTGAGAGCAACTTCAAAAATGTCTTCTGCAGGCTACCTTTAGAGGAGTTGTTCCTGTGGGTGGATGTATATAAATAAGGGCTCCTGATCCTCAGGGTTTCATATGGAAACATTTACTAAGTTACACCAGTATAAATGGCTGTAAAATCTCAGAACAAACCTTCTCCTTCAACATTAGATACTTCACCTCAGATTTTATTTGTAATTAAAATGTTCCACAGGAAATAATAACCATAGCCTTAATTAGGTAATTAAACCTGCCCTTGAAGTCTTATGTAATGAAAAAAGAACAATCAAGCAGATGGAAAAGTTTAAACCTACTAATTATATGCACAAGTTACGAGAAAAAGCTTCTTTCTTAAACCTCTTATTTTAACTTTGGCAAAATTATATGTTCAACAACCAGCTGTTGTGCATCTTAAGTGAAGAGCTTACTAATGCAAACCTTCTATGTCACAGTGCTGCACTAAAAGCCACACATTGATTCTCATTGAGCTAGAGGACTCAGAAGTAGTAAATCAAAGATTCACAATAAGCTTAACTCTCATTTCTAGACCTTTTTGTGCTCAGGTGTGCCAGTAGTGCAGAGTAACATCTCTTTACATGACTGTTGATGTTCCTTCCCCATCTGCCTCTGCTTTCTTTCTAGTGGATAAGTATCTGTACAATTGTAAATAGGCTCTGAAAATCCAGACAAGGATTTGCTCTGTACTGAAGGGCCTTACAGATATTAAGCGAATTTTAAAATGGGCACTATTCATTCTCTTTTGAAACTCATTCCTTAAAATATGTACAGCTCAATTTGGGATCTGCACCTCAAAATTAATCTTTCTATGATCAGCCTATGGTTTCTTGAACACCTGAAAAAGGGAAACTGCACTTCCCTAAAGCCTTTGTTTACGCCAGTGCCTCAAGTAAACAGACAGAGGTATTTTACAGTAAGTCAGCCAGTTCTCAGAAGATTTTTAGTCTCGTCTTTCCTCACACTACTTAGACCACAAAAAAGAAAGAAAACAGTGGTGTTCCACACAAGTCCCTCTACCGATCAGATCTTCCTGCTCTGTCACACTGCAAAATGTTCATAGGAGACCATTCAGTCACAGATTTTCCAGGAGGTCTAAAATTTCTGAGTTTTATTATCCAAATATTGAAGTATCAAACCTCTGGGGAAAGCAAAGAAAAAGCACCCAAGTCAGCCTTGTATGCTCAAATGCTGCTCAATTCCTTGAAACCCCTGAGGGGGAAAACACAGTCACAGCAAAACCAACCATAAGTCAGTCCAGTTTTTCAGAAGATCGGGCAATAGCAACATCCAACTTACTCATATTTACTAAACAGTGTTTCCCAGAAGTGTTCAATCATTAGAGATTCTTATCTGAAGGTTGTATAGGCATCTTGGTATCAGGAAAAATGCAACTCATCCTGTCTATAAAGGAAGCAGCAAATAAAACCAGAAAACCAAATGACTTCCGTAAATACTAACTTGTGTTCTTTATCTAGAGAACAGTTGCATCTATTGCAACTTCAAAATGCTTTTATTTTATTTCTCTTTTCAGTAGAGATTTGTCTGAGTTTAAATGTGTAGGTTTTCATTTACAAATTGAAGAGTGGCCTCTCAAGTATGAGACACTGAAGAAAAAGTCAATTGAATTTTAGGAACTAAAAAACATATTTGCCATTTAAAGGTAGCATTACAACAAGACTTTCCAATACACCATGTGACATTTTCATGCCTGGAACTTAAGAATCCTGACAAAAACTTCGTTTGAAGACTTAGGGACAGTTCATTTTCAGTAATGTTTGCTTATGGAAAGCCTTAGCAGCATTTGTTGCCAGCAAAGAGTATGATTGCACAGAAATCTTCCACTTAAATGAGACTCATATTCTGTGAAAACTCTATAGATCTATCAAAGTGACTCTAAAATAAGCAAGTCATCTGCAATACAACAAAGATGATAACACAAGAACAGTAGGGCATTTTATACTAGCACACTACCTGCTTTTTATTTGATTTTAGAAAAAAAGAAACCTACTTTAATGACCTACTGCCCATTGGGAAACCACAGCAGCTGACTGTAGACAAGATACCCAGCAATTACTTCACTTGACCTAATCAGCAAAGATTCACTTGTGCGCAGATGACACAAGTGTATGGTGGTGCCCTGGTTTAAGTTAGAATAGATCTAATTGTGGTCAGAAATTTTACATTGCAGCTCAGTCTCTTCTAAGTAATTTCTAAGTCACTGCACTTTCTCCAGTTAACAGCATATTTGCAGACAGCTGCTTCTACAAGTGACAACACTTGATGTTTACAGTTACTATCAAGGGTTGGCATGCAGAAAAGCACTTGCTCCTGTGATCAAGGTTACTGCTAAATCTTGTGTGCCAAATCAGAGGTCACATCTGCAAGAGGAACCAACAGGACAGAGGACTCAAAACTGACCAACACCACATTATTCTACCCTATAGATGTCATTTTTGGTATCTTTCTCAGTGATAGAGATCTGAAGAGGCATCTGTTCTGCCTTTGATTTCAACCATGGATTTCTGAAACCAGTTCCAGAAACCATTGGCTTAATCTGGTTCACTTCTACAACTTAGTGCAGTCTAGGACTTTCCCAGCATCTGCCCACATCATTAATGGTGACAGTGATATAACTGCCATAAAGTGAGCTTATTTTCATATTGATTTTACTTCCATTTAATTTTCTTATTATTTCCATGAAAATAGTTTCCCTAAGTCTCTCTCCCTTATTCCCCTTCTCCTCCCCTTTGGCAAGGAGAGAGGTTAATGAGAGTGCCTCTTACTTGTTTAGTGGCTGGCCCAACTCTAACCCTTAACCTCTTCAGATGGCGTAAGAATTGTGATTATCAGCATCTGTATTAATATCTCAGAATTCCAATTCATGGTCAGGTTATACCTGTTTTTTTCAGCAGAGTCCTTTAATTATAAAGTCTACATATGCCTACATGTCATAGTTCATCTGTGCAGTACAAAAGACTTCCGATACATGCTCTCCTCCCTTTTGCAGTATATTGAACACACAATGGGAAGCAACTGCTCTCTGAAAATGAGTCTTCTCAATTATTTGCTTTGCTGCTTCCATTTAGTATGACAGTCTACATTCATTCCTGCCTCTTGAGTCCCCAAGTCTTCTACTGGACCACTAAGTACTAAAGAATGGATCAGTAACCCTCCTTTCTCTCTTCCTGTGAATGACATGGACACAATTATCAGCGGCTTAACACCACTGAGGCCATTTGGCATGTATCATTATTATTCATAGAATCATAAGGGATAGGAAGGGACCTCGAAAGATCATCTAGTCCAATCCCCCTGCCACAACAGGATCACCTAGACCAAGTTGCACAGGAACAGATTCAGGCAGGTCTTGGACATCTCCAGAGAAGGAAACTCCACAACCCTCCAGGGCAGCCTGTTCCAGTGCTCCATTACCTCACTGTGAAGAAGTTTCTTCTGATATTTATATGGAACCTCCTCTGTTCCAGCTTGCACCCATTGCCCTTTGTCTGATCACCAGACGACCTTGAGAAGAGCCTGGCTCCATCCTCCTGACACCCACCCCTCACAGATTTATAGACACGAATGAGGTCATGCTTCAGCCTCCTCTTCTCCAAGCTAAAGAGACACAGCTCCCTCAGCCTTTCCTTAAAAGGGAGGTGTTATACTTCCTTCATCTTCGTTGCTCTATTCTGGACACCATCCAGCAGCAATGTGTCCTTCTTGAACTGAGTAGACAGAGTACAGGGGGAGAAGTAACCTCCCTTGATCTGCTAACCAACCCCTTTCTGATTCCCACCCCCTCAGGATGCTGCTGGCCCTCCTGGCAACAAGAGCAAACTGCTGGCTCATAGTCATCCTGCTGTCCACTAGGATCCCCAGGTCCCTTTCTCCTACACTGCTCTCCAACAGGTCAGTCCCCAACCTATCCTGGTACCTAGGGTTGTTCTTGCCCACATACCAGCTCTGACCAGCTCTCTACCCTGTCCAGGTCTGGCTGAATGGCAGCACAGTCTGCTGGGGTGTCAGCAACAGCACCTAGCTTTGTGGCATCAGCACACTTATTGAGAGGGTACCCTAATCCCTCATCCAAGTCATTAACAAATAGACTGAAGAGGACTGGTCCCAGTACTCATCCTTGGGGGACTCCACTGGATACAGGCCTCCAACAAGACTCTGTCCCATTGACCACTACTCTCTGGCTTCTATCCTGCAGCCAGTTCACAATCCACCTCACTACCCAATTATCCAGTCCACACTGCCTCAGTTTGGCCGCGAGGATGCTGTGTGAGACTGTCAAATGCCTTAATGAAGTCAAGATAGACCACATCCTCTGTTCTGCCGTCATCTATCCACCTAGGTATATCATCATAAAAGGCTATATTACTTTAAGATCAGCCTAAGTAGCTTCTAAGTGTAACAACACTTTCAGAGAATAAGAAAAGCATACTTCACAACTGCTTACGCTTCAAGCCCAAAGGCCATTTGCAACAGCAAGATAACCCAGTGAGTGCTTACAGAGCTTTCATAGCCAGGCTCTAGTTACTGAAAAGCCTTTGTCTAGGCCTTCCACAAACACATCTCCAGTTGCAGGCAAGCATGTCCATAGATATGTTTCTTTTCAGAATTCCCTTTCATTCCAGCTTTTCCTGAAACTCATGGAACAGATGGATCAAAGTACCAGTTTTAAACACAATTCTCCCAAGAAATACCAGTTACTTCTAGCTTCATAAATATTAATGCTCTTTAGGAATGACTAGACAGAGCCACCTCCTGGCTAGAGAGTAAACAGAGCTTCTGTAAATATACACCTTAGTGTCTGTGAACAAGCTGTTCATCCACTGCAAAGAAATCCTTCGTGCGGGTTCAAGGGTTGGATTCAAAGGATAGTCTTCGTATGTGCATGGTTCCTCAAAACAATAAGATGTCTACATGGATGTTAGAGAGCAACCCATCCTCTTTGTTATTAGGTTTCTGGAGAGTATAAACATGAAGTTAACATAAGCTCTGGAGTAAAAACCCTAAGCCCATTCTACTGTTTCAAGAAATGTTGACACAACAGTAAAACTTTATCCATTTGTCCTTAACAGAAGTCCCAGAAGAAGATCCAGGAGACAAATTACACACAAGCCTGGTCAGTACTATGAGGCATCCCACCTGATTTCCTAAGGGATAACAGTTACTTTTCACAATCAATTGTAAAAAACAAGTAATAGCTACATTTGGGAACCTTGTTCAGCCTATATTGATGAAGTTAAACAATGAGTCTAACCATATTCAAGTTTCTAAAAGCCTCATGTTGTGGATTTGCCTTAAGAAATAAGAAAAATAGTATCCTTAGATAGCTTTTTTTTTTTTCCAAATGGGTTTCAAAGCTGTAAATAGAAGTTTGGAACTCTCAGGGCTCTTTCTAAAACCACTTCACTGCACAACATACTTGTAATTCATGTATGAGAGTACTTCTCCTATTTCTACCAACCTGGAAGAAAGATGTGAGCATTGCAAACAAATCTTCTTCAACACTTGAGCCTGTATCAACACACAGGACAGCTAACAGATATAAGAAATTATAGATAATTCAGTGGATTTTGTTTGATTAACAACCTTTGTTAGTTTTCCTCCCTTCCATTTCTTCCAAATGGTTGCAAACATTGGCCCACCTCTAAACATAAAAAATACAGACTCTACACACAAGCACACACATATTGGGGAGCAGGGAAAGATGCCACAATCACTACGCTAAAACCCAGGAGCATCACAAAATATAATAGACTAAAGCACTTGCTATGAAAGTGAGAGCAATCTGTCACCATTATCTTCTCCAGACTGTGAGCATAAGCAGTAAGCAATGGCAACCCTCTGAACCAGATTGTATTTTATATTACACTACATAAGCCCTCACCTCAGAGGGACTTAGAGGCTTTTAGATCCTAATTTTAACTACAAGTGAGCAACTAGCCTTCTGTTTGAGGCAGGTACAGTTCATAAATCTCTTAAAATACACTCTCCAGTCACCACTGGAGAGATCTGCTGTCCATATCACTTTCAAAAGATTCGTGGGTTTTACCCTTGAAGTGAAATTTCATCTTTCTCTGTTAAATCCTCATGATTCTATCTCAATACATAAACTCTTTGAGCAAAGGAAATGTTCTGAAGAAGTGTCAAAACACAGGGATTCCAAAGTCCTGGCTTTCCTGAGTACCACCATTTATATGATGATAGGAACAGGCAGCACTATTAGCAACAGGAGTGCCTTGTGGCCCTGCACCAGCCCAAGCATATTTCAAAGGGGACCACATATACCAGGATTTGGAGATTTCAGGCTGCAGCAGTGTCACCAAGGTCAACAGAGCAAAGCAGAGCAATGTAGTCCTGTACTAAGGCTGCTGTCCCCTCCTGTATGGGTGCATGAGCAACAAGATCATTGGAAGCATTTCACGTAGGCAGTCTGGCAAGTCACAGATGTCATGTCTAAGTAACACAGACATTATTCATAGCCAGTCACTCCTTGCTATCTACTGATAACTGACTGAACACAGACCAGATTGGAAACAAGGTTGGCTAACAAAAAAACCCCACAACCACCAACTAGACAATCTGTTCTTTCAGAGTTCCAGCTATTCCTGCATGGAGAAAGTGGGAAAGACTTCAACAGCCAGGACCCACACATTCACACAAGAGCTGCTCAAAGTCAAGAATACCACAAGACAATGCATTACTAACCAAGCATTGCAGAAACCTCAGCAACTAGAGTTTGAGTCTGCTTTTTACCGAGGCTAGAAAAGCCGACGACTTTATTTCTAGCTGCTGCCTGCATTTCTGTAACCATTTTTTAAAAGATCTTCCTGTACACACTGCAGCACTAGAATAGGTCCTGGATGACTGGAAACTTGCCAATATCACATCCATCTACAAGACAGGCAGAAGGGAGGATCCAGGGAATTAGAGGCCTGTCAGCCTGACCTCGGTACTCCGGAAGATTATGGAAGAGTTCATCTTGCGGGTGATCACACAGCAAATGCAGGACAACAGGGGAATCAGGCCCAGCCAGTATGGGTTCATGAAGGGCGACTCCTGTTTAACCAGCCTGATCTCCTTCTATGATCAGGTAACCCACCTAGTGGATGAGGGAAAAGCAGTGGATGTTGTCTACCCAGACATGAGTCAGGCATTTGACACCATTTCCCACAGCATTCTGCTGGAGAAACTGGCGGGTCACAGCTTAGACAGGTGGACTCTTTGCTGGGTTAGAAACTGGCTGGATGGCCAAACCCAGAGAGTTGTGGTGGATGGGGTTAAATCCAACTGGTGACTGGTCACCAGCAGTGTCCCTAAGGGCTCAGTGTTGAGATCAGTCCTGTTTAACATCTTTATCAATGATCTGAAGGAGGGGATCAAATGCACCCTCAGTAAATTTGCAGATGACATGAAATTAAGCAGCAGTGTCAATCTGCTTGAGTGTAGGGAAGCACTGCAGAAGGGTTTGGACAGGCTGAAACAATATGCTGAGGCCAACAGGATGAGAGAGTAATGTTAGCATTCAAAGATCAATAGAATTTCCAGCAGTTTTTTAGAGGCTGATGATTATTGTAAAGCATTCCCAAGTCTCTTGCCACTCTCCTTAGACTGAGATCAATGACATAAATGAGACACAAAAAAGCCAAATTACCTTCCTTTGGAAACAAATCACAAGTGCTGGAGTCTTCCCCCAGCACTTTCATTACAAAAAAAACCAAAAAACACAACAACAATATCCAAATCACCCCAAATCCCATAGACCAAAGTAAGTTATAGTACCCTAGAAAAATACTCAGTAGATTAGATGGCAAATTAATAATCAAACAACACTGACAACAGACAAGAGGGGTTTTTTTTGGTAAATTTAACTGAATTCCATTTCACTGCCAATCACCAATGAGAAAAGGCACCAGGGACAAAAGTTCTCAAGATTTTAAAAAATGTTTTTCCTGTCAATAAAAGAGTCTGTCATGTAGCTTTAGTAATTACTTCCTTTATCCTAGACCAAAAAAGGATCTGAGGATGCAGCTCAAGACACCACCCTCCCACACCCTCCGCAAGTGCCATGCACTCTTTACCTTCCATATGAGAAACTTCACCCACCCTACACTTCACTCCTCTCTGTTCACTACAGAGGATCAGTAATTTTGGGAAAGAGATCAGGGGTAACAGCTATGCTGATGCAGATGAGGCAGTCCTTGAACACTGAGAAGGACAACCATAGATAGTAGTGTCCCCAGCTGTTTTAGCATATGTTTTAGCATCGCCACATTTCACTATTGGGAAGGTCACAAAAGTGAACCAAGTTAAAAAAAAAAAAAAGAAAAGAAAAGTAGGGCATCCCTGAAGAACAAGAGAAAGAAAGATGCACAACACATGACCAACTGGGGAATTTTCAAAGACACGACTTAAACCATTTATGTTTGGGATGCTGTGGGAACTCTGCTGTCATATTCTGTGCTGATCACAGGCAGCCTCTTGTGCCAGCACTGTCACACTGCTGCTGCATGGTGGAACTTCACAGGAATTTAAACAAGCAGAAAGCTAACGTTGCTTAAAGAAAAAGGGGACTGGGGGGAAAGTACTGTACTCTCAAGGAGTAACTGTACACACAAGGGAAGAAAAGTCAGATTTTTTCCATTATCAACATTTTTCTAGGGGGAATGAGTGATTTACTGAAGACATTCCAATTCATGAAGATACAATTCATCAAAATACCGACTCATTTACTAGACCTGCTTCATGATGTAGAAATCCAAACGCTGCATTCATGTGGAATAGTGGGAGTTGAGTTTGCTCTGCTTTAAGGGAAGGTTAGATCAGGTTACATCAGATGATCTCTTGAGATTGTTTCTAACCAGAACAATTCTACAAAGGGCCTGTACTTCATCAACACAGTAATATCAGCTCTATCAGCTCTCACCCAGGATTTCTATTGGGTTTGACCTGACACAAAGCAGCATGAATGGTAAAGTCTAAGGGTCCAAACTCAGTTTTTCCAATGATTTATCAGTGTGAAGACTGATGTTTTACAATTGTGACCCATCTCCCCATTCAGCATGGTGGTTGCTTCAGTTTGAGGACACACTTGATGCGTAACAGAACCGTTTGCTTTCATTAAAATCAAGTTGTAATATTTTGAGCATTTGCCATCAGTTGAGCAGGTCAGAGACAAGATTTAGTTAATTATTTAGTTAACAGATCACAGAATTATTGAGGCTGGAAAAGTTCTCTGAGATCATCAAGTCCAACCTACGACCTAACATCACCACAAAGCAAAACAAAGAAGATTCAAAACCACTTACTAAGTCACAGGCAAAACCAAAGTCTGGCTTGATTTGGAGAAAAACAATAAAACATTTAATTCACATAAAAACCCCAACACTAAACCATACAGATGTTAATCACATGTTCTTACATAGTGAGGCAGAGCTCTTAACTCCTTCCCCTCAAGGGAACAGAAAACTAGCAGTTCTTTTCATTGTGGACACATGGTGTCCATAATTCAGTCCAGCTTTCCTGTCCTCAGAGACAGTGGTTCTTTTAAGGATAGGTTCCTTGTTCCATGTTCTCAAAGGCAATCCCCTGTTCCAGTACATCATCTTCCATGAGCTACAGATGGGAGTCTCCTACTTCATTTTACCACATCATGGTCTTGCAGGAAAACATCTCCACTGTTCTCTGAGGTTCCAAACTCCTGTTCTCCTCCATCACCATGCTCCATAGTACAAGATGGCTGTGAGAAGCATGCTCAGCTCCAGAACTGTGTGCTTGTTCTCTGAACAAAGAGGCTCCAAACACAGGAAAACAGGAAATTCATAGCACCAGTTTTCCTCATCACCCAAATATGCTTGTTTACAGAGGCAAAACCAGCTGGAACTGAAGCTAGGGAGACCTTATAATTCCAAGCTACTTACAAAGAGTTACTATAGCAACTCCAATTCCTCAGGCTAAGAAACCCAAGAAATTCAAACTGCAACAGCATTACAGCCATTTTGTTTGCTTTTTAAAGGTGATACAGATGTACAAGCATTGTTCATACAGTAACTTAGTACAATACCCTAGTTAAGGTGTCCTTTGAAGTGCATAACCCCCACTCAGGTGAAACTTACAGCTGGTCATGAAATGGCAGTATATTGGGTAACTACAAATCTTGTTTCTATTCAAATGAAAGGAACTGTTTCAAAAGTAGGTAAAGCAATAACTGTTTCTTCGCTGTCTTTCCAGATTGTCAATTTGTTGACCTTTACCTCTTGCACCTTTCATGTGTTCTCATGAGTACCATCTTCCCCCCTGTAATCACCATCGTGATCATCAAGGACTCAAGTCCTTGAGTCAGAGAGTACACCAAAGTCTGGACCAGGTTAAGTAGTGGCGAGCAAGAACATGACCAATACTTCAGGTGGGAATGACCAGTTATGTAATAAGATTAATTTTCTCTATGTCCTTCTGGCAGACTCTACTGATAAAAAAAAAAGTCCAATGTAAAAAAACCCCAGCACATTCACACTTGAAAGTCTTTAATGGATTTTTTTTTTATTAAGTGGAGATGGAAAAAAGTGCTTTTGGTGGAAAAACCCAATCTTGTATAAATCTGCCAATGTAATCAATACTTGCCAGATGTCTCTCTATCCCAATTATTTAAGGTAATCCATAGCGATAGCACAGTAACATTTTTCAGAACAAGTCAAAAGCAAGTCAGATGAACAGATGCATCTTAAACGTAAACTGAGTATGGATACTTACAAAAAACAATAGCATTCTCTCAAGTGATTTTTCTTTTGCCTTTGTTAGGGCACAGATATTTGACTAAAGATAGATTTGAGCTTAAGGAAGAAGCTTCCGAAGATGTTGCCAGTAATAGTCCAAAGTTAAGTCTGATTATTTCATTAAATGGCAAATGTGTTCCAGAGTTACCTTCACGAAACATCAGCTTGGAAATGCTCAGAATTTCAGAGCTGACATGCTACAGGAGATGACCTTTCCCAGTGTTTTACATCCTCCATTTTCTATTATGAGCTAAGTTCCCCAGCACTACTACACACTTCTGTGAAGCATCTTGTCCAGATGCGGTTCTGATGCAATATATTGTGGCTCTACAGAATCAGCTCAAACTATATCCAGCTAGGTCCAGGCCTATTAAAAAGCAAAAAAAAAAACCAAGACAAGAGCCAGTGGCACCAGAGCTACGCATTCTACAGAAAGGACCAAGTTTTATGAAGCAAAGAGGTGCTGTGAGGAGACAGCAATCAGTAATAGTCATTCAAACTATGTCAGACCTTGAGTGAACTTACTTGAATTTTTAGAAGAAGCAAAACCACTCTGTCCTTGATTTTCAATGCATTTATTTTCTTTCAAGAAACATTCCCATTTAGTACAAGCTTCAATGATGAGCTGTCTACCATCTAAAGAGACATTTAAGAAGCAACACCAAGATGAGTGAATTTTTACTTATATGACTAGACTGTTCCTTGAGCTAGCAACCCTGCCAATTCTTGGCTTGCTCAGGTCACAGCACCAACATTGAACTATGGACTGTCAACTGCAGAATGTTGCCTGTTCTGTCAGTTTTTTGGATTCCTGTCCTACTCTTAACATGTCAGGGTACTAAACCAAAAATCCCACATGACCACAATCTGTCATCCCCAGAAGGCATGTGTCACGTTGCCAGACATGATTAGAATGTGATAAGAATTCTAAAACCAATAAAGATGATGTACCAGAAGCAGCTTCAGGGCTATGCCTTATCAATCCAATCTACTTCTAGCTTTGGAATTAATAAGAAATGGTCAGTGAGATAAAACACTCAAATAGCACTGCCAACAACACTGATGCACTCTGAATCCCAAATAAGAGTATCTATGCTTTGAAAAGCAAAGCATGTTTGTAAAGAAACTTTCACTATTATATGAAAAAACCCATAACCACCCAAACGTCCAATTTCAAAATTGAAGGCCAGATCCATCCCTCCTGTGTTCTGCAAGTCTCTGCCTATTTATCAGTCCTACTCATTATAGGCCAAAATTCTTTATAGCTATTTGTTATCCAAGCTCCTTCGGTGTAATACATTGGCAACCTTGATCCTTGAAGTCAGTTTCTTGAGCAGGTTGCTCAATATCAAGATGACCATAGGCATTACACCTCGAATCATAGAATCATAAGGAGTCAATAGAATCGATAATCCCCTTGAGTTGGAAGGAATCACAGAGATCATCTAGTTTCAACCTGAATTACATACTGAACCCTGAAGTGCTCCAGCTGCTGCTGATGTTCAAGGGACTAACAATGCTGGAGTGGGTCCAGAGGAGAGCAATGAGGCTGGGGAAAGGACTAGAGGGAAAGTCTTATGAGGAAAGGCTGAATGAGCTGGAGTTGTTTAGCCTGGAAAAGAGGAGACTCACAGAAAGGGATAAGGTCCTCCCTAACTATCTGAATGGAAGTGGTAGACAGGTGGGGGTTGGGCTCTTCTTCCAGGCAACTAGTGATAGGACAAGAGAGCAGGGTCTGAAACTGCACCAAGGGAGGGATAGGTTAGATGTTATGAAGCACTCCCTCACACAAAGGGTGATCAGACATTGGAATGGACTGCACAGGGAGATGGTGGATCCCCCATCCCTGGAGGTGTTTAAGAAAGATTGGATGTGGCACTTAGTGCCAGCATCTAGCTGATTGTAATGATGTTAGGTCATAGCCAGGACTTGATGTCTTTTCCAACCTTAATAATCATGTAATTCTCTGATCACAGATACAACTACATTGGTTTTATTACTTTTCTCACATTAAGAAACAGTTTTGAGGTTTTTTTTTTCAAGCCTATCAAGTCAAGTGTTTGAAGCTGTGTATTACCTGGCATAGAAATTGCTAATGGAACATTAAAAAATTTGGGGCTTGATTTCCTTTCTAAAAGCAGTACTGAATCATCGAGCACTTCTCTGTGGACTTAGAGTGTTTCAATCTATGTTAACACCTTATAATATCCTCATCACCACAGACCTAATTCCTTGTCACCCAATGGCTGGGCTCAATACTACATAATGTACCTTTCACAGTTGCTCTTGTTTCCACATTCCCATATTGTGCTTTTGCCCAGTCAAGTGGCAACTGGCAACATACTTTGTTCAAACCCAGAACCAGGTCTACAACAATATAATAAACCTTATAGGAGACCTAGGTATCTCTTCCCACACCCCCAATATGAAAAAGCACAATAGAACATTCGCTTCATCAGCTGAATCCTTCAGCAAACTGAAAAGCAAGAATGAACATTAGATAGAGACTATCAGATATATAAATTAAAACCTGATATTTTCATGCAATTACAGTTTCTTCGGACAGAGGAAACAGCAGCATCACATAGCAATAGCAGTATTTAGTATCTGCATATAAATCAGCTACATGAGCAACAAACCACCTGAAGGAAAGGACACAGAAGAGAAAGGCAGAAGGAAGCAGAAAGGTTCCTCAAGTTAGATTGCTGCCACACACAAGTACACTGTTAAACACTGACCAAGGGTTTGTGTGCTGTGTGGGAGAACATTAATTGTTTACAGGTACTCAGGGCTGGAGGACTTGCATGAATACCAGGAAACAGCATTGAGAAAGTCCATTGTACAGTTAATAAGGGAGAGGAATCATTGAAAGAGGCACTTTCATTTGAGTCCATCCTACCAGCTTCTAAGCTCATTGTTTACCACCCAGGGTTTTCCTTTTCCAAGACTGAATTCAAGGAACAAAAGAAATAAAAACACCACACCTCAAAAGGTGGTTTTCTTTCTCTTGTGGGAAGGAGACAAAAGGAGACAGGTCTTGTTTGGTGCAGCACTAACCAGCATTTATAGAATATTAAAAAAAAACCTTCTGATGCGTTTGAGATTGTTTCTAATGCCTGCCACTCAGGTGGGTCATTATTAGCATCTCTGTCTACAGCCTCATGAGAAAGTTTATAGAATTAGCAATGCTTCCTATTAACAGGATAGTGCTCACATTGATTTCACTAAAGACTTTGAAACCACAGCCTAAAATTCTAGGAAAACCATGCTTTTATTTTTAAACAATAGTTAAGTTGGACAGATGCTTGAGTTCAGCAGTGTCAGCAACTCTTCCCTCTTTCTTTTCTGCAGATTTTCTGTATAGTTAATACTTTGCCCAAGTGTAGTTTTTCAGCAGTTAGACTAATCCAGGTGAAAGAGTTCATGATGCACGTAGCTCACAGTTTAGCACTTGACAGCTTTGATGCATAAATCTTTGGGCCACAGGCTGTCATCCTTTCTGGCAGGCGAGTTGCATCTCTCCTTTATTTGATGGTCACCCCTGCATCCATTAAATGATTTAAACACTGTTTTTGGAACCCCCCTGGAGTCTCAATGACATTCTGAGGTCCCTCTTTGTCCAAGGCCCTTACACAGTTCTGTTGCAGCTACAGTCTGTATTCCAAGCAGGACTGAATTCAGCACTTGCCCAGCCTTCCTCCAAAAGAAAGGCCAACAGTTACTAACTCCAAACAGTCTTACTATTATTAATAGAATGTATTTATCCATCAATCTCAGGCAAGCATATCTCACTCTAATACCTTCAGGACAAGATAATTTCAGTGCAAAGGCTCCACAGGAATGAATGTGGTAAGGAAGTGCTCCTTTGGCTATCCAGCAAAGCCCATTTCTTCATCCCGCTTCTATCTCCAGACCTAGTTAAACTAATTTGGGCAGCTTACTAGGGGTCTAGAGAAAGACATCAAAGCCAGAGATTTTCTCCTCTCAATTCCTGTGTTTGTGGAGGACTTATTAAGCTCCTGCTTCCATCTATGCACTCACACCACTGATGTCACAGAGCCACCACAACAGGCCACACATATCCTCACCCTGACAGAAGGGCTTCTAGTGAATGAAAGTCTGTCCAGGGACAGCTCACCATCCAGGCATGAAGCACTACAGCCTGCTAGGCTCCTGTCACACACTCTTCCAGTCAGCCAGGGGACCCAAGAGTCTCCTTCACATTTTCTACCTCAACCTGCAAAGTCACATCCATCTTCTCCCATTAAAAAAATTAAGTGAGAAACAGTTTAGTATTTGGACGATGGGACCAGACTCTTCTTGGTAGTACCCAGCAACAGGGCAGGACAAGGGGCAGTGGTTACAAACTGGAATACAGAAGGTTCCACCTAAACACAAGGAAAAACTTTTTCATGGTGAAGGTGACAGTGACCTGGAACAAGCTGCCCAGGAGTGGAGTCACCTTCTCTGGAGAGGTTTAAAACCAGCCTTGACACATTCCCATATGACCTACTCTAGGTGATCCTGCTCTGGCAGGGGGTTGGACTAGATGATCTTTCGAGGTGCCTTCCAAGCCCTAACGTTCTGTGCAAAGAACCTACATCTAAACGTATCTTTGAGCACATGGGCTGGCACCTTCGAGCTTGGTTCCCTTTTCCTTTGTGTTCCAGTACGGTTTTGGACAACGACAAATTACACAGAGATACTCGAAACAGGAGAACGGAAAAAACCGCCCGTCCTCTGGCCTTTTCAGTCTCCTCCAGCAAGTTCGCAGCTCCCGGACCGACCGCGGTCACGAACCGACCCACCCGGCGCCCCGCCGGTGCCACCACTCCGAGCCAGCTCGCGGGCGCCACCTAGTGGCACGTTGCGGGGCTTCCTCGGAGCGCGCTCCCTCCCGTTCCCCGCCCCGCTGCCCGGCGCTG
Source organism: Upupa epops (assembly GCA_013397515.1). Classification (NCBI taxonomy): domain Eukaryota; kingdom Metazoa; phylum Chordata; class Aves; order Bucerotiformes; family Upupidae; genus Upupa; species Upupa epops. The sequence continues at coordinate 111,010 of VZRI01013641.1, read as the reverse complement.
CCTCTCTGGAGCCCGCTTCGTCGGGCTCTCTCACAAAACAGTGATTGTACTTATCTGCTGTGTCACAGCGTGTGCCCATAGGCCCACGTATCTTGCCTTCCGAGATGTTTTTCAGAAGGACCAAACTCGTGGCCTTACCGAGCTGTGGGCAGGGATGTAGATGTAACCAGCGTGTCCTCCTGATACTTTATTTATATTAGACTGTATTTATATTGCAGAACAGACTAATCTGTAGGTGAGGGTTGGAACTTCCTCCATTCCATGGGAAAAAAAGAATGGCGTTAGATGCCAACATCACAAAAATCCCAGTCTTTTAATAGTAGTTTTAAGATGATGTCTAGAAACACCTCTCTTCTATGCTCCCTTCTGAGGTGTACCAATTTTGCACCTTTTCTATCTTCCCTAAACAGGACCCAAAGTCAGATAAAAAACAGGTTTGATGAAAGCTTAAAGCCTGCTGCATTTTTTAAAGCATTGCTTTACTTCACCCCTTCCCCGTACACTTCTCCCTCACACATGCAGGGTGTCAAAGTTTACAAAGTTTACACTTAGCACGCACCATGGCATGGACCTGCAACTCAGCAGAAGTATCACTCATGAGTCATCTACTCACACCCCTGATCCCATGCATTTTTGCTTACTGCCATGAAAGTCACAGGGTGGCAACCATTTGCCAGAGGTCTCTTGTCAGAAAGCATTTGTGTGAGAACAAGGTACATTTTAAAGATGATTGGAATAGGTACATGATGACCTATCCAGTAGTCACTGGCTTTAGGATACCTTCGTACAAATTAGGACTGCAATCAAATACCTTCTGGAATTACTGCTGCTTCCAAAATAGAGTCATGTCTTGTAGAACTGTTGCAACCATCAGCTCTGTATTTTGTGGTGATAGCTCCTCAAAACTATCTGTAAACAAGCTCAGCTTCTGGTTTTCTAAATACATCTGTTTCCTGAGGTCAAGTCTCATACCACCAGTTTCACAACAGGCAGAGATCTATTTAAGTCTCTTCAGAGACTTTAGTTACCAACATTATCACACAGTATTGCGACCAGCTGTCAAACCATCATAACTAATAGAGAACCTAAAACATGCTGGACACTACTGCTCCCAGAGCTAGATGTTAAAAGTAAGTTCTTTGCTGTGAAGGTAGAAAGACACTGGAACTGGCTGCTCAGAGAGGCTGTGGACTTCTGTCCCTGGAAGTGTGCAAGATTAGGTTAAATGGGGCTTTCAGCAACCTGGTTGAGTAGAATGCATCACTGCCCACAGCAGGGTGTGGAACTATGTGACCCTTATGGTCTGTTTCAACCCAAACCATACCCAGTGAGTCCTTTTGCACATGTGACCTTATGCTTTGAAAATTATGTCAGCAGCAGTTTCTCTTCCAGACCTGAACTGCAGTCTGCACAACAACAGCTCAGAACTAAAAAACAATCCATAAATGGTATGACAGAGTGAGTGTTAAAATCACCAGATTAAAAACTAGCAAAACCTGCCAACAGGAGCACCACCTGAACATTGCTGCATTCATAAGGATGTCAGTTCCTTACTACACAACAAGGACTGATCTACCAGAACAAAGTTTCCACTGGAAAGTGCATGTTTAATTGTGTGAGGTATACACATTCCTATCATACACCCTTCTCTGCCATCCCCTCTCTTCACACCAACTACAGGCAAGCACTACTGCATACAATCACAGCAGTTCTCAGCAGCAGTGAACACCAAACACCTGATCATAGTATCTCACTGTTGGGCAACCACAATTCAAAAGAGCCACAGTTGTAACTATATGTGACAAACCACGCATCTAAAATACTTGATTTTTCCCATGGTAAATAATGCAAAACATCACAGGCATTAGGGAGAACTTGCTGTTTGATTTGGCTGCAGTCAGAAGCCTGCTGTGAACCATCCCTGTGGCTGGAATAGCACATTCAAAATGGAGGTCTGTAACTCTACAACCTTGTGCAGCACAGCAAGCTTCTGTGGTTTCTCCTATCCATGATAAGGCCGGCACATACTAGCTAAGCAACCTCTTGGGTTTTCTTTTGTGTCCTGGATTAAAGTTGAAGGGGAAAGCTCAATGACTGAGTAGCACAAGAATCTCATCAGTCATCATAATTAAGTTAGAGATAAACTTTAAGTTATATACTAAGCCTACCACATTTTCAAGGTCAAAAGAGATTCCCTTATGGACACCTGTGATTTGCTACTCAAGCAGGAAACACAAATTCAAATAAGCCAATAGATCTACTCCAAGTCAGAACACATTGCAAGAGTCAGCTATTCAATGTCTTTTTTTTAAACTATAAAAAGAGGTAGTCAAAGCAACATTTCAGTTAGGTAGAGAATGCTGCATTAATTTCAAAAACTAAATAGTGGTAAAGCTGGAGTCTGTTGCACTGGTTAATGAATGAGGTGACTGTTTTCAAAGATATCCACACATCTACAGATCATAGCTAGCACGAACAGCTTTTACAGCCCTGCTGTATAATCTCATTCAGTTATTTGACTACTGATGGTAATTAAGGACCATAATCCATTGCCAAAAATAAACAAATGTGAGCAACCACCAAACCTTAAGCAATGGTAGAAATTGTGTGTGGATATTCCACGTCTACTGCCAAGTACTTAGCTGTTCAGAAAAAATCTGAAGTTAAAGTAAGTTCTTGAGTATGTGCAAAACATAAGGATGGAGACAAACACTTTGCAAGTACAGGAAAACACAATAATAACCAACAGAGATACATTTATGTAGAACTAGTACCTTGAACCTGGATCATAAGGAACAAGATCAACATATTAGAACCACTAAAGCAATAGAAAACTAAAGAACGTTTCAGTGTGTGGATAAAGCCAAGCCAGCATTCTTTCCTTCAGGACTTGCATAGGAGTACAGCCATACCCTAGACTTTCTGATCTGATCCTAGTAAGGTAAGTACTTTACCATACATATTGGTTATTAACCAACAAAGTCAATGTACCGAGGCATTAAATCAATGACATGTGCATCATGACAAGGGGTACTTGCTGTAATGGATTATATACAAAAATGAAACATTACGTACGAAGAGAAACAAGCACAGCAACTGGTATCTATGGACTAAAATCACAGTGGCACATTGAACAATTTTAGGTTAACCAGACTCACTTAAAAATAGAAACCAGAGACTGGGCTCTTCTCTCACCCCATTTTGCATGTCTTTACTGCCATTGATTTGAAATGGAGTTCTTCACAATTTATGCCATTGTGAGAAGAGAATCCAGCCTTGTGTGTTTGAAAGGAAACAGCAGACATGTTTCCCACCAGAGGGCAGGGGGAGATTTAAAAAAAACCTACAAGTATATGAACTGTGAAACCAACAGAGTACACAAGTGAAGGCAGGCAAAGAGGCTCTAGCTGGGGGTGAACTTGCAGCTTAGCCAGGGTTGTGGTTTTTTTTTTCTCTGAAGACTTGGGGTTGGTATTAAGAATCCAGAAGCCCAGTCACTAAGTTGGCTTTAAAATAAAATTTAGGAGGTAAATATGTCTATTAGAATACTCAATAAGTGATAGATATTTTCCTTCAGTTCTTCTATAAAGGATCAGGTAGTTTTCTTTGCAAAGGACAGAATTTCCACTCCCAGAAGCTGAAATGTAAGGAGGAAGGGTCTGAACTGTTTGCATCCCTGGAACCAGCACTCCAACACTAACTTGATTAGATGACCCTCCAAAACACTTCAGGATCATCCAGACAACAAATGTTACAGTAGTTAGAAGGAACAACTCTTGGATTGGAACTCAAGACAGACAAAAGACTGGATGGTTTATAGGTGACAAGACTACTTCATGACTTGGACCCTTGGCACAAAAGAAACTCCAGCTTCTTGGATAACAGAACACATGGTTGGGAAACTCCACTTCCACCACCCTGGTGAGAAAATCATCACTGCCTCGATAATTGTACCAGTCTGCACTGATTTGGGAAGCTCACCTAAAAAGCAGGAAAACCCACAAGCATTTTCAAACCATCTCTGTGTTCTGTGGTCAGACTGTGCTACCACAACTAAATGACAGTGACAAGGAAACAGCATGAGTACCTCACTCAGAGATGCTCAGAGATTCTGAGAAAACGGAGACTTTTCATCGTTTTATCAGGTTCCTATGCAATAGTAGAACAAGATTAAAGTAATTCCTACGCTGAATGACCTGACAGACTATTACTGTAGCTGTCAGTTGGAAATGCTTTTCTCTCACCTTTACTCATGCACAAACTGTGTCACAGCTCACATACCATTTAAGCCTCCACCTGTATCCCAGTAGGAAAATGTGATGGAACTTTCCTTCTAAAAACAAAAGTCTGTCTTATCTTCTTGCAATTCCATTAAATATTGGCTGATTTAGTACAAAATAAAGTAAGAAGAAAGTAAATACACAGAACTGCACAAAGGACGATGACTTCCACCTGCCAAGAGGTGTTGCATAATTCAAGACATGTCTGCTGATTTTTGAGACCTGTTCTTTCAAAGCATTAGTCACCTTCCAGAGGCCATGGAAAGGTAGAAATAAACACAAGAACAAAACACATGTGCCCTTGAATATCCAACTTTGAGTGCTCTGGAGTTAGTATTTAGATGCTGAACACCGACTTACACATCAAAGTGAATAAAAAAAACCTTAAAGGAACAGGAGCCTGGTGTCACCTCAATTCCTAAAGGCTACCTTTGCGGCCTTTGTGATACTATCCCTCAGTCAGAGTTCTCATATCAGTACTTCTTTACAGCATTGCCTCCAGGCTAATAAGATGACATCAACTGTTAGTCAAAAACATTTATAAGCACCTACAGTACAATATGAGACAGATGGGAGACATTAAAACAAGCCTACCAAAATTACAGTCTAAAAGGTGGCAGAAGCAGACCAACATAATAGAGCTTTGAGTGTCACATGAGATTTTGCAAACAAATCTGAAAAGCAATAAGTCCGCAGCAATGAAACAGATGCCTGCTTGTCATTATGGTCACTTCAGTTCAATCAAAAGGCTGAATTGCTCAAGTTCAATATATTAACAGCTACGCTGAAACCCTAACAGCTGCTCTTGCATGAAATCAACAATTTTACAACACTGAAAAACAGTAAGATGAGAAAGAAATAGAGTGATGAATGAACTACAGCTTCACACCCCCTGAAATCTCCTGCAAAGAACACCCAAGCAAATTGTCTGCACGAAAGGTTAGGGGTAAAGCTTAACATTTACTGGATTCACAAGCAGCTGTATTAGCCATTCAGCTCACTAACCTGGTCAATATCATCCTTTGCTGTTAATGCTTCCACATCTCTTTGCAAGCTCATACTTCAGCACAACAACAGTACGTAGGAAGGGTGCTCTCTCCAGCCTCGCCCTCCTACACAGCTTCCTACCCCAGAGAAGTACCTCCTAAGAGGAGGCCAATGCCCTGCAAAGAGACCTGCATTCCAGGATCTGGATGAGAAGAGCTGCCATAACACAACTGCTTGTTGTAGTCATCTCTTGTTTCTCCAGAATCATAGTGGTACCTCCTGAAATCCAAACCTACTGAGCTGTTGTGACAACAGAACAAAGCTGCATTCTGAGTAACAACATCCTCACCAGGTTGGTAGTTACATTATTTTCTGGTACAAATGAGAGCTTGGTCTGCTTCCTACATGTTGGCAGTACTCTAAGACATTCACTGGCTATTGGCCTGCCAAGCTGTTCTAGTTTCCAAGTTCCTTTGAATTGCATTATACTATTCATTTTGTTAAGCATAAACATATCCATTGTATATCTTATTCCCATATTCCATATGCACAGAGCAAACTCACTTCAGTCCTGGGATGAATGGGAACTCAATGTTTATCATACAGACCCACGATGCTTTGCAAACAAGACTAAAAAAGCCTCTCACAATGAACTTATCCATATGATCTTTCTGATGAGCAAAGCATGAGAAAACAGTTCAAAGCCCTCAGAGAGCCGTATGTATACTTTTACAAAAGACATCTGCAATTCACCAGTAAGGTTCTAGGCCCAGCATAATTCCCCTAGCAGTCTGTATATATAGATGCAAATACGCTAGGTGCAGACACTTCAACGCTTTCATAAAATTAATTTTCGAGTATATAAATATTCACATATTTGAATAGTCATCTCAGCATGTGAAGCTTGTTTTCCTATGAAAACAACGATTCCTGTCAGGAGGCTAAAATAAAGTAAAAATACAGGAGTCCTAAAGTATGCACACGAACACATGCAATTTCTTTACATAAACACTTTTGAACTGCTGGGTGATTAACTAGAACACTTGATTACAAAAAGAGGTCTTTAAAAATGCCTTCACTAATCAGGCACTAATTTTGAACACACTTGAAAGCAAGTCAGCTGTTACTGTGGTTAGACAAGTTGATCCACATTTGGAAGAGCAAAGCAGCTTTCAGTGTATGCCACAGATACCACGCACTGGTGTTACTACAGGAACAGGCCAAGGCTGAGTGTCTGACCAGCCCATGCACCCAACGGGTTGAGCAGGAGTGCCTGGGTGCCCCAGTGGAGCGTCTTGATGAGTTAGCACTATCTCTGTTACAGGAGTAGTGTGTTAATGAAGAGATTAAGGGAGGGTAAAACAGGTAAAGCTGAACAATTACAGCACTCTGGAGCAATGTAAAACCACTTTTGATAATGAGGAGCATGGCAATACAGAAGACGTGTTTGGAGTTGACACAATTATTAACATGTAAGGTATTCATTTATCTTTTTTTAACACTGGTGAGAAGATGCAGCTTGCCTACAAGAGGATGCAAGAGTCCAACCACACTGTGTGATCTGAAGCTTATAATCATAACATCAATGTTGTCATTTTCTTTTTAAACATCATTGTCAGAAATGAAGATATTTTGACAATGAAGATGCCCTTTAAGAAAATTTCAGGGGCTAAAAACCACCCTACTTAAAAAAAAAAAACAAACCCACAAATTTCATTACAAGCATCATGATATTGAGATGCAGATTTTCAATCATGCTAGTTGCAATTACATAAATCAGTGATCAAATCCACTGAGAAGTCAGTTCTCATATACACCGCATTAGCACAAACATTAGACATGGATTTGGCACGCTGCCCTCAGAGAAGCCTAGTTCTGAAATCATGTAATACCATGATTTGGGCTACTAGATGCAAGATTAGAACAGAGTTTGTTCAGGCAATAAGCTCACAAAGGTTGTTATGAAAACATCGCAAGAAATAAAAAGTATTTTAAATAAAAGCAAAGCAATCATATTTCAATATTTGGATGGAAGCTGGAAATGTTCTTTTGGCATGCAGCTGCTCCACGAAGCCAATATTGTGCTTAACTGGAAACATTTCAAAAAACCAGAATTGTTACTAAAGTCAAAGACTGTAATTGCAAGCTGTGGGATCTGCGTGTAGATAAGAGGGGCAACTGAATAAAACTGTTCTAAACCTACAGGCACACTTCGTAATACCCCTAGAGCAAAGGAGTAGAAGGGAGGACGAGAATAAAGGAGAGATGCGCAAAATGCAAGCTAGCAAGAGCTATCAGGTACTATAAATCAACATTTCAAACAAACCTGAGACAGGAGAACATGACTTTGGTACAGACAACTGAAATAACACAGTTCCAGCTTTTGTTGGTGTGTAATCCACTGGAAATGAAAGGCCTGCCTAAGAGACTGTCTACTCCAGGTTTTCTAGCAAAGCACTCTGAGCTTGATAGGTCCAAAATTATGTTGAAAAGCAACTCAATAATCTCAGTTATATCCAAGAACTTTTAAGGAGTTAGCCTTCCAGGCAGAGTTCCAGGAAAAGGTAAACTAGCAAAATCCTGTCATTTACAGATATTTTCAAAACAAAAAAAAAATGTTTGCATTGGCTCATACCTCTTGTATCTGAGCACTTCACCCATTTTGTGTGTTGAAAAGGCCTCCTCACAGAAGAACTTAAAAAGCATTGTCAGTTTGTGCTAAGTCATTTGCTTGTTTAGCTTTGCCAAAAAAGTACAACGTATTTAGTGCACAATATAAACAAGCAAAATACAAGGAGGAAGACTTACAACAGATTACTTGTGAAATATTCTTCATCAATTGGAAATAGCCTTTGACAATGAACCAGCAGCCAAAGGGCTGTTTCCATAAAAAATGCATTATTTTAGCAAATCACGATCTGATAGACTATCTGGGAATTTCTGCCAGAAATTCCATGACTTCAGGGTGCAATTACTTGTAAACCATGTTTCTTTCCATCATTCCTCAGCTACAAGGTGGGAGGGGGAAAGATGAGCGATCGCTGGGTTGTGTCCTTCCAAGCTGGTTCTTCCCATTAAACAACTCATAATCCAAACAATTTAAGCACACAAGTAAAAGCTACTCATTTCTGTAAACATTTCCAGGAGCAGGACCCAAGTATACATGGCTTCCACCAAGCATATACTAATGACTAGAGCTAACCTCAAGTTTACCTCTGTTAAAATAGCTTAAGCAGAAAACAGTGCTGGCTAAACTGAAGCTTAAACCTTCAAACATGGGGGTAAACTGAACATTGATACAATCCACTTGGTCACTACCTTTCAAGGAATCAGGATTTCTTCGTGCAATATTGTGTCCTACAACAGTTTTCCCAGGAACACAGACAATGCTTTGTAATTATATATATATAAAAAAAGTAGTGTTTCAAAGCATATTTCTACATCTCAACAGCAGGGATCTCTTTAAGATGAGGTAGTGCTACAAAACAGAAACAAAACTCGGCCTGTTTGTTTGTTTTAAATGGACTTCACCACAGCACATACAATTAACTCTGGAATGCACAAGACACAGAATCGAAGCAAACAGAGGCTTTAAATTTAAGTGCAACTCAGTCTGCTGTTAATAGCTGTGTATAGCAGCCGTTGACAATATATTACCCAAGAATGATATTACAAAGGAAAAAGACTTTTGGGCTCAGAAACAAAGGCTGCAGCATTACAAAGGGTCAAAGCAATCTGCAGAGACATAATATGAACCAAAGCCATTTAAACAGCTTTGTAAAATGTAGACGTTCATTAGCATAGAAAAGTTTCACAAGAAAACAATGACAAAGTAAAAAGCCATCTGATTTTCATATGCTAATTAATTAAATATGTCAAATGCATTTAATCTCTTATTATAACCATAGGGGGAGACAGACCAAACTCTTGAAGTTCTGCAAAGCCAGGTCATTAGCTGCCAAGTCATTCCTCAGATCTTCTCCTTCTAAACAAATTTAAATTCCCAACTTATTATATATGTAAGTAAAACCTGGCTCCCCCTCCCCTGCTCACCACCATTTTAATTCTTTGGAAGACACTTGCTATCTCCTACTCCCATATTCAAAGTGTTTTATTAAATGTTAGAAATAACTCGTTTGCTAGGGAAGATAAAAAAACTCCACAGAAGCAGTTTTGCCAAAAGCCTGAGTTAAACACCCTGGTCCGGTCCCTCTAAGACCTAGAATAAGTTAGTTGAAAATGAGATTAATAACATTCTTGCACATATGCCTGAAAATCCATACATAGTTCATTTGTAGTCTTGCACTTTTAAGTTCAGATGACATTTCTAGCCTTTCCAAACAAGACAAGGATTCAAGATGTTTATGTAAGGTTCTTCGTGCTTAATAAATCTTAAATTGAAACAGATTCTTTCTTTTTTAAACAATTACCTTCTTCATAGTTATCATACAGGATATTAGGAAAAACCAGACTCTCCTGTTGCCTTTGCCCACATCTGACTCCAATCTTAATAGTTTAGCTATTAACCCTGTAAGGTCCTCACACACACCACACACACCTTGTCTGGTCGATGTTAAAATTTTTATGTGACTGAGCTGGGCTTATTCATTACAAGCCCTTTTTTTAAAGGGAAAGAGAGCAGCTTCATGGACCTTGATTTACAGGGCACAATTAACCATGTTCTTGGCAGAACCGCACCAGCCCTGCTCATCCGGGCCTCGGCGGTGTGAAAAGCGAAACAGTTTGTCATTGAAGAGCTGTTCCGCTTCTCTCCCTTTCGCTCCCCTCCCGAGCTCAACATTGATCTGCTGATGTTTTGGGATGAAAACCTGGGCGCTAGGACATGTCCGGGCTGTAGAGAAGTAATACAAATTCCTGCTAGAAGTAATAATAACTAGAGCCAAAGGAGGAAAACCACATCCTGCTAGAAAATCTCGGTTAGCAACCCAGTTTTGCCACGCAAACCACGCAGTTTAAAGACTTCAGTGATCAGCTCAAACAACTAAACCCTGAAACTTCACTGGCAGCCGTTTATTTTTGCCACCTTTTAGGTTTTAAGCTCGTAAGGAATACACATTGTTAACTTTTAAATCCTTCGTACAAACATTTCTCGGAGAGCTCGTAAAATCCACCCCCTGCTGCGTTTCCTGCTTCTCTAGTTGATGGTATCTGGAGACGCCAGTACCGGCGGGTACCCGATTTTGCTTTCCTCGGACACCCCGCGGGGTACAGTGACAGATGCCTGTCCAAGGGCTCGGACCACATGGAAGGTGCCCCAGACTCAGTCCAGGATGATAAATGGTGGCTGCTGGAGGTTGAAATCCCGCAGTGGAAGTAAATATTTTGGGAGAAAGGGGGTCAGGGATAGTCCACCCACCTCCCTTCCACAGCTCTCCTCGTCGAGGACAGACGAAAATCACACATTTCGGCTAATTCCGTGCAGCATTTCAGCCTCTGACGGAAGGGGGGCGTTAACCCCCCCCNTCGGCGGACACCTCGCCGAGGATGAGGGCGGAGGCTGCCTGGCAGCGGCCAGTTGTCACCGCACTGACAGGCAACAGCTGAGCTCCCACATCTGGACCCTCACTCAGCCCCGCCGGGCGTTCCAAGTTGGCGTCACGCCAGCCCTCCCGCCCCGACAGCCGCCGCCGGGCTCAGCAGGACCCCCGCCCCCTGCTCTCCCGAGCCCGCACCTCCGAGCAGGACGGCGACTACTTCAGCGGCGCTGACGGAGCCANNCAGCTCCGACTCCCACACATGGGAGATGCGAACCTAAGACGGAAAGCAGGACTCCTCCGCGGAGCGGGGTACAGCGGGACGAGCTGTGTCCCGCTCTGCTAAACCCGACGGAGTTTCGTCGTTGCCCGTCAATCTTCCTCTCACACCGAGGAGCCGCCACTTACCCCTTCAGCAACGTATTCCCGGGCGACGACGGGTCCGTCACATCGACGGCGACCGGGCACTAGCTCTGCCCAGCGGAGTCAGCGCCAGCTGGGACGCGCCTCCCGGGCAGCGCCGCGGAGGGAGGGACAGCTCGCCCCGAGCCGGTACTGGTCTATGCCGCGGCGACTGGCCGAGCTCCGCACCGGTGCCCGCCCTAATGGAGCTTCACCGCCCCGCGCCCGGCGCGGCGACAGCCGCATCCCGCAACGCCCATTGGCTGCCTCTCGCCTCCTCCACCAATCATCACTGGGCCGGGGAGGCCGGAGGCTGGAGAAGCTCGGCAGGGCGGGGCCGAGGAGAGGGGCGTTGTCTGGGGGCGGGACCTGAGGCGTGGTCTGGCGCAGTCCCGCCCCGCCCCTGGGCCCGGAGGGGGCGCGGGGTAACGTTCATGCCGTCCGATGGCCCCGAAACACGAAAAGCTCAATAAAATCCCTTTTCCTACTCAATTCGGGAATTCCAGGAAGCAGGCAGAAGAGAGCCGGGAGCAACTCTCCGCTCCGTTTCCCCCTTCGGACGCAGCTCTGAGGCTGATTGCCGGCTCCTCCCACCGGGTCACGCCCAGGGAAAGTTAATTAAAAGAAGTTAATGAAAAGCTTTTCCCTCTGATCTGTGCTAAGGTGGGTGATGGAGCGTGCTCAGGCTACATGTACGGACACGGACACGGACACGGACACATCGACTGGACACCAGTGTTGAAGAGTATGGGACTGGGTGTTGAATTAAATTCCTTCCTTCATGTTGATATCGGCACATTTGGTATCTGTTTAAGCTATTGGGGTTTGCAGCTGTCATTTGTTTGCTTGCACCTCGCATCCTTTTTTAATTTTTTGAAATTTATTTTTTTTTTGAGCTTCTGGTTCTCTACTGGTTTTGCATTGTTTAAAGTTTCTACGAAAAAAAGGATGGACAAGTAGCAATGAATGTGTTTAACTTAATATTTTTTCTATAGGTACAGACTGAATGGTGTGGAAGTTTTACCAGATTGCCTTCTAAGCAGTCACACACTCTCCCCGCTTGGTGAAACAAATGTGTTTGGAACTGTGAAAGCTTAATATAAATCTGAAATACAGTCTGATGTCTGGCAGTCTCTCTTGATTCTCTTAACAGGGAATTATTTTGGGGTTAAGAAACAACAATTTTCCTTTCATGTTTTGAAGCATATTGGGTTTTCTTGGGTTATCAATGGATGTTTGTTACCTGGAATCCAATCTGGTAGAAATCATCTTTCTGTATCTGAAAAAATAAAAATGTTACACTTAAAGGAAACAACTTTAGACTGCAACCCTAGGCTACAATTTATTACAGACAAGAGTGTCAAACCTGCTTATCACCTTAAAAGTCTCAGCTGCAACTGTAGCCCTGGGTGCCCTGCTCTGCTGTTTCCATGCAGCCTGGATATGGTATCACCTACCATCACATCTGCTGAACCAAGTCTGAAAAGAAATGCTACCAGAGTGGATCTTCCTGGAAGTTTTCAGAGAGATAACAGACTTGTATAGACAGGTGAAACCTTAGAAAGGGCAGTCTCTAACATGGTTTCCATCAGAGTAATTTTGGATTTATTGTGTAACTAAGGACAAACAGAGATGAAATAAAAGTGTGAGGGCATAGCAAACTCGAGGCTTACATGTAGTACCAAATTTTCCATATCTAAAGGGAATATGAAGAAATGGATGGCAGAAATGGCAGATGAGTGACTTGTAACCGTCTGCTGCTATAGAGCCGTTTATCCCTTGTCCTGTGTTCTTCCCTGCCACCCATTCAAGGATTTCTGTAGCACTTATCACTAAGATCTAAATATGTTTAGACTGCTGGAAGCATTGCCTGATTTCCTTCATTTACTCATTCCCACTTTAGTTTCCAAAGGCATAGGAAATAGGATTGCTCAGCTTTTAAATAACCTTGTCAAAGGCTTTTACAGTCATATATCAGCAGATCTGAATCTGCAATGGAAGAATTTATGGCCAATGCAGTCTTTTAAGTTCTATATATGTTTATCTGATCCTCACTTACAAATGCCTCTAATTAAGCTATAAACTCTTAGTTTTTACTTAACCATATGGGTTGCCTGGGAAGTTTCCTACAGTAACGTAATTTACCTATTCTGTAGCCATGTCTGCAATGCAAATCCAGCAAACTGCTTTAATAGTGTTAAAACCTCCTCTACTTTTCACAATGTGGACAGAAATAAAGTGTATTCAGTTGGCCACCAGTTGTCCTGATGAAACAGGGCACTCAGTTTTGCTTTGGATCTGTGGAGCTTTGTCCCAAGGAGAAAATGCATCCATAACCCAGCAAACAGTGGGAAGTAAGATAAACAAAATACATTTTGCAAGTGCAAGGACTGGAGAAGGGGTTGTAATATTTCCCATCAATTTGTTTGCAATTCCCATGGGAGTTACTTGACTACTGTGATTTTTTTGGCATTCCACCCTTGGGTGGCACTTGCATGCACCTTTCATTCACTGGAAAGTCTGGATAATGTGAGGATGGAGTCAACTCTGCCATTGGAGTGGTTTGAGATAGTGTAAGAAAAACTTGCACATAAAAAAGGCCTAGAGTTAAAATACCCATTTGTAAACCTTATTTTTTTATTAAATATTTCAGATATTGAAACTGACAAGCAAGTTTCAAAGTGGCTGGAGTCCCAGCTTCATCACCTTAACATAATGAAAATACCAACTTCCACATATTGTTTGTTGTTTTATGTATTCTAAAATATGTTCTACATTTTTGATTTTTCTCTAGGGTATAGTGCTGAAAGCTGTGATGAATTTCATGTGAGGAATGCAATTTTTGACATGTGTTGCAGGAGTTACAATTTAAAAATGCCAAGTATGAAAAGTTTTTGTGTGATTTTGAAGTAGGGAGAAAAGCATCCTTATAGATTCATCCAGGTACCATAGAAAAAAATTCCTAGAGCAATCCACTGGTTTTCCCATCCTACCTCCTTTACTTTAAATATTTCTTACAATCCTTGAATTATCCCATGTTTTCATATGGAAACATAACATCTAGAGCAAGTGAAGAAAAACAGTTGCTTAGCTGGGTAGCAAAAAAGTAATCCAGCACTGATGTAGCTTTAAGGATAACCTGGCTGGGAAGAGATGGCCCCCAGAGGTCACTTCCAACCCTGATCCCATGATCTTCAGCTGTTTTGTTCAGCCAATATAGAACTCAGAGGTCAGACTATGTGGTACTAAAGCAGTTACTTTAGTACTGGGGAATAGAAAAAGGCTGTGCCTGGAGCTGGAGAGTCTGTTTGAAGCATAGTGGTCTTTATGCTGACATTAGACTACCCTACAGGTTTACTGTGTATTTAAAACAAAATCTGTGCTAGATTAGGGGCAAAAGTGTTATTTTTTTGTAAAGTCAGAATGTATTGGGTTCTTTATTTAGCTTTTCTTTCTGGTGCAAAGCACAGGCCAGCTTCATTTGGGAATTTCTGGGGAGGAATTTCTGGTGCTCACTTTCTACAAGGCTATAGATTGTATTTCTTAGTCTTTCTTCAAGACAGAAGCCATGGTACAATGGCCATTTGCTTCCTATTTGTACTTCTAAGTAGCTGTAGGAATGCCTCAGTTTCCCTGTTTTCATGCAGAGAACAATAATCGTCTTACACCACATGGGTCTTGTAAGGCTTAGTTAACCTTTGTGCAGCACTTCAGCTTTTCAGACAAAAAGCTGTATAGAAGCACAACAATGTTTAATATTAACAAGAATACCTTGTTCTTGTTCTGTGTTGGCTGTTTCCAGGCCACTTCAACTGGAATCAAATCATGTGGACTGCAGGAAGCAATTAGGCATAAATTTTCAAATGCTGATTCTCATAAGTCTTTTCTTTGGCTTATACCCAACAATACGGTCTTTATTAGTTGCATAAATTTGGCTATAAAAAACCCAGTCTTAACAGTGAATTTTCAAATTGTTATTGATTAAGAGGTTTGCTTTACCCGCTACCTTAACAGGTGTACAGTTTTTATCTTCTGTGTTCTTTGGAATCTCAACAATCTACATCAGGCCTACTCCAAATGCTGGGTGGTCTTTACAGTGTAGTTGGAAATTCGGTCACCAGTCATTCAAATCAGGGTTAGACTGAGGAGCACTGTGACTCTCAGCATCCAGGTTTGGTTTCTCTTCCCATGCAAACCTGGGTGTATCATGCATAGAAGGAGGGAACTGCATCCTGATAACAGTCAGGACAAAGGTAGAATGCCTGCTTGCATTTGTGAGAGGGCATGGCTTCCCAGATTTTCCAGTTCAACTATTGTTCCAGGCTAGAGGGTCTCATTTTCTGATTTATTTTTGTAATTATTCTTCGTTTTTGTAGAAGAGGTCTCCTGCTGGTTTTGGCCTGGCTTGTTTGGTTTGGCCTTATTGTATGGCTCCATAACTTTTTCAGCTATGTTGTCTTTACTAATCTCTGTTTTAAGTCACTGAATCTTTGCATAGCCAGTTCAAAAAAGTCTCTTATGGATTTAATTCCCAGGCATCTTCCCTAGCTGTTTATATCCTCTCTACCTGGGGTAAAATATTATCCTTGCACAAAGGCTTCACACCCTGCCCTAGAACACAGACTTTTCCTTTGGTTGTTCTCCTAGCCTTGGTAACTCCTATGGACTGACATAAAATGGGTACCTTGACTGAGACGAAAAGAACAATATTTAGTTCACAATACGTGTACAGTCCTGTTTCTGAGCTCTACTTCTGTGCCTTGTATTCCCTCCTGCTGAAACTGGAGCCAGTCCCACTAGTTACAGGGATATTTGGAGCAGCTATTGGAAATCATCCCAGTGTTTCTGTAGCTATTCCAGCCATGGATGATTGTACTCTGCCTTCTGAGTAGTCTCAGGCGAAACTAGCTATATTCAAGAAATAATGGCAAAACTTCTTGTACTTCTCTGTTTCCAGATGAATACTCAGAAACCTAGTGGTTGTCTGCATATCTATTTCCCAGTCCCACCAGGCATTAGACTGTGACTTGTATGTGTATAATTCTACCATGAATGTTTCACAGTGTTCTCCCCAAGAGTGTAGTCATGTCATTGACTGGAGATGTTTCCGTACCAACAAGAGACACTGACCTTGAACAACCTTCTATTGTCCTCCCTTGGAGAGTGTCATGGTTTAACCTGGCAGGCAGTTAAAACACCACCCAGCCACTCCTTGTCGTGGGATGGGGAAAGGAATGAGGACAAAGTAAAATAACTGGATTGATAAGAAGACACTTTAATAGGACAGAAAAGGAAGGGAAAAGAATAATAATATTATAATAGCAACAAATATAACCTATTATTATTGAATTAGAATATGAAAAAAAAAGTGATGCACAGTGTCGTTGATCAAAACCCACCAACTGGTGTCCAACCAGTTCCCCAGCAGTAGCCCCAGCCAGCTCTCCCCCTAGTTTATATACTCAGCATGATATCATATGATATGGAATATGCCTTTAGCCAGTTTGCATCAACTGTCTCAAATGTGTCTCCTCCCAACTTCACGTGCCCTCCAGCACACTTGCTGGCAGGGCAGTGGGGGAGGCTGAAGAATCCCTGAACACTGCTTAGCTAAAACTAAACTATCAACATTTTTCTCATCCTAATCTCAAACTCAGCATTATACCAGCAACTGGGAAAAGTAATCAACTCTATCCCATCCAAAACCAGGACATAGAGATGGAGCAGATTTGAGAGGATATTATCTGATCTCACATCCACTGAGACACTTGATTAGCCATTTCATAACATCAACTCATAAGTATTACACAGAAAAAAAAATTAAAAGACTCATAGAATCATTAGGGATTGGAATGGACCTTGAAAGATCATCCAGTCCCATCCCCCTGCCACAGCAAGATTACCTAGACCAAGGATCTGCACAGGAACAGATCCAGGTGTGTCTTGAACGTGTCTAGAGGAGGAGACTCCACAACCCCCCAGAGCAGCCTGTTCCAGTGCTCCATTACCACACTGTGAAGAAGTTTCTTCTGACATATATATGGAACCTCCTATGTT
Source organism: Upupa epops (assembly GCA_013397515.1). NCBI lineage: Eukaryota > Metazoa > Chordata > Aves > Bucerotiformes > Upupidae > Upupa > Upupa epops. Next base: position 93,789 of record VZRI01013641.1, on the reverse strand, counting down.
CCAGCTTGTACCCATTGCCCCTTGTCTGATCAGATGACCTTGAGAAGAGCCTGGCTCCATCCTTCTGATACCCACTCCTCACAGATTTATAGACATGAATGAGGTCATGCCTCAGCCTCCTCTTCTGCAAGCTGAAGAGGCCCAGCTCCCTCAGCTTTTCCTTATAAAGGAGGTGCTCTAATTCCTTCATCATCTTTGTTGCTCTATGCTGAACACCCTCCAGCAGCTCTGTGTCCTTGAACTGAGGGGTCCAGAACTGGACACTATACTCCAGATGTGGTCTCACCAGTGCAGAGTAGAGGAGGGAGAAGTAACCTCCCTTGATCTGCTAATCAACCCCCTTCTGATCCCCCCCACCCCTCTCCCCCAGGATGCTGTTGGCCCTCTTGGCCACAAGAGCACATTGCTGTCTCATAGTCATCTTGCTGTCCACTAGGACCCCCAGGTCCCTTTCTCCTACACTGCTCTCCAACAGGTCAGTCCCCAACCTGTACTGGTACCTGAGGTTCTTCTTGCCCAGATATAGGACTCTACACTTGCCCTTGTTGTACCTCAGTATGTTTCTCTCTAGCCTGTCTAGGTCTTGCTGAATGGCAGCACAGTCTCATGGGGTGTCAGTGACACCATACAGCTTGGATAAATATTCTTCAAGATTTAAGAATCTTTTGTTTTTAATGAAATTCAATTCACTTAAAAACTACACATTGAAAAGCCAGGCATGAGAAGTTAAAGATAATACCCCATACCATTCGTCCTCTTCCTTCTATATAATGGCACAAGTCTAGATCACAACCCCTAGTTGATTGGCTTTTGTTTCACTGTGTTACAGTTTTAACGTTATTTAAACACAGTTCATTATTTAACTGGCAGAAGATCTTAATCTTTTACTTAAATGTAAATTGCAAAGTACAATCGCTAAACAAATTGATTGAATACCATTGATTATTCATCAAATAATTGTGGCAAATCATGTAATCAATTATTCATCATCCTCAGAGAAGAATAGATGACATGAAGAATAAGCTGTAATTAAGAAAACGCCATTTCATTATCTACTGATAATTTATTTTTAAATTACAATTCTTGCAATTAAATAAAATTGAAATTAAAATGTGAGTAGCCTGATTGAGACACTGAGTAATGATTGTACAAAAACATAATCTGCTAGAGCATATTCATGTATGGGTGCACAGGCAATATTTACTGCTTGAAATATTTTCTAGTTTTCCCATTGCATTATTTCTCTCTAATGTAAGGATGCTGTTATGATTATAGATGCTACTCCTTTCCAATATTGTGTGATGGATGCAGCGGTCACAAAAAGTAAAACACGTTCTTAACAACAAGTGAAACATTCAATATCTATCTAGGTTTATCTTTAGTCTAGTTGGTGTTTTTCCATACTAAGTGCCACCAGTATCTAGGTTTAAAATTATCATGTATGATCATCATATTATCATATATATGTATCATATATATGTATCAAATATACATTGCTGTAAGAATTTAGTTTTGCAAATCTTCTGGGGTTTTGTCTTTATTAGTTGACTTATTATTTCCATGAACACAGGACCTGACCTGATGGACATTTAGATCGATGGAAAATCTCCATTCATCCTCAATCATGTAACATACATAGAAGAATTACCTCTAAAAAACAATAAAAACTCCATCATTATTCTTCGTCAGAAACACTGTCAATGAAATAATTTCTCAGTCAGGTGGACTCAGTGTAAGGTGGAGTTTGGCCTTGACTGACCCCAAAACTTGTGAATGCTGACTTGGAATACAAAGATCTTTTTTGACCATCACAATGAAAATGAAAGGAATGAAATGGTTTTCCACCTGAAGAAGTTAACTGGAACATCATTAATGCAGCAAATTTGTTTATTTTTCAAATAACAAAGAAATAAAATCTTCCAGACGGATAAAGCTAGGGGAGATTTTAATGCCAAGGATAAATTGTTTTCTAGATTTAATCACTATTCAAGCTATATAACTTAATGCAGCTCTTAGTTGCAAATAATAATCTCACTTGACATTGTTTTGATGCTGATAGGATGAGTGCAGTAATACCCAGAGCACAAATATTTAGGTAGATTTGAATTTCATGTACTGGGAATACACTTTAATTTACGATTAGGACTATGATGTAGATGTGAGTGATCTCTGAGGTTTTTAGGTCTTTCTGCTTCAATGTCATACATAGTAACTATCAGTTCAGAAGCCATAAAGACAAAGTTTGCAAGTCATAAACACACACAGGAAAATGTATTGCATTGCCTAAATAGTCACTGTTTTGAAAAATGAAAAGGGTAAATAGAATTCAGTTGAATTGAAATAGCATTTTAGCTAGACCTTTAAAGTGAGGCAGAAATGGTACTGGTACTGGTAATGTAAAGTAGTTATTTTCTTTCTTCTCTCTGAGACAAACTACATTTTATTTGGTTTTTGTATTAAGTATCAATAAGTGAATAATTTTCAGCATTTGTTGAAAACTATTTTTGGAAATAAATATGGAATAACAAGCCACAACAAATATGAAATACAGAGCTATTATAATATTGAAAGCAATGAATATGCTTTCTGTGATTTAAATGCATATAATGTTTTCAGTATTTGATATTCATTATTCAAATCATTTGTGTTCCTGTGTATTATACTGCATGACATTGCTTCTATTTTCTTATTGTGTAAAGGCACTAATGCTGCTAGTGAGTGTATAGACAAAATTAAGATTCTGCTTCCTTTAGCAGTTTGAAATGTCTTTGGAATTTCCTAGTACACTTGAGTCATGATACTTAGTAACATGTGAGTTCATGGAAACATAAGAGCTATGAGTAAATAAATGAAAGGATTTTTTTGGAGGTAGTAAAGAACCAGAAGTCCAAAAGGGGATAATGAGTGAACAACATTTTAGAAATCAGAATGTTTACAGCGTTTAAATGTTTGTCCGTTTTCCCCCCTCAGTATTTGCCAGGTTCAGATACCAAGTATCTTCAACCTAACAATTGATAATTAAAAACTAATACATTTTGCAAGTTTTTTCTCTTATATAGAGTGACAAAACACAACTTGCCATAGGCCAGACAGCTCCCTTTAGCACTAATCCTCTCTCTACTTCTACTTAGAAGGGAGTGTTTCCAAATCTTTCTGTTTCTTTATCCTCTGTCCTGTAAGGTTCATCGTATATTAGTTGCCTCTGTGAAGTGTCAACAATTCAGTAAGGCAGGGTACTGGATGTAAAAGGGCATCCTTGTTCCTTTGGAGGTCTCATTTTCTCAGGCACTGTCTATCTTTCTGTCAAGGCTGACTTGTGAAAATATGTCAAGTCACCTGATTTGTCAGCTAAATATGCTTTATATATTTTACTTTCATGTTATGCAGTTAAACCTGATATATAATGGGAACTCCAGAAATTCAGAACACTGGAGCCAGCAAAGCAGGGCTTGGCTACCTCACACTGAATTATTTTGCCAGTTTAAGCTTATTTGGAATAAAGTCTCTCACTATTCACTGTACCCTTAAAATGGATTTGAAATTCTTTATGATACAATATGATTTTGTTCTGTGCACTGTTTAACCTCATTGAAGCAAACCACCTGAGCCAATGAACTTAAAACTGTGTACAAAAGTTATAGGATCACAACCTTTTCTAAAGTAGTTGAGCACTTTTCCCTCATACTTACAAAAACCAGTATCTTCTTGTACATGTGTTAGTTTGGATCCTTTTCATTCTTCTCATTGTACTAATCTGAGAAATTTGCTTCCCACAAAGATATTTTACAAAGTTCCTGTTATTTCATTCAGTGGCAAAACTGTAGCTTGAAATGTAACTGGGGGAAACCTGTCAGAATTAGTCAGTACTTGTCAAATTTGTGTCAAACTATGGCAATATCTCACTGACCCCTAGCTTGTGATTTATCAGATGTAACTAACACATGCACACAAACTGAAAACAGATTTGAAAAGGGAGGAAAAGGGAAGAAATGGCATTCATTAAATTAAAGCATTTTCTCTTCTAATGTGGACAGCAAGCTTATGAGGAGCAGCTGAAGGAGCTGCAGCTATTTAGTCTGAAGAAAAAGAGACTGAGGGGAGACCTTATTGCTGTCTACAACTCCTTGAAAGGAGGTTGTTGGAGGGTGTTGGTCTCACAAGTAAGAAGCAGTAGTACAAGAGGAAATGGTCCCAAGTTGTACTGGGGGAAGTTTAGGTTAGACAGTAGGAAACTTTTCTTTATTGAGAGGGTCATCAGGCATTGGAATGAGTTGCCCAGGGAGGTGGTTGAATCATCATCTCTAGATAGATTTAAAAATCATGTAGATATGGAGCTTAAGGACATGGTTTTGCAGTGGGCTTGGTAAAGTACATTAATGGCTGGACTTGATGATCTTAAAGGCCTTTTCCAATGGAAACAATTCTATAATTCTGTCATTCTATATTGTTCAAAGTTAAGAATTGGTCAAGCACATTGCAGAAAATACCATGACAGTGAGAAGAGTGCTCTCTTTAGAAAGATTGCATCTGCATTGGTGCTTTCTAAATGGTGGTCTTGGCTTGGAAAATCCAGGGAGTGCATGCCAACTGGAACAAGTTCAAGTACAGGTCCACATAAATGATCATGGGGAATGTGATTCCCACCTTTTGTATGTCTGCCTGTTCACTGGCATACTAGCCTGAGGCTTGGCTACCCTCTTCCTCTTCCATCCACAATTTAAGGGCTAAAAGTCATATATTCTACCTTGCAGAGAGAGGAATGACTTGAAAATGTGCTGGAGAAACAAGTACAGGATCCTAAGCAGAAAAATAACTATTTGTCAGCCCAGGGAGAGTGTAAGAGGGAGTAAGATCACGGAGGAGTAAGGAGATAACAGGCTTAAGAAAACATAGTTTTGCAGTACTGTTTCTTGTTTAACTAGTGACTATTTAATTCCTGCTGAAGTTTGAGATGTGGATCACAGCCTTACCCTTGGCTGGGAGCTGCCCATACCCCTGGGCACCACAGTCAGACTGCATCATTGTTCACTCTCCTCAGCATCACAAGTCTCCCTTTCCTTCCTGGATGGCAGCAGCAGTAAAAAGTTCTGCTCTCCCTTATTCCCTTCTTGTTACTGTACTTAGGGAAATGACTTCATCCTAGTCCTGTCACTTAGCCAAGTGCTTTACACAAGAAGGTATTAAGTAAATAATGGATAATCACCACAGGACAGATTTAAAATCATAGAATCATAGAATCATTATAATGATGAGTGAGCTACTGAGAGCTAAAGCAATAACTTAAGTGTCTAAGTTTAGATGAGGTTTCAGGTTACCATTTGTCAAATTACTTAGGAATGTATCTTGTATCTTCCTTTCTAAAAGAAAGGTGGGATCTCAATTTTACCTTGTTCTATGGCATTTGCTATTAGATTCCTTCCCTTGCTTCGTTAGCACCACTGCTGGTTTGTGTGTCACTGTCAGGAGGTGCCCACCAGACCAGACCAGACCAGATCAGACCAGACCTTGTTTAACAGATTCCATTCCAGGAAGAGACCATAAATAATTAGGGGACCAGTTCTGGACAACTGGCTTCATGAATCTGATTCTCATGAGCAAAAATTATGGGCTCTCTGAAGTTTGACTGTCTGGTCACAGAAATGGAATGAAAGAGAATAGTGCTCCTTACCTTTATTTGTTTGACAAAGTCAAGTGTAATACAAGGTGCAAGGAAATATGTGATTGAACATGTATAAAATGTGTATGATGTAGAGAATGTGTTTGGCACATTAGTTTGGACCTGATGGTAAATATTAGTTGACCCTGTGTGGCATTGTGAGCAGCACTTTAGAGATGCAGTGACCCTTCAATGCACTAAGCTTGCAGAATGTGTGGTGGAGGGCAAGGTAATCAGAGCTAGGCAATGCATTCAAGGACCAGGAAACTAAACAGTTGAGATAAATCATCAAAAAATGATCAAAATCAATCCCATTGTGAGATCTTGTTGGAGCTGTTGCACTTCACTCAGTTCCTTTGACTGATTCCCAGTAACAAATCAGTGTGGTGGAGAGCTCTGCTCTCTGTGACTCTTCTGCTGAATCTACATGTGAATCTTCATGACCTGTATTCAAGTTCCAAATCACAGAGAAGCCCTTTAACAGGACTCCCAGAGATGAAAATATGTAAATAGCTTAAGTATCATTTCTTTGACAAGAACAGTAATAATGAAGATGTAAGGCCACTAATCCAGTCTCAAGGACTCTAGACACAGCGTATCTCCTGCTAGGATGGTTGAGAATGAATGACCAACCTGACTGGGATTGCCCAGGATAGGTGGGAAGAAATAGTGTTGCCCCATTGTAAGACTTCTTGGTAGTAAGACCAGATGCAATAGACACCGAGGTCCTAGTGGGGTAAGATATTGCAGGCCTGGCATGCTTTGCAACCCTGTCTAGCTACCTCTGCCGTGTCCCAAGCAGCCACGAGTCCAGCCAGAGGGGCAGCCCACAAGACTTCTTGCCTCTTGTGCATAAACTGGTTAGAACGTGGAAGAAGGAGAAACCCATATTAACCCTACAGAAGGGAAGAAAAGGGGTTCAGGAAAAGACCCAGCAGTTCAGAAGAACTATGCACTTGTTGCCCCATCCCTGCTCTTCTTCTACTGACTCAGAAGGTGGTATCTACTGAAGCCTCCATCACTCTTCAGGACAGAGGTCTGAAACCTCCCTGAACTGACCCAATCAGACCTGGAACCTCCAATGCTGCAGAAGGAGCAGGGGTGAAGCTAGGTCAGAAAGCAGGTGTGAGTCTGAACTGATTTGTAGCTGGAGAGCATGTTCTTACTTTTGCTATCTGGGCTGACCAGTTTGCAAAGTTAAGCTGTAGATGTGCAGATGAATGTCACTGAACTGATGCGAAACCGAAGGAAACATAATGCCCAAACAAAGCCACTGTGAATTGACCGCAAGTGAGGCTCCCAAGTGGAGGTTTTGAAAGGAACTTCCAAAAGTATTTCCCAATATTTTGGATCTGGCAGCACTATAAATGCCACGTGAATGTCTGGCAAGGGAAGATATGATCTAAAAATATGGTCTATATTTTCTAATGAAAAATGAAGAGCCAGGAAAAAAATAAACCAACAATGTAAGGTTTCTGGGAGCTCGTTGCAAACTGGCCTGGGGTAGGAGTCACGACTTTTCAGTGTTCGTGGTTGACAGGAGCAGACAAATATTGATTCAAAGCTCCCAGGTGTAATGTGTCAGGCAAAAGCTCCTTTGAGATCCCTAATGTATGACCTGGGGAAAGGAGCACATGCTGTAGCTTTTGGATAGTAAGTGAGAACGTCCACTAATTGTGCTTTCATTCGGGTCCCTGTAGGAATAGGAGAATAGGAATTTGTTTTTTTTTTCTCCAGCTGGTTGCTATAGGCAGGCCAGAAATTCTCTGCACAATTATAATGCAGCTGTAGTTCTAGGAGAGAGCACTGAACACACTCCCTCCCCTTATATTTGGGTTAGGCTGGAAACATTCTTTTCTTGCATTGAAAAAAACCAAAAAGCACCATGAACCTTTCATATAAGATGTATCAAACACAGTCTTTGAAATGACAAGGCTTGGGAGAGGAAGGTTAGATGGAAGACATTCAGCTGAGATGAGAAAGAATGTCTACAATAAGTCTCATTCTCAATTTTTCTCAATTTCTCCCTCTTTTCCAATACACAGCTTTGATAAGAAAGGATAGGACATATAATTACCCATTTTCTCTCCCTTGTCTTACATTTATAGTTATAAAAGCAGTACATTTTGCAAAGCTTGCAATGTGGGAAAATAATAAGACATTACTTCTATTTTGCCAGAAAAAGACAACATTGAATATCTCTGAATGCTCAGATGAATTCTCAGCCTGATCTAAAACAGAACAGAGGGGAAAAAAAATCACCAGAATTTCATAAATTCTAGGTACAGCTTTGACAGAAAATATAGAATAGGGGCCAGATCATATGCTTTGTATCACAGTCAGCAGTTTCTGGCCATAACATGGGCATATTTGTTCCTACAGAGAAAGGAGAGTGCCAGGGGTACTCTTCCGGGGAGCTGATCCCTTGCCTGCTGTTCTGATCTATTGTGGCTTAAATAAACCTGGAAGAACATTGTCACTATTAAAAATTATGCTGTAAAAAACCACTGAAGTATTCCCCTTCAGGTTTTTCAGTAACTATAGCTGTTACTAGCTGATGTAAGGCTAAGCCAGCTGAGTGTGTGGTCTGCAGATGCAGCCAAGGATCTGGCCTGATGTGTATGACTCTTGTCCGAGTTACACCAGCATATGAAGCACAGAACCAAGCCTGCCCATAGAGCTGCAGTAAAGTTGGACCAGACTGCTCTGTGCCAGAGCTTTACACAGCAAGATGTTACTGTAACAGGGATCAATAGCTGCCTCTGACTGCTTGTCCCCACCTGTGAGATGACCAAGAATAGATGTAGCTCCTTGGGCAGAACTGCCCTGAGCTCCTGCTCCTGCAGTGCAGGACACAGCTGTCTTTGTCGGTGGGTCACAGTGCTGTGGTTACAAGAGCATCCTCTGTTAAAAGGAGTAATTTCCTCTCTGTTTTGGCTCCTGGGGCTCTTAAGAGTTAATGTCCTGGAATTAGATTAGTTCAAAAAGAACTTGATTGATGAGAGACTTGCACCTTTATGACCCAAATTCAAACCAGGATTTGGTCTTCAGTTAAACGCTACATTTGTTAAGGAAGATTTTTAGTTCTCCGGTTCAATCTAACTCTATGCTCCTTAGCTAATACACCGCAGTTCTAAAGCACAAGTCTTCTCCAGTTTGCAGTCCCAAACGACTTGAAAATAAGCTATTTGTTGCCATAAAATATCAACATGGAAAGTATTGGTTTATAATACAGGCTCCAGGTCTTTTGTGTTTAACATCTAAGTAGAATACATGATACTAGTAGATGTGAAGTATAAACCCTAACAGATTCGTGTTAGCTAGAGAGTATGCAAAAAACCCCACCAAAACAAAACCAACCCCCCAAAAAAGTCACTATAGAATGCCCATGAAGCGCAATGGAAAATCCTCACAAATCAATTCCCAGAGTTCTTCCTGCTNGGGGGAGGGGAAGCTGAAATCAATCCCCTCAATTAATCGTCTGTTTGGGCTCCTTTTAAAGTTTTAGCACATTATTTTTCTTTAAATGGATGTTTAGTACCTGGGCAAATGTTCCCACATATCAGCGTGTGTAAAGTCACTTTTTTGCTTTTTCCATAGCCTTTCCTGATTAATCAGGAAAAATTTTTATACTTTGAATAAAGGATTATTACTTCCCGATAATTTCATGCTTGAAACTGATCTCTGGTAAACTAATATAAACCAGGAGCAACTTGGTTGAAACCAGTGAAGTAAGACTAGCATGGGAGCAGAGCTGTATCTCTAATAGTCCTGCAATAGATCTCTCTCCTCTCTTAAATTTCTGCAAAAGTATGCAAGCCAACTGCATGAATCAAGTATAATTAAGAGCAGAATTTAGCCCGAAAGGTTGCATGTAAGATGACACGCATTGCTGTAGCAGCAGGCTGATGCTGCACACACACAGCCATTTTCACTTTCTGCACCAGTAAGAAGATCCTTGAGTTGTAAGAGAAAGCAGTTGTGTAAAATTCAGGAGTAAACACTGAAATCAGTGATGGAGCACTGTGGAGAACACACAGTACTACTGAGCTAGTAAATTGCGGTTTATATTACTGGTGCTTTTTGAATCTTTGCTCCAATATGAAACACAAAAGAGAAAGCTGCAGCAAAAAAAATACATTAACTTTTGCAATGGTTTCCTGGGTTTTTCTTCTATTTAAATTTAATGTTTATCTACTAAATAGTATTTCAGTGTTAAACAGTAACTTTCTGTCTCTAACTTTCAAAGTTAGAGCATCCTTCAGGAGTTGCTATGATGCCTTTGAAAGCAGATTTTCTCTAATGAACACATATAACTATGTCGCTGGAGCAGGTTCCAAGGAAGGCTGCCCACCACTTTCTGCCTTTGGATAATCTGGCCTCAAACAAAACCCTGTGTCAATCTTTTTTGCTTGCTTGGTTTTTTCCTGGTCTGGAGTAAACTAAGCAGTTTTTGGAAAGAAAGTTTATCAAGACAATACCATAGTCCAAAGTCAAGCCATTAGTTACTTCATGAATAGGTTTAAAAAAAAAGGTTTTCTACTACTTTTTCTGTGTGAAAAAGAACTGATTTTCAGACTTTCAGGCTTTCAGGTCTTGCCTACTAAAGTACAGTGCAATAGTATTTTCTTTACTTCATTAGGGTGACTTACTTGCTCAAAACTATGCATACTCTAAAGCATGCTGCTGAATTAACAATGTGTATGGTACCAACCCCTCCACCCCACCCTATCCCACCCCATGGAAAACAACCTCAAGTGAAATGAATTTACTATTTTGTAAGTGTGAAGTTTAAAACCAAGCTTCCCTTCTGATTCTTAAGCAGTGGAAATTAAATTAATACTTTCCAATACAGTTAATCCTGAGCTGCTTGACATATTTGAGCATTAGCCATTTGCACTGGGGTAGGAAATTAGGGTGGCTTTCAGAACTGTACTCTTTCTGTAGGCTGTTCATTGAAATTGACAGTCAAATGTTTTCTGAAGAGTTTCAGCAGCAGCTGACCTGTTTTATCATAGCCACGAGCTGGTGAAAACTGCAGATGGTAATGAGAGCTTAGGTGAGAGAGAAGAATATGAAGACAAGCTAAAAGAGAGAATGGCAGAGAAGCACTGTGAGCTCTTCAAGTCTTTGGCCTTTGTTTCTCACTCATTGAAGAGAAATTGTGGCTGAGCAATATCTACTCAGTTGGGCCCTTAGGGTGTAGCTATTCAGAGAGAATGAGGAAAATATAAGCTATGATATTTATTTCAAGCAAATGTAAAAGAGGGTTATACACTTCATACTTTTTGTTAAAATGCTCATAATCCAGAAATGATAAGGATAAAGGTGATTAAAGTGTGGTGACTTAGATTGGGAATTTTTTAAATAGGTCTTTAGTATAGATAACCATATTAAAAGTAGCTGACAACCCCCCTACATAACAAATGGAGAGAAAGAAACATTAGCTCATCAGCTGAGATGCATACTTTTTTCTGTTAGTGGTTAAGGGAACATTAACTAACTCAGATACAGTCAGATATGTTTCAATATGTGAGCCCTGATTTCATTGATTTTAACTGTGGTCTAGTGAACAGGAGAATCAAAGAGCTGACTTTTTCAGATTCCTCAGCAGATTTCAAACTGAAGTTCCCAAGTCCCTGTATCTTGCAAGACTTGTACAAAAAGGGGAGTGGTTAGCAGATTGAGAGATCTACTCTGCACTAGCAAGACCGCATCTGGAATATTGTGTCCAGTTCTGGGCCCCTCAGTTCAAGAAGGACACATTGCTGCTGGAGAGTGTCCAGCGTAGGGCAAAGAAGATGAGGAAGGTAGTAGAACACCTCTCTTAGGAGGAAAGGCTGAGGGAGCTGGGTCTCTTTAGCTTGGAGAAGAGGAGGCTGAGGGGTGACCTCATTAATGTCTATAAATATGTGAGGGGCGTCAGGAGGATGGAGCCAGGCTCTTCTCAAGGTCATCTGGTGATAGGACAAGGGGCAATGGGTGCAAACTGGAACAGAGGAGGTTCCATATAAGTATCAGAAAACACTTCTTCACAGTGAGGTAATAGAGCATTGGAACAGGCTGCCCAGGGAGGCTGTGGAGTCTCCTTCTCTGGAGAAGTCCAAGACCTGCATGGATGTGTTCCTGTGCAACTTGGTCTAGGTGATCCTGCCATGGCAGGGGGATTTGACTATATGATCTTTAGAGGTCCCTTCCAATCCCTAATGATTCTATGATTCTATGCTCACAACATGATTTTTATTGCCAGAAAAGGTTAATAATGTGAACCAACAGAAGAGTGAAAAAAATCCAGTTGTTCCCTTTTGCTATTGCCTCACTCTCTTCCCAAGCTACACCTTAAATTGTCCTGGAACAGGACACATGACCAGGTTCATTAAAGCAAGTCAGCTATGTGACTGAATGCTAATATACACTTTCTGTCACCACTGCTTCTGTTACACCTTAGTATTCTCTCCAAGTGAGGGGAATACAACTGACTTATCACGGCAATCCCAAAATAAATATCTTGATTTATATGGTTGCAGTGATGCTCTTCTGTGCCATAAAATTCCTGAAGAAGTGTGGTAAATTCTTGCTGGCAGCAGTGATGGTGAACTTGTATCTGTTATAAAAAGCCATAGAGATAATGGTGGCCTGAGCCTTGTATTTGTTTTCATGTCACACAGAAGAGGGGATGGAGCATGGGAATGGGACAGAGGAATTCCTGAGACCTGAATTCTGTTTGGATGCTGAGTCTATAGCCTCAGGGTAGTCTGGCCTTTCAGTACTTCAGTGACTGACACCCTATAAATACACAAATAATAGATAGTAACAACTTAGCTCTGGATTTTATCCTGGTCTCAGAAGGCATGAGTCCACAAGCTGCAGACAGTAGTCTCCTGGCAATCTGTTTTAGGGCCTCTGAGCCACAGTACTGAGTGCCACAGTCACTTTCCTTCTTATTCATAAAATACCTGTGAAGCATATATTAGAAGTGTTCCATCGTCCCTCTGCTCACCTTTCCTCATCAATGAAATGGGGCTAGTATTTTTCTAGTATTTTGCTTTTACCTGTGCTTATTTACAAGATTGTCAAGATTTTTATCAATGGCAGAATAAGAAATAAGCCACTATCTTTAGAAAAAAATCCCTGAAATCAGAAGTGCTGATATGCCACATCATGCACATGTTCCATTGCTGAACAGATGCTCATACAATAGTTCACATGAATTCAGCAGAAGTTCACACAGACTTTTGACTATTGTGGGTAAGGTGACCACAGTCTAATCGGATATCACTATTGTTGTTAGAGCAATGTTAGAGACAAAACATGTCTAATTAGTACCACAAACTGAGAGAGACTGAAAAATAAAAAAGAAATTAACTATTTAATGACAGATAAATTGTGAAAGGAATGAAGGAGCATTGGAGGAAAAAGCAATTGCTTCAGATATCTAAGAAAACACTGCTATGTTTTTGCTATAATTACATAGCAGGTTAGCAATTCATAAACTCTGACCTTCTGTTGGAATTAATTGATGTATGGTATAGCTGTAAATGTAAAATGTAAAGTATTCTCTGTCCCTCTCTTGCTGGTGTCTGTAATTCAGAAGAATGAAAGGAGCCTGATTACTAATTGGGAGGAGTTCAATAGGTTACGTTTTCTGAGAGTTGTGCTTCCACAGTCTTTGTGGCCTGATCCTATCACCCCAGCTCAGACAAAATTCCCAACAAAACTCAACTTTAACATGATTCAGGATTAGATTTTGTCTTTGTTACCTGCCTCTGCCTTTGGACTCACTACTTTCCTGTAGCCTCAAGTGAATGAATTGATTTCAAATAAGTGAGCTTCTTTGAAGCTGTAATGCAATAGGGGATATGGGGTGGACTACAATACACTGCACATGGCATAAAATCTCTCAGCACATACTGAAAGAGCTGCAAAGCTCAGTCTGAGACTCAAAGTTCACCCAGTCTGGGCAATGTCAGTGCTGAGAGGAGTAGTCAGTATTTTGTTGCCTGAGGAGCATTGGGCAGGAGGCTCAGCCTGGGGAAAAATCAGAAACAGGTCATCTCAGTTCCTCCTGCCATCAACACGTTCTCTGACACAAGAGGGAGGCCCATGGAATGGCACCTCTGGATTTCCTTCTGCAGGTCTCTAGGGCAGCACAGGGCAGAGGCTGCATGCTTTGGCTGGATCTCTTCTTGTTCCATGGGAGCTGATGCCTTATCATCATACACTGCATACATACTGGTTAATTCACACATTCCCTTGCTGTACAGGGAAAAACCCAAGCAACAAACAATAAAATTGTTCTGTCCAAACTCCTCTCAAGCATATGTCAATATCTCTTTTGTGGTATATGTTAGACAGCAAGCTCTGATGGTGTTTGCTTATCTATGTCCATAGTGCTTATTGCTAGCACAAATCTACCCTTAATTAACAGTTATCTTAGAAGGCCACTGTGACTACTTTATTTCATATAGCAACACAAAGCAATCATATTGTGCACTTAGGTCCACCGCTGGCTGCTTTTAAGCACCACTTCTAGTCATGCAGATATCTGGGACTTATGAATTTAACTAGTTTTCTTCTGTAAAAAGCAGAGGCCGGAGACTGAGAAGCTCTGATCTCTTCAAAAGTGAAGTTAGGGTATTTGTTTGCTGCAAAAAGAGTTGCTAGGTCACCATGTTTGATTTTCAGTCTCCTGCTGAGGCAATAAATGTTCAAAATTGCTAGCATCATTATGTGCTGCTGCTTGAAGTTTTCACTGCATCAGTAGCTGTGCAATGCATTTGAAAAGGTTAACAAAAATGAGCTTTGCTTCCAGCCAGGACAAGGATAAATTGTAGAAATAATTAAATTCTGCTAACCTGCTCTCAAGTTTTCCAGAAACTGGTGAAGTAAAATACAATGGCAAAATATATATTATACGCCAGCTGCTAGCCCTGTGCATCAGCTGGAGCCAAATCTGGCCACAGACAATCATGTTGCTCTTCATTGTGCAGCAGTGGTCCTAATTCATCCACATCTAGGCAGAGGAGCTTTCTGGTTCTCATGTGTCTTTAACTGAGTGACGCTGCATTTTCTTCTTCAGGGAGAGTTTATGAGGCTTTCCACAGAACAGTGACTGTTATTAAGTGAATTTTGCTCTGCACAGTTCAGGAAAGTTATGGGTGCAAATCCTCTGAATATAGTCCAATGAAGTAGAGGTCTGTGAGATATGCTACTCTAAGACTTCCAAATTCCATCAGCAATGGGTTTAATGTGCAAGATTCATGTAATTTAGGGTGGGGGAAAGGCATGGTTGTACAAATTTGCTTTACAGGAAAAGAATCATAGAATCGTAGACTTTCAAATTCATAGAATAATGGAATTTACAGGAGAAGAATCATAGAATCATAGACTTTCACAGATTCATAGAGTCATGGAGTTGTTTAGGCTGGAAAAGTTTTCTGAGATCACTGAGAACCAGCATTCTGTTCAAAAGAGCTGATTCTGACACTCTATTCTGCTCTGGTAACACCTCATCTGGAGTACTGTATAGAGCTCTGGAACCCTCAATAAAAGAAGGACATGGACCTAATATAAAGGGTCTAGAGGAGGGCCATGAAAATGATCAGGGGGCTGGACCACCTCTCCTATAAAGACTTTTCAAGGTTGCTAGAAGGAATAGTACATCAGATAACTTGCACATCACTTTTGTCTCGTGTTGGAGTACATTTCCCCTCTGCGTTATGTGCAGAGGAACTGCTAAGCTTAGCACAGAGAGACAAGTGCAGTTAAGCACACATGACTAACATTAGAAAATTTTTCTTGAGGCTTTCACTAACTGTGAATTACAAAAAAACCCAAAACCCACAGGCCCTTGAGACAAACACTTTGATGTAGCCTGGAAAATAACAGAAAAGCTGCTCTAAGTGCTGGGCAACCTACCAAGAGTTCATAAGTTAATAAGACTCAAAAAAGCATTACTGTGAGCAGCATTTCAATTTTGGGCCTTAAATTAAGCATACATTTTCCATAATGAAGAGAAATGTGTGTCTGGAATTTAAAGAAAATATGAAGAAGGTTGTGGGAATAGGACATAGTAGAAAAAATATCCCTCTTATGTCTTGCACTTCTTCACATACTAACTACACTGAAAACATTAACAATAAATTCCGAGATGCTCAATTTGTCTTTCAGCAAGTATTGAAGATCTAGAATTCTGACTTACTGCTATTCTCTTGGTGAATAAAATGGACTGTGGCCTCTGAGGGCACTGAGTAGTGGCACTTGACACTCTGAGGACAAACTACATAGCACAGCTCAAACCATAGTCCTTTTCACCCAAAAGCAGGGTGATTCCTCCCATGCTGCCAATTGGGTCTTCATAAAGACTCTTGCCCACATGAGAAGAGTGTGAGTTGTGTTGGAAAGAAATCTCAGGGAGCTTTCTAACAGCTGGAGAAGTATATGCAAGCATTTCAGCCTGGTTCTGTTGAATTTACTAGCATAAACCAGTTAAAACTGAGACCATATGATGGATCTCCTGCAGTCTTTGCTTGACATCCTCAAAAAGGTTTTCTGCAGAAGAGCAGAGTTCATTGACTTTTATTTGGATGCAGAGTTTGCATGACTGCTACTGTACTACTTAATTCACACTGCACAGTGTGGACATTGCATACATATGATATAATATCTTGTGCAATAAAGGAAAATATTTCATGCTTAGGAAAGTAGATGCAGTAGAGGAATTTGTAGTTAAATTGTCGGAGAAGAATATCTAGAACATCATTCTTTGAAATATAAAAATTTTCCTATAGTCTTCTTCATCCTTTTTATTTCTAGAAAAGATAGGTTAACTCCATGGGAATGCCACTAACATTTCTACAGCTCTATAGAGCAGACTTCAGTATGTTCTTGGTGATTTAATCTGTCTCAGACAGACAGTTTGTCCTATATTTTTAACTACTTTAACAATACAGTCATATTTGAGATGAAATATATTTAATTGAGCTGCTACTAAATCAATAAATTATTCCAATAATAATTTGTGAGCACTTTTCTCAATGAATCAGTCGATAATCAAAGTGTCTAGACAAAAAAAATGTTATTGGTGCAAACTAGGGACCTATGTCTGAGCAGTATGAACAGGATTGAAAGTAGGTTTAAGCTGGAGGCCTCAAAACATCATAATGCTTTCTAGAGATCCAATTGCTCATTCAAAATCAAGAGTTTTGAGCAAATTTGGCTGTCTGGGAAAAGCAATTGTGAATATGTTTGTTGCCATGTGCTATTTAAAAAGTTTATGACTTAACCCTGAAAGATGACAGAGGATGGTCCCCATGTGTGTAAATAATTTCTAGATCTATGTAGTTTTGAGATAGAGAACTGCTATGTTCTTACACACCATTTTATTGCTTTTTAATTAATTTATCTTCTCAGCTACTTAATCAAATGCTATTTGCAGCTATGAAACAGGATAGGGCCTGGTGAAAGTTCACATTTATTTGACAGTTCTATCATTTGTGTCCTTCTAGATAACAAATTAGTCAGACTTTTGCAGCACTCTGCCAACTGTAGTTATCCAAATATACTTTCCTAAATTCACAGCACCTTGTTTTCCTTAATGCTCTTCTTTGCTTGAATCTTTGAAGACATCTGCACATAATCTTTTCTACAGGTGTGCAGCTGTGTTCTCACCTGCAGAGAGACCAAAGGAGGATTGGTGTTGAGCTGCTATAGTTTATCCATTGACAATATGCTAGAGAATGCCTTTAAGGATTTCATGGTCTTATATTTACACCTGATATTTGGACTAATGTAAATGAACTTTCAAAGGAAAAAGCAATACTTGAAGATTCTAGAACTCTATATGTTATGCTGGCTAACATAAAAGCTAGAAGTTGTTCATGCTGTGCAGGTACCATAAAGGAGTGGCGTGCTACACAAGGTTGTGATACTTCTGTTTGACATTGGCCAGTGTTTTGCCTTGCATCCCAGTCTTCTGATGTATACATCTAATAGGCTATAGCAGAACTGCCTCCTTCATTAGACGAATCATAGAATCATTAGGGATAGGAAGGGCCCTCGAAAAATCATCTAGTCCAATCCTGATATTTGTTTGTACCGCACAAAGAAGGAAACATCTTCCAAATTATATTGCATCATCTATCTTTGAGATATTGTTCCTCACAATATCATTTGTATGTTTCAGTTCCTCAATTATAGAAGCAAGCGGAAGCTTATTCTCCACGTGTGTCTAAGTGGAGATGTGTGTAACCCCCAAATTGTGAGCAATGCAATGAGGGAATTTGTGATGAAGGATCACGATCACTTTGATATATTTTTATATGAATAAATCTTGGTTATCAAGGTTATTAACTAAGAATCATGCTTGGTTTAAACCTTCAGAGACGAAACATGCCTCTTTAATACTTCAAAAACTGTGAGGGTTTTTAGGCCAAGGTTTTGTTATCAAACATTTTTCACTAGAAAAATAAATCCCCTCCTAAAGTTTATATGAAATCTGTTATTTAGATATAGTTTTTTGCTGTTGATTCATGATGTGCTAGGAATGGAAAATAATTTTTAAAAATGTTAACTAAATAAAAAACTACCAAGATTTTCTCAGAAGCACATATTTCTGCTAACCACACAACAGGAATAATGCATTAAAAGTCTTTTCTTCAATGGACTCATCCCATGAGAGCAAGGGAACATTTGGCCTGTTCTGTTGTGTACCAGGGACAAACAGACTAAAATGATTGTTTTGGTCTGATTAATCCTGTTTCAGAATGAGAGTGTGAAATCAAAGACTCAGCTTCTGGTCCTTTGGACAAGGAAAACTACTGCAGCTGAGGTGCTCAGCTGTTGCAAAGGGAACACATTAAACACTCTAGTCATTGTGGTTTGGATTCAGAAGGCATTTAAGATATAAGGATGTGTGTTCAAATCAAGCTTTCTGTAAGCTGCAGCTGACAAATAGCTTTATTTACAGTGAGGATGAGAATTCTTACAAGAAAATACAATACAAAGTATATGTTGAAGTTACTCACAATCTAGGAAATTAAGATGCTTGTGCAACTTTAACTCTCTTCCTTTGCTGTGCTATTTTAATACCTTTTTATTTAAATGATCACACAGCTCAATTTGCAGATGTGGAGCAATCACTGAAGGAGCAATTGAAGTGCTGCAAGGCAATCCAAACAGTGCCTAAACAGTACAGACAGAGCAATCTCCCTGCCGTGCTTTTGGGGTAGTTTCTCTATAGCAGAACTGCTTGTGCATACAGACTCCAGCACCATCTCTTTCACCATGAGATGTGTTCACGTGTGCATGTGCTTACACATAAATACATATTTTTCCTTACTGTTTTTCAGTGTAAGATGTCTGAAATGTGAAGGCAATGTTGCAGACTAGAGTTTTCATAAGACGATGCTGAGGGTATCAGTTGTGTTTCTATGAATGAGCATATACTATGTGGCTTGCTGGGAACAAAATCTTTCATAGTAAGCAGCAGTTTCTGACTTTTGCCTTTGGGGTTGCCTTTTTTTTCTTTTCACAATTGAAAAACATACCAACATAGGAGCAGCATGGACAATTGTAGACTGAGTGATTTGAGAAATGCTCTACAAACCCCAAGAGACCAATGTTTATTTCTCATTTCTGATAATCAGTCTGAATGTCTGCCCCGGTGAGTCAGGCATGTCTCCTTTGACTGAAACTTCTTTGTTTCCCTAGAAAACTGACTTTTACACAACTAGACCTACCTCTGATGGTGTGTTTGCCAACAAAGATGGTAAAATAACTGAGGAATATTAACACCAGAAAGTGAAGGCTGCTTAAAAGCAGCAGGAATTTCACAAGCTGCTCTGTATTTGTGCTGTGACATGCACATTGGAATGATGTTACTGGCTGATCTCAAAGTGTTAATTTATTATGCTATGAAATTTTCCTAGCAGTAAGATGGCAGTGACTCTGGAGGAAGTGACAGTGGAGTGGCTGCTACCATTACTGTCCTGCAACAGCTGTGTGGATGAGCAGGGGATTTAAACACTTTCATATGGCATCCGGATGATAAAGGCATTTCCCTTTCTCAGCTCATACATGACTTAAACCATTCTAAAATACTAAGTGGAATGCAAGTGGAATCTTTGCAGCTTCTAAGTACAGCACTGTACTGGGGAGAAAATGTATTAGACTTGAAGATCCTAGCAGAATCAGCTCTGGTAAGGCAAATCACTTAAGGCTTTAGATTAGCAGTTCTGGAAGCAGGTATAGTTTAGACCCTAGAAAATCCTGTAATTCCAATCTAAAACAGAATATTGAGGAGCAAAAGAGTATTGGTTACATTGTATGTCTGAAAGTTGGGCAGTTGAGAGGAGCTGAAGAATTAGAGAACATTGCTAGTCATTCTTAATATTCTTCTAGAGAAGAAGCCTCATCCTTTACTTTGATGGATCTTAGGAAGAGCTCAAAATTTGTATTGCAGTCTAATAACATTCCAGCCCAAACACATGTAATTTCCTCATTTTAGTCTTATTAGCTCCTTTCTTTTGGAGTTCCATTAAAACATCTGAGACTGTGTGCATGTGGTTTTGCCAAGCCGGAGTCAGTACTCTGTGCATGCAGGGCAGGAGAGCAAGAGGAAAAACAAATGAAGAACCTGCCTGTTGCCGTTTGGAGCAGTTCTCAGAGACTGACAGAAAGGGACAGGACATAGTAAAGGTCACAGTCTGGCAAAGGACTCAGCCTAAGATCCAATATCTGGCACAAAGCCCAAGCTTCAGATTTGTGAGAAACTGTCTGGGGGAGAGAAACATCTTTACACTAGATGTGAAACAGGAGGGCCTGAGGGATGGTTGGAGAGGAGCCCAAGAATGATCGCAGCCTGCTGCAGTCATCAGCTTCAGTTGGGGCCTCCCTTCTTCCACTCCCGTGTAATTATTTCTATTGTCATTAAACCTTAAAAAGTTGTTGTGTATCTGGATGTGCATGTGTGTGTGTACATGGATTTGCAGAAGTGACACGTTTAACTTCAGGTCTGACAATGTGCCTTTGGCAGAGTCAATGTAAAAATTAACTGGCTCTGTGCTTTTTTTTTTTTAAGAATAAAACAAAACCAGATTGAGCTTTTACACTTAAAGCCCTAAGAAAATCATAAAAGTGAATTATGGGGTGAGAATTACTCTTTAAAGGAAAGCTTTACACTGGAGTAAACTTGGAACACTTATGCATAAAATATTACATACAACATTTATGTGTATAAGATCTGCTGAACTGGCCAATTTCTGACTATTATATAAACTTTATAGATTTGAGAGAGCAGACTTTCTTTAACAAAAAATAATTTGTTCTAGCTTCTATTATAAAATAATAATCCCTTGGTATCAACACTTGATGCTATTGTCACAAGCTGCCTTCTCTCTATGCTGTTTGGTTGAGTAGTTTGCTGTAAAGATTTAGTACAAAGTGGTTTTGTCTAGCCAGCTAAAAACATGATGCCAACAAAGAGAAGAAAAAAAAGATAAGTCTAGGAAGGGAGCAGGTACTCCAGACAAAGGACACACACAAATTTGAGGTGCAGAACTCATATATAAACCTCCCCATATTGAAGGTTAACTTGGAGAGGAAGTCTGGGTCTGTGCTGCTGTACTGATAGTGAGTTCCAAAATTTAATCTTCTTGATATAAGACAGAGCCCAGGCAGTTTTATAGCCACCCTTTGAGAAACCTCAAAGAAGGGATCAGGAGTGAGTCACAAGGGAAGGAAGGAAGGAAGGAAACAAGCAGCAGCATGGAGCTGGTGACAAGAGACACGTTGGGAAATCTTTGCTGGGAGAAAGCCCCCAGGCATTACTGCTTGAGCAGGTGCTCTTCCCTACACTTGCTTTCTTGTTCCTCTGAGTGCTGGGTGCACTCAGCAGATTTGGGCTGATGCCCCCAAGGGTTGTCCCAAGGTAGGTATGTGAGCAGAAGCCATGCTTCTCTATTGCCACCAGGTCCAAGATGTAAGTACTGAAGGAATGGGACCTTCTTGGAGATGGTGGATTGAATTTCCAGAGTAACTGGACTCACACAGGCACTAGGTACGTGTTAAGTGAATGGATCTAGAAAGATAAATGTCCTCCATAGAGTTCAGTGCTATCCTTACAAGAAAGAAATGACTGAAATAAATGAAAATGCAACAGATACTAATGTTGTCACTTAATTAATGTCTGGATGTGCTCAGATACCACAGTCACAATCTACACTGGTGTTAGGCTACTTGACAGCTGAATATCCTTCTGAAAATTCAGTTTGAAAACTATGACTTGTTCTTACAGAAATTATTATAGAATGATCTAAAGAAGTAGAATACAAGACTGTTCACAGAATTGTCAGCTGTTAAACTGTTAATTTTTTTCTTACTCAAAACTGGAACAGAAATGAAACATTTTAGTGCCCTTAGAGAAATCCATCATATACGATCTTCTCTAATTGCCTTCCAGGGAAAAAGAGTGATTATGAAGCAATCATTGATCTGATCCCGTATTAGTTTTTCCAAAGTCAAATTACTCTGGTTTCTTTTCATTCTCAAGTACTGCATTATTCTAAAAGAACTCAAAATGTCCTTCCCACAATGAAACAAAAGTCAATGTGGATTAACAGAATCAAGGTTTTAGTCCTGGAATGATAGAGAGAAAATAGATGAAACAGTTAATTGAATTGCAGATGTTATGTCTAGAAGAGCAAAGTACTCCAAGAGTAATTGAGTAGGTTGCTGTCTACACTAGTCAGAGATTTTAAAAACAGAATACATGTGGGGAATGCAAATGCTCAGAATGCAAACATCTGTGTTGAATGTTAGTTTCCAGTCATATCAAGGAATACATGTGTTTTTCTTAGATTTTAAAACTTAGTGGTATCAGTGGAAATAAAATGTCTGGTTATATTGCTGAAGTCAGCAGAAGAAGAATGCAAAAGAAACTTCTTCCTGAGGGACATCTACAATAAATCATTAGTGGTATATTAAAAAATAGATTATAGCCATGGGACTAAGTGTTTTCCTATTCACCAAAGGAATAAAAAAGGAGACTCTTGAATTATGAACACTATCAATTGGCTTATTGCTTATTTAGGCAAAATATAAAAACATCAAAATGATCTGCATGATGATCAGTCCCTTCAACTTCATACCATTTTAAACAACATTTTGTGGATAGAAAAAGAGATTTTTATTTAGGGACCATTTATATTACAGAAACCATAAATTATGTTTTCTAGTTTACTCAAACAAGAAGCTGTTCTGTACGCTAAAGAAGTAATGATGATGATATTTTTAGAAATACTTTATCAAATTTTACCTTCTCAGGTAAGAAGAAATATAGAATTGTGGATGTTATGTTAAACCATTTATCTTAACATTCATTTGCACTTCAGCATGTAGCACAGAAGTCTGAATAACTAAGAAGATTTTAATTAAATCAAAGGACAATGCATGACAACTTAATGACCTGATATGAAACCTCCTATGTTTCCACTGGCCCCAGGAGCCTTCTTGAAGAGAAAACAGTAAGAACCAGATTTTTCTGATCTATGTGAGCTTAGACAGCCTGTTTGCAAGAAAAATGTCTATGAATCAGGCTTTATTTGCTAGTGCTGCTTGAAACCCACCCAAACTGCATCAATTCTGGATTAAATAGATACTGCAATTATATTAATTAAGTGAACATCCTAAATTAATTATTAAAATTGTCTTCTTTGATTGACTGCATAGAGTCTTGTTAAGGCCTAGTGACATTTGCTGTTTATAGATTTTGAGATAAAATCAATGCAGCAACTCTTGGTCTTTTCTGATTTTGAAAACAAATTAAGATTATTCATCCCCTCTTTTCATAGTGAAATTATCTTTGTGGTTTAATTCTAGCTTGGGCTGATAACACACCAGTCTTCTTGACACACTAAGAAGGAAATGGCATTGGGATGACTGTGATGGTTTGGCAGCAGAGATTGATGTGATGCCTGTACTTTGTCAGATGGCTTGGGAAATTCCACAGAGATGCACAAAGCTTTAGTTCAGGCAGGGATTTCTAATCCCTGATAAGCATGAAGTTCACAGGAAGTTTGCCACCCTATGTATCCTGTATCTGGTGGCTGTGTCAAAGCTTGCATGGCACATATTGTTCAGAGCTTCACTTAATACAAGACATCAGTATAACAGACTATGGTGGTGGATCTTCACTGTCCACTGGTGACTACCTTCCTCACAGTAGAATGTAGGTTGAAAGCCCTTGCTAAAAGGTTCAGTAGTAGGTGACCGTCATGTAGAAAATACAACCCAAATACTAGAATATATGGTTATGTAATTATTGAAATGCATACTCAGGTAATATGAATATATATTATTCAGAAATAATTCCATAAAATTATTTATTTTGCTCTTCTCTTCAAAAAGCCGGGTTAAAAAAAACCAGGTAGTTGGGAAGAACTTTATGAAATGTTTTATTTAGTTGATAAAAAAAGAATAATGGGTGGAGACCTTGAGAAGTTTCACCATGCTTGAAACATACGTGGTACAATTGAGGACAATGATCAAGTGTCCTCTAAGGCAAAGTTTGATTTAAACTAATTAGCTGAGATTTCATAAAGAGAAAGTAGGTTATCCAGTACAAAAACATTTTCAATGAACAGTATATTTTACCAGTATAGAAACAGCTATCTGGGGAAGTTTTAGGCTCTCTTCTTTTAGAAATGTTTAAGAACATCCTACACAAAATTTTCTCAGAGGCATTGTATGCATATTACTTCTTCGGCACAGGAGAGAGTTGGATTCAGAGTTTACTTTCCTATGACTTCAGTGTTCTAAAGAAAATGGCCAATATTATCCAAGAGATTATATAGGATGGACACGTAAACTGTCTACTGTATGAATTTGTTTATATTTTATGAATTTATCCCCTTCATAAAGACAATGGTCCAGATCCAATATTGCTGGTTTGAAGAATTTTCTATTACTCTATTATTTGCTTATTCAGCTTCTCCCATGAGTTACTCTATTATTTTATTGGGTTATGCAGACTCTCACAATGAATCATTTTCTTAGCTTAAGTAAGGCAATGACATCTGGGACCGGTCAGAATATTTTCAGTGAAATGAAATATGTCACTTCATCAAAGCCAAAATGTTGTATCAACATAACAGGTTTGACAAACATTTTGTGAGAAAGTTTTTGCCTGGGGTTCCCTTGTCATTTATTGCCAGAGGAGAAAGAATTTGAGCTGAAAAGATCAAGTTTTCTATCCAGAAGCAGACATTTCATAACAATTTCCATTTGTAAAAATGTTCAAGGGGTTTATTTTCATTCCTCTGAATAGTGAAAACAAATTCTGGAACCTTGAAATTTACAGCAAAATGGGATCCTTGTCTTCTGAATGACTTTAATCACATCTGAGCATACAAAATGCTGATTCAGTGGCTCGTATTTAGAGGATTTAGCTATACCAGAAGCAGAAAATCAGGAAACCATAAGAAATGTGGCCATATCTTGATAGGTGGTTTCTTTTTCCTTGAAATGCTATTCATTTACCAAACAGCATGTAAACATCATTGAATTTGACTCTTGCCATAAAGATATCTCCACAGAACATGTGTGATAACAAGTTCTGCATCTTTCCCTCCAAGGATTAGTGAAGTGCAGAGCAAAGTCCAGAGTGAGCCATGAATGATTAGAGGAATACTAGGAACAAGTTTTCTTAAGTTTATTAAAATTTGTGGGCACTTCAGTTTTTCAATCATAGTTGAAATATTTTTACTGCTCCAAGGGAAGAGAAACCCAAACCTGCAGTTGGGACAGGAGGCTCCAATGCACTGGTGAAGCTCATTATCTGCCTGACTGCATCCTGGAAGAAATGGGCACTGTACCTGACTGTGCAGGAAAGAGGAAGGTACAGCTCTGGCAGTCACTGCCCTTGCCTTCTGTGTCTTGCATTTTATAGCCATATTTCTGTAAACTGTTTGTAGAAATGAGAAAAAGTTCTTGCATAATATGTTTTTAAACAGGTATTATTTAAAAAAGTATTATTGAACAGGGCAACACCTTTGTCTGGAACATATATGCTGATGCATTTGAAATTAAGGAGAGAAAAGATTGTAAGAAAAATAGATGCCACCATCTTACTGTGTGAAACTAAGCTTATAAAAAAATAGAAGTGGATTGACAAAGCATTTCTGAACACTTCCTGTACTCAAGAAGGATCATTTCGTTCAAACATGAAGGAGCCATGTGCCATTGATGGAGGCTGAAGTTTGTCTTCAGGTTCTCACATTAAAGTTTCATAGCGGTATTCACAAACACTTGAGTGCAGCAGTGCATGTGTACTCCTCATATGTATGGATTAGTGTTACCAGTGGTAGAAAAGACCTTCAGAGAAGACAGCCCTGGGGCTGAGACCCATCTTGGTGAGGAAGAACTCTACCAGAATAGCACAACCACTGCACCTGCCCCATCTCCTTCTCCATGGGAGATTATACCAGAAACTGCTGAGGGGCAGCAGAACCAGCATGTGAGAAAAAGCTATTAGGAAAAAAGTATTCAGGAGATATTGATTTCAGGAAAGGGAGTGCTAATGCTGCACAAAGCCAGATGTGTGACCACATATACACATGTGAGATTGTTCTTGTTATTCTCTAAGAGCAGAGTAGTACTGCCTATCAGCAGAGCTCATATTGCAATGCAGGCAGCAATTTTCCTTTAGGGAATTGGCTTAATCTGTTTAGAGAAAAATTAAAGCATAAAGTGTCCTTTTCCAGTAACCATTTTGTCACGAGAAATACAACCATATGGATTGTCTGCAAAGAAGGAAAAGATTCAGTTTTGTCCCCTTGCCGTACATCTTTAACTCAGAAGGTTCAAAATATTTTCCTTAAGTGCATTTTACACCAGAGATTCAGATTTTAAGGAGCCTGGAAGACTCTATTTAAACTGTGGAGCTAATGGCACTATGCAGTGATAAGACTTGAAAGTGAAAGCTGAACAACTGAAAGGAGGTGAGATTAGGGATTTTATTTCAGTTAGTACATGGATTAGTTTCAATGGCTTTATGGCTGTTGTTTGCAATTATGGAGTCAACTGCACTGATGTCTGTGTCTCTGATTTAGTGGTACCTATTGCCAAACCACATCACTGAGAGTTCTGGTAAGGCTTTAGAAACCCTAGCAGAGAGTGTGCCTGCTGTCGGCAGCCTCAGTCTAAAAGCCAGAGACAAACTGAGAATAGAAACCAATGTACAGCTTCACCTTCTGGCTCTCCAGAAACTGGCACCTTTACACTATGTTATTGGCCTATCTTCTTAATATGTGGAAATAAAATCACAGTTGTTATTCTGTCTGAGTCTTGTAGAATGAGAGGATAATTCTTATTTCTTACACATGCCACTGCATTTGTTCTGATTGCTTTTTTAAAAGCTAAGTTCCTAAAAGTATATTTATTTTCTGATTCTGAAGAAACAGTGAACAGTGTTTGTGAAACACTCCTGAAGGGGACAAAAGGATAAAGATCTTGATGCAGCTAGCCAGATATACAAGACAAAAAGTTTTTTAAAATGAAAAACTGGGGAAAAGTTCCCATTTACTAGAATAATTAAATAAAAACCTTTAATAAAGCTGAAAGCCAATGATTCAGTGAACAAGGAAGCCTGAATTTTAAATATTGAGGATAACATCTATCTTTGCCTAGATCTGGACATTATTGGCGCTCTCCATAAATCATCCTCTTTTAATTTAATATGAGCATCTGTAAGGTCCAGAGATAAATTAATTGCTGCCAGATTTAAATAATACGCTTGGTTTCAGGCATTTCCTGGGGATTAATGACAGGTTGGGGGGAGCTGAGGGCCTAAAGTTCAGCCAGAAACCATTAACCTCAGGTTATCATTAACCTCAGGAAACACCCTACATCTCAGCCGTGTCTGCTCCTACAGAATGTAACTGAAAATGTGATGCTATGTATTGCTGGTAGGGGTTAGTACCTTGGTTTGTGCTGGTACATTCAGAGAATTTTAATAGCTTGTGTTTTACTTGGTTAGACAACATGAATCAGACATGTACATCCACTTGGCTTTGCATGTGTCCTCTAAAGAGAAGAGTTTAATGCAAATGACGTATTGTATGGATGCCTTTTCTTGGGGAGCCAAATGACAAAACTGTAAAAGCCTTTAGAAACTGAGGCATGTTTTAGCACAGAGTGGGTTGACACTTCAAGGTCAAATTGGGCTTGGGTCCTTGCCTGGGCCTGTGAGGCACCTCTGCTGGTCCCTTCATTGCTATCCTCAGCACCTGGGTACAGAGAAGTGGGCCTCAAGTTTTTTAATTTAAGCAGTACAAAACTGTGTCTGGAGGAAAATTCCGGAGTTCCCAACTCAACTTATTAAGAGATTAATTTTGACCTACTTTGAAATTGCAGAGACCTCTGGAGACATGGTATCTGGATACAGAAAATAAGAACAAAGTTTATAGGGAAGTTTTTACACATTTTTCAGCCTGAAGGTTTCCAAGCACTTTATGAGCATGTTTTTTATTAATTAAAGACCACAACATTCCTGTGAGATACATGCTAGCCCAACTCTGTGCTGGTAGTGACATCAGGGATGACACAAGAGGAAATGTGAGGAAGGAGAAATCCCACTGCTCCCTTCTGTCTGCTGTGGACAAGACACTTTCTTTGGGATTTATCCACACGTACAGTGGGAATTTGGAAATGAGATTAGGGCCGTATATAAGAACTTGGAAAATCGTCACAACGGGTAACAACTTTTATGAAAAAGAAGGAAGCAAGTTAACTTACAGTATTTTTAAAACATATCCAGTTTGTACCAGAGAGAAAGAATAAATTTCTGGTGAGTCCACGGTGGTTTTCAAGCACTGGTCCAGTGAGTACTTGGACAGGTTCTGGTGTACTGTGGCAGACACTCATGTGAGGAGTGGGGTTTGGATGCATCTTTCTAAGCACCAAAATGACATGTACAAATGGGTGTCTAGCTTGTGTTGGACCTTTAACCTTCCTTTGTAGTTGACAGGGATTCTTTCATGGTTTTAAAATAACTAAAAACCACTACCTTCCTTTGAAATGGCCCAGTTTTTCTCTTGGATTTTACTGTGAGACTCTAAAAGATAACTTTTTTAAACAGCTAAAGTTAGTTGGGTGAATACAAGAGCAGAAGGCTGCCTGGGTATTCCCTGTAAGGGGACAACAAAATGTCCTGCTGTCTGGACAAATACTCTATATTCCAGTATTCTATATTTACACACAAGTAGACATACACCAGTTTGCCTTAAGCAGCAAAAAGGCTGTGAGCTCATGTTGGCTTCATAGAGGGAGATGATGGATGAGTGGAGAGAGATACATTGGGAGCAACACTTGCAGCACAGATTAATCTTACTGAAACTTAGTATGCTGACAGAGCTGCTCTTTGTTTTGTGGTCTGTTCAACCAGGTTTAGTTCCATGTTCATTTTTTATCATGGTCCTCACATGCACAAATCTGTAGTATCATGAATAGCTAGATGGTTTTGTGTCTGCTTTTCATTATAACGCAACTTCTCTGTACATTACTAAAGCATCTTTTAAAATATAAATCTCATCTAGCTTACAGTATTTTAGCCTTTATGTTTCTTTTTGCTCTTATGTTCAGATCTCCTTATTACCATGTTTAAAATGCTTCTGCTGCCAGGCTCCTTTAATTCTGCTAATAGCAAAACCCACTCCTTTAGACCTGTGACAGTTCCATGAATAGTGCTCTAAACAGCACCTTCTGTGGATTTCAGTTGTTAAAAAGAAATGTCACAGCTGTCTTGTAAATTACATTGGGTCAAAACTATTGCTAAACTGCACCAGTGTGATGGAATGAAAATGCTTCCTGGAAGCAGGTAACAGATTTTTCTGAAGATAGCAAGCGCCAAATATAGAGCACCCATCATGTTTCCAGAAGCTGGCAGAAAACAAAGGATTAAATGTAACTAAAGCCCTCTCCTGCTTTTAGTCTACAGTTGGTTGCACAGGAACAGTATTAGGCCAGCTGTAAAACACAGCTTAATTCCTCACAAAATAGCAGTGGGTTACACAGGTGTGCAGCCGGACTTTCATGTGGATTGGTGGGCTAAGAGCTTTCTGGTGATTCGTAGGTCCTATACTTCTGATTTTGGTAAATCTTGCTAGTTCTGAGCTTTATAAATTGAAGGACAAAATGCTCATACTGCTTTCTCTTTCCACACAAGGATGGAATGTAAAGTTTCCTAATGATATTGAATGATTTGATGTACTTGAACGGGAGACCGTCTGGGTACACTGTGTGCTTTAGGCTTACCCTGCTCTGGCAGAGGGGGTTGGCCTTAGATGATCTTTCAAGGTCCCTTCCAACCCATAATATTCTGTGTGTGTCTGTGTCTGTCTGACCTCTCCTGGCCTTTACTGCTATGAGAATTGCTCACTTTTGCACTTCATCCTGTTTTTCGCAATACTCATGCAAGGTATCATTTAAGATGAATGTCTTCAGTTCCCACAGCAAGTAATGCCATGCTGGTGTCTGTGAAGTTGGAGAGGCTTCACCCAAGGTTTTGGAGTCCAGACAATAACTCTGCTATGTAAGAAAGATGGGGAGAGTAAGTAATGAAACACAAAAGCACCTGATGGCAGGGATGGTGAAACCTTTAATGAATTTGGTCATTTTTTCCCAAGTCTATCTACAATCTAGGGTTAGAACATCCCTCAAGGTGGAGTTGCCAACCCAGTCCTGGTCCTACACTTTGTCCTCTTACCTCCTCCTCATACAGATATCTATTGTTATCTGCTTGACTTTCTAAAACCTCATGATCTCATGGGACACCTGAAATAGCCTTTGGGATGGCAGAGTGTCACATCTTTGTGATGATGTGCTATGGAAAGAATTTGAGGTCCTGCATGCTTGGAGCTGCTGGGAAATAGATCCTTTTTGGAGCAAATGGGAAGTTAACTAATAATTTCTATAGAAAATTGTATATTGAAGAGAGACACTTCCCATTCTTGCATCACATTTCTAAATCAGAAGGTTGTCATAATGATTATGGAATCACAGAATAGCAGAATTACTGAGGCTGGAAAAGACCTCTAAGGTCATCAAGTCTAGCCTATGACCTGATGTCACCACAATAAACTAGACCATGGCAATATGTGTCATGTCCAGTCTTTTCTTAAACATTTCCAGGGATGAGGACTTCACCGCCTCCCTGTGCAGTCCATTCCAGTGTCTGATCACCCTTTCCATGAGGAAGTGCTTCCTAACATCCAACCTAGACCCCACCTTGGCATAGCTTCAGGCTATGTCCTCTCATCCTATCACTAGTTACCTGGGAGAAGAGCCCAACCCCCACCTGTCTACAACTTCCCTTCAGGTAGTTATAGAGAGGGATAAGGTCCCCCCTGAGTCTCCTATTCTCCAGGCTAAACAACCCTAGTCCCTCAGCCTCTCTTCATAAGACTTTCCTTCCAGTACTTTCCCCAGCCTTGTTGCTCTCTGGACTCACTCCAGCACCTCAATCTCTCTTGAAATGAGGGCCCCAGAACT